>CM061527.1:42748459-43250959 GCA_030068015.2 Neoceratitis asiatica
TTACTGAGTAATAAAAGGGCATTTAATAAATTCTTTATAAATAAAGAAACTGCAAATAAATTTGGTGACTTTTGTTTAACAATCCAGAGATTGTACCCGAAAGATTTGTAAAATCATCGAGGTTTAATCAGCAAGAGCGTAACAATATTTTTTAATTTTAGTTTATTCTATTTTATTGTTAATTTTTTTTTAATTTTTCCTCTATTATTTTATTTTATTATTATTACTTTAGTATTGCTTTAATTTATTCTATTTATTTTATGTTATTTTAATTTTATTTTTAAATTTCTTTTTATTTGTTTTAATTTTTTTATTCTTTATTGTACTGCATTTTATAAGATTACGTTTTATTTCAAATAATTTTTATTATATTCTGTTTTATTTCGTTAAATATTATTTTATTAATATTTTCTATTTATATATATTTGTTTATTTTTCCCCTTTGAAACATGATCAACCCTAGGTCCATTAGTTTTTTAAGCGCATAAAATAGCGCCATTTTGCGCTTAACAACTTCCACTTTCTCATATTTCAAATTCAAATTCACAAAACTGTTTCCATTTCCCTAATATTATTATCACAAATCAACTATTGTTATGTATTTATGTATGTGCATATATATATATATATGTATTTAGTGCAACAATTTTATTTTGCTCCTTTTACTAACTACTTCTTTGGCATCTGTGTATGTATGTATGTTTGCCTGCATCTGATCTCATTTTAATATTTCATCTACAATTTACCGTGCAGTATATATGTACATATGTTTGTATTAATGTAAAATATATGGTTTGTTATTATATTCCGTTTATTTATTTTTCAACTGTTTGTCACTTAATCAATCACACAACACAAACGTATCATTTGATTGACAGAAAGCCATTAAGCGCAGAAAAAATAAGTTTTATACGAAATGCGAGGGGCCGACAATGATATTTGGAGCTGAGGAGACGGCGGCTGATGATACACGAGAAATTTCTGCTTAAAATTAATAATAAATATTCACATACACATCCATATGTATGTGTGCATATGAGTGCACACAGGTATAAGCATTAAATCATGCAGTCGAGCAATCAAGCACAGCACGTTGGCATTAAAACTGAAAGGAGTCAGAAAAAAAATAATATGAAAAATAAATAAATAACTAAACTAAATTTAAAAAAAAGAAGTAAAAATTTTAAAATATCAACAAAAATAAAATTAAAAGAAATTAAATTAAAAAAATTAAAAAAACACAAATTAATAAAACAAATTTATTTTTTCTACAAAAAAATTATGTGAAATAAAAAATTAATAATAAGAAATATCAGAAGAAAAATAAATCAGTGCATCGAACTTTGTCTGATACTTAAATTTAATATATACATATGGGTAAGGGGTGATCCAAGTAGATGTACTTTTTTCAATAGCCTTTTTTTGACACATCACGCGTGAGTCGTGTCAAGCTGTCATGTTATTTTTGTTCAGATTGTTTGGCATTCCATCCTGGAATGACTTACGCCTGAACAACGTTTGCAAATCATTCAACTTTATTACGAAAATTCCCATTCTGTAAAGAATGAAAGAATGTGTTTCGCGCGCTTCACTCAACTTATGGTCAACGTAATCGGCCTACTGAGCGTACTATTCGCAACATCATCATCCATCTTGAGACCCAACATTCATTATTGGATAATATTCGACCCAAAAGACTACGTCCAGCACGCAGTGAAGAAAATATAGCGGCCGTAGCTGAGAGTGTACACGAAGACCGTGGAGAGTCGATTCAGCGCCGTTCGCAACAACTCGAACTGACGTATGGAACGACTTGGCGCATTTTACGTCGAGATCTTAAATTGAAAGCATATAAAATACAGCTTGTGCAAGAAATATTGCCACTCGACCTTCCCAAGCAACATCGTTTCGCTCTATGGGCTCTTGAGAAGTTCCAAGAAGATCCGACTTTTCGAGCCAAAGCTTGTTCAGCGATTAGACCTATTTCTGGCTCAGTGGGTATGTTAACAATCATAATTGTCGCTTTTGAGACGAATAACAACCTGAAAAGATTCAAGAGCTGCCATTTCATCCAGAAAAAAACATCGGTTTAGTGTGGGTTGTGGACCGGTAGAATCTTCGGTCCATATTTCTTGAAAACTGATGGCGTTTAGAGCGTAACCGTCAATGGCGACTGTTATCGCGCCGTGATAACCGACTATTTGATACCTGAAATTGAAGCTCGTGATCTCCGCGACATTTGGTTTCAACAAGACGGCGCCACTTCCCACACATTGTATCAGTCAATGGATTTATTATTTATAGAACACTTCGGTGAGCAGATAATTTTACGTTTTGCGACGATCGATTGGCCACCAATATCGTATGATATCACACCGTTAGGCTTTTTCTTTTGAGAATGTGTAAAGTCTAAAATCTATGCGGAGAATCCCGCTTCGATTCTCCACTACCATTTGCCAGTTACCAGTCGAAGTGCTCGAACAAGTCATGGAAAATTGAACTCAACGGATATACCATCTGAGACGTAGCCGCGTCTTGAAAGAGATAATCTTCAAAAAAAAAATGCCAAAGAATGTTCTTTCGAATCATAATAAATATTCCCCATTAAATTTGAATTTTCTGTGTTTTTTTTTTTTGCTTTAAAAGAGTAGAGAACCTCAAAATGGATCACCCTTTAGAAGAAAATTTTTTTCATGAATGATTGAATTCTGAATAATTTTATTTGCATGCAAATAATGCATGTACATATTTATTATTATTTTATTTATTATTTTAGATGTACTTATATATACATATATTTTTTAATTATCAAGAAGTTACGTACAATTCTTCTTCTTCTTTTTTTTTCAAGTGTATACACCCCCTAAATGTAACGCATAAATCTGCAAATGCACATTCCTACACATTCATATAGACATATGTACACATCAATGTTTATTTGTTTGTATGTATTGATATGTGTTGTTGGTGGCGTTTTTGCCCCCGCAGCAATGTCATAAATCAAAACGGGTTCACTTTACTCACATACCCTACTGCGCTGTGGTCCACACAAGCGCACCATCAAGTAGTGCAATCGTCCTTATGCACATACACATATAAATGAGTAACAGTTTGCAAGGCGCGCAAAGTCGATTCAACGCCGCCGCCGCCACCACAACCACCGCCATTGCATTTGCAGATCTAAATTTAATGATCCACAACTGATCGCCGCACTACGTACACATTTGACCGGCATTTCACAATGTACATATGTACATACATACAAAACACGATGGGTTATTAAAAATGAAATTAAATTGAAGACTTGATATATTTGGCGCGCATTCAATCAAAATTTTTATGGCAGAGATTAACGATTAAGGTCATTAAGTTTAGTTGAGTTGCGTTGCGTTGAGTCGGCGCGCCGCGAGGATCACTCAAGTGAGCGTCGAGCGTCAATGTTGGTTGATGGTGAGATTTTTTTATTTATTTTTTTTTTAAATGATATTTTTTAGGAGAATATTTATGATTTTTTCATATTTAAAGCGTATTTTTGAATTAAATTTTTTCACATTTCCTTGGAATTAAATTTTATTGTAGAAGGCGGCGGCGGCGGCTACAATCGTGAGCAACACTAATCTGCGTGTGATCGAGAGGGATTAATCAAAATGCAACAATGTGAATGAAGTGTTGCGATTGAAGAGATGCGAAATAAAGGCACTTGAGACATATATACATATTTTGTACTTATAAATATATATTTATATGTTAAGTTTTTGCTTTCAAATCTTTCAAGGAGGATCAGAAGATCACAAAGTAATTGCGTTTTTTTTTTTTTTTTTTTTTTTTTTTTTTTTTTTTTTTTTTGATTAGAAATCTACTATCACTTTTTTCTATAAAATATAAAATATTCTGCTTGGACTTCACTCAACACGATTTATTACATCTGAAATGATCTGTCGATCACTCTCGGCTGTTATATTTATGCTTTTTGTCTTTCAAAACGAGCGTTTGGGCGACTAAGACATCTGATTTTGATGTCGAAATGAGTTTGTTGCAATTAAAATTCATTATAACCTTAAAGGATCAACCCTCAGCAGAGAGAGTGAAATCTTTTCTGAGCGCAAAATGAGGCATACGCCGGTGGGTACGAAAAAGAGCTTGGGTAAGTGCCAACTGTACATGGTGAACCTTTTGTTGTTGTTGTTTTTGTTGTTAGGATAGAGAAGATTTAGATCTTCTACAGTAACCAGATCTCGTTTAACCCGAATTGCTATGATCTCACGGGACAGCAAGAGCTCTGCTAAAGGTTTTTGTTGTATACCAAGAGTGACAGAGAGCCTTTGTTTGATGTACATATGTTGGGTAAGTTGGGACCGAGTCTGGATAGTTAGGAGTTAGATCTACCACAGAGCAATTCGAGTTCTGCTACAGGTTTTGTTCAGGTACCGATGACGACATTCGCCAGAGGAGGGTTAAAGAAGGTGCTGACTGACGATCTGGTGAGAATGTTGTTCAAGTACTGTCCGTAACACATTTTTGTTGTTGTAAACACACAAGAATATTCTCCAAGTAGGCTTTTTCAAAATGTTGCGATTGTGGCATTTCTTGGTCGGATTAACATCAGATGTGTAATAAAAACCCGAATGTCACTGCAGCAATGCGATTTTAGTCACAGCCTCATTACAGTTATGTTTAGGCGCAGGATCTATGAGGCATTGCTGTATGGAGCCCCTAAAGTCTTGTACTTCTTTTCTAATACATACATATGTCTGGTTCTGCTTCAAACTGGTATCCCTCCTGTAGCAGCCCAGCAGTTATTGCCTGCAGATTATATATGCACAATGCGCCTAAAGAGAAGAGATTGGAAGGTCTTGGGTTGGATATATGGTGCTTTATATACGCCAGAGTGATTTTCTGTCGAGCTCCTGAGCCAATTTGTTGTGTGAGTCTAAATGTTTTTCCTGCAAATTCTTTCGAATGATGTTTTAAATTGCAGCTATTTTGAATTTTGTTTCCTTCAAATTTTTTTCTCGAATAGTTAAAGTCTAAATTACTAAGACTAAATTACTCTCATAAAGCAAGCAGAAAAGAGGTAATTCTGGCTGGGGTTTCAGTTGAGCTCCTTTTACCTTCATCACAATGACATGATGTGACATCACACGAAAAATATCACATGGGTTGATCGAAATATTATTCATAAAGGGTGCTCCATTTCGATGTTTCCTACATTTTTTTAAAGAAAAACCACAGAAAAATTCAATTTAATGGGAAATGTTTATTATCATCCGAAAGAACATTATTTGGCATATATTTTTTTAAGATTTCTCTTTCAAATATTGGCCGCGACTGCGTCTTAGATGGTCCATCTATATATATATATATATTTGGCGCTTTGTAACCGCTGAAGCGATTTTCGGCCGAGCTCCTCCTCCAATTTATAGTTTTGCGTCTTGATGTTTTTACCCACAAATGGAGGGACCTACAGTTTATTCTAAGCCGCCTCCGAACGGCTGATGGATTTTTATGAGGAGCTTATATTTCATTTCAGAAATACACTCGGAGGGCTTGACATTCCCTGCCGAGGGGCGACCGCAATTAGAAAAATTTATTTCTATAATTTTTGATGTTGCTCGAACCTGGGCTCGAACCCAGGCCTTCAGAATTGCAGTACGCAATGCTTACCACTAGGCTATCGCGGCCGCCATGGTCCATCTATTGAGTACAATTTTCGATGACTCGTTTGAGCATTTCGACTTACTTACGTTCCCACCGGCATCATTTTTGAAGAAATATGGACCGATGATTCCACCGGCCCACAAACCACACTTTCTGGATGAAATGGCAGCTCCTGAATATCTTCAGGTTGCTCTTCGTCCCAAATGCGGCAATTTTGCTTGCTTACATACCCATTGAGCCAGAAATGAGCCTCAACGCTGAACAAAATTTGGTTCGAAGCGAAGGTCGAGCGGCTTCAGTGCTTGCACAAACTGTATTTTGTACGTTTTCAATTTAAGATCTCGACGGAAAATGTGCCAAGTCGTTCCATACGTCGGTCCGAGTTGCTGGGAACGGCGCCGAATAGACTCCCACGGTCTTCGCGTACACTCTCAGCTACGGCTGCTATATTTTCTCTTCTGGGTCTCAAGATGGGTGATGGTGTTGCGAATAGTGCGCGAAACACATTCTTTACAGAACGTGAATTTTCGTAATAAAGTTTAATGATTTGTAAAAGTTGTTCAGACGCAAGTCTTTCCATGATGAAATGCCAATACTGCCAATACTGAACAAATATGACATGACCGCTTGACACGGCTCACGCGTTATCAAAAATGCTATTGATAAAAGTACCTCTACTTGGATCACCCTTTATAATAATGTATTCGGTAGGTAGTGTACACTTTTTTTACTGATTTTCTGATTATATTGACATATCACAATGTGACATCACATGGAAAAGATCACATGGATTTTTGGATTGAAGGATATGCATATAATAAGGTATACAGCAGGTAGGTAGTTCCTTATCATAGCAACAAATCACAGGCTAACATATATTAACATCACCCCGTGACATCACATCATATCATCTCTTGACATCACATCACCTTATATCTCTGTGAGACAAATAAGATGAGCTTTTAATATGAAAGGCTCTATATGTCTAAGCGAAAGAATAATTGTGTAAAAGGCTAATTGCAAATTAACAACTTGTAACATCACATCATAAATTGAAATCACATCCACTGCTCAAAGTGATTTTTTTTTCAATAAACTCCTACATAATAGAAATTTTCTCAAATACTATTTTCACAACATGATTTCATTTTTACGAGCAAGTCATACTTATACGCGTGTATATATGTATGGAGAAACGTTTTTCAAATTTTTTTATATTTTTATAAACGCCAAGGTGTTTTTGGAAAAAATTAAAAAAAAAAAAATTTTAACAAAAAATAAAAAAATATTTAAAAAAAACTTCCACTTAATGTTGAAAAAACTATCTTTTGGAAGACTAAATGGTTTAATACAATATCTGTGAGGCTCTTATAAAAATTAATATGCATTGGGTAATGAAATCAGACAGAAAAATACATATGTACATACTCAGTTATGGCTCATGGCAGACCCGATAACTTCAACATCATCAAGTTCATGCGTTAAAATGATCTTGAAGACTAAGAGCGACGAGACTTGTGTTTAATTACATATACATATGTACATATGTACGTATGCATATACGAGCAGTACTTTTAAAAGTGGAGTATGCAATGAAAAGAAGAGGAACGCAAACAAAATCAATTACCAAAACACACAGAAGAGTTGCAGTAAAGCCAAAAAAGAAGAACAAGAAAACAATAACAAAAACAACAACTAAAAGCGCATTAAGAAGATAGAAATGAGTCTTGCCGGTATCATTGGGGATGCCATAGTTATTGTTGCTTTAAACTCTTTCACATCAACGTCTTTTTGTATTTTTTTCAAATATTTTTTTTTGTTGCTTTTCATCATTTAAATGATTTAATTTTAACTAGTAATCCATATTAATACCTTCTTATGTTCTCACATGTGTTTGTTGTTATTATTATTACTTTTTTTTCAAATAAATGATACTGGAAATTATTAATGATTTTTTAACAGGCTTTTTATTGATTATATCACAGCTGTGAGGCAAATTACAAATGCTGCATTTCCCACGAACAAAAAAATTATGATAATAACGGCATGTATGTAAATATGTATGTAGGTGGATTTTTGGGTAACTTTCTACGGACACTTTATTTTCAATGAAAGAGTATTTATTAAGAAGTAATAAATCTTAGTAGTAAAATAAAAAGAAAAATTCAACTAAAAATGTAGAAAAATAGCAATTTTTGAATAAAGAAATATATTTCAGTTTTATGCATATATTAAGTAAATTTATTAAATTAAAATATTTAAAAGATTATATTAAAATCAGAATATTCAGACCGAAAGAAAAATTAAAAATTAAATATGTTAACTAAAAATTTCCTTAGGCAGTTTCCTTTTTTAAATTTATTAACGATTTTATATATTTATTTCAAATGGACATTCTTAAAAGGATGACATTTATTAGTTCTTCTGCGCCAATTCTTAAAAAAAAAATGAAATAAACATAAAAAGAAATGTATCTATAAAAATTAAAAAAAATTATTTTTTAAGTGTAATAATTTGGAAAACAAATTTTGAAGCGTATTATACTCAACAAAAATAAAATGAATTTCAAATTAATTTATTTATTTTATTTCTACGAGGGTATTTAAAGTATGATCCATTTCGCAGTTTCCCACTTTTTTAACGAAAAAAACACAGAAAATTCAAATTTAATGGTGAATGTTTATTATCATTCGAAATAAAATTCTTTGGCATTTATTTCTTGAAGATTATCACTTTCAAATGTTGGCCGCGGCTATATCTCAGATGGTCCATCCGTTGAGTACAATTTTCAATGACTCGTTCGAGCATTTCCACTGGTAACTGGCGAATGAAACGCGTGATGTTTTGCTCCAAGGCCTGAATCGAGGCAAGTTGTCCGCATTGAATTTAGACTTTACATATCCCCACAGGACTAAATCTAGCGGTGTGATATCATACGATCTTGGTAGTCCAAAATGTGAATTATCTGCTCACCGAAGTGTTCTCTCAATAAATCCATTGATTGATGCGATGTGTAGGAAGTGGCGTCGTCTTGTTGAAACCAACTATCGCGGAGATCATGTGTTTCAATTTCAGGCATTAAATAGTCGGTTATCATGGCGATATAAAGATCTCCATTGACGGTTATGAAATATGGATCGATGATTCCACCGTCCCAAGCCCACAAACCACATCAAACCGTTTTTTTTTGAAATGCCAGCTATTGAATCTTTTGAGGTTGCTCTTTGTCCCAAGTGCGGCAATTTTACTTATTTACATACCCGTTGAGCCAGAAATGGGCCTCATCGCTGAATAAAATTTGGCTCTAAAACGTCGGATCTTCTTCGAACTTTTCAAAAACCCATAGTGCGAAGCTTGGGATGGTCGAGCGGCTTCAGTTCTTGCAGAAGCTGTATTTTGTACGCTTTCAATTTAAGATCTCGACGTAAAATGCGCCAAGTCGTTTCATACGTCAGTCCGAGTTGATGCGAACGGCGCCGAATCGACTCTCCACGGTCTTCGTGTATACTCTCAGCTACGGCCGCTATATTTTCTTCACTGTGTACTGGATGTGGTCTATTCGGTCGAATATTATCCAATAATGAATGTTCTTAAAATTATTAAAAGCTAGATAACAAAAAATTTAAGTGTACAAACTGAGAAATAAATTTCTTTTAGTGTATTCTTCGGAAATTATTTTTGAAGAATATAATTTATTCTAATTGCGGTCGCCCCTCGGCAGGGGATGTCAAGCAATCCGAATGCATTTCTGACATGAAATAAAAAGCTCCTCATAAAAATCCATCAGCCGTACAGAGGCGGCTTAGAATAAAATGGAGGAGGAGCTCGGCCAAAAATAGCGCTAGCGGTTACAAGCGCTAAACATATATTTATATATAGGGTTTACTAATAAGAGTGATATGATTTAAAAAAAAAAGAACAAAAAAATTTAAGGAAATTGATATGTTTTTTATTTAATGTGAAGTACAATCGATACAATTAAGTTCTGAATATAACATCATTCAAATGGCCTCCACGACTTCTTTTGCAGGAACGAATTCGATGAACCCGATTTTTTAGCACTTTTTCCACTAAAGCAAGTGGTAAATAGCACATTCAATATTGACTTTTAAAGCTGGATGAGAGTCTGGTTTATTGCTAAAGATCAATGACTTCAAATAACCCCACAAGAAGTAGTCTAATGGTGTTAAATCAGAACTTCTTTGAGGCCATTCAATGTCACAATTTCGTGAAATAATCGAATCTCCAAACCTTTCTCGCAATAACTCGGTTGTTGCACGTGCTGTGTGACACGTTGCCCCGTCGTGTTGGAACCAGATGTTGTTAAGGTCAACTTTTTCCAATTGTGGCCATAAGAAGTTGGTTATCATCGATCTATACCGCTCTCCATTGACAGTAACGGTGCTATATAGCTTCATTTCGAAAGAAATACCGACCGATGATTCCACCAGATCAAAAACCGTACCAAACTGTCAATTTAGGTGAATGTAATGGTTGTTGTTGTCAGATGAAAGTGGGCCTCATCTGAGAAGATGAGTTACTTAAAAATATTGGGTTCACCGAATTGGTTAATGCAAAAGGAGTCATTTGAATGATGTTATATTCAGAATTTAAAACATTTGAATTTCCTTAACAGTTAGTGAGGTTTTTTTTTTAAGAAATCATATCACTCTCATTGGAAAGCCCTATATATATCTTCAAAGAATCATAAAAAATAAATATTTTTAACTGACAAAAAAATAAAAATGAAAAATTAAAGTTTTTTAACTTAAAACGTACTCCAAAATATTCAGATTCATATTCATTGACGATTTCATATATTTATTTCAAATAAATGCATTTCAAACTAATTTAAAATAGAAAAAATAACAATTAATTTTCCTTAAAGTCCTTTGCTGGATTTACCTTTTTTGGCTCATATGCGCCGGTCCTTAAAAATATGAAAAGATCAAAATATTTTGCCTGCGAAAAATAAAAAGAATATTTTCTGAGTGTAATATTTAGCAAATTATTCTATATATATACATATATATAGAATTAAAGACAAAATTGTAAATCTTTTTAACACAAACTTATTTTCAAATTTATTTCGTTCATGTTCGTGATTCAGTGATTAAATAATAATAAAAAAATGGAAAATCAGAATGCTAAAAAGTCAAATAATTTTCCAAAAAAAAAAACTGAATTAATATTTTTTAGTCCATTTTTCAGTACTCAACAATATAAATAAATAAAAACTAAATTAATTTTTAGTCCTTTGTTCTACATTCAAAAATAAAAATATAAAATAAAGTTATTTTTGGTCCTTGTTTCAGTCCGTAAAAATAAAAAATAAAAATAAAAATAATAAATTGTTTTTTATATAAAAAACAAAAATACATTAAATTAATTTTTTATATAAAATTATATAAAAAATATATATTCATATTATTTTCAGTTCTTAATAAATATAAAAATAAAAAAAATTAAATTAATTTTTGCAGTTCACAACAAATAAAAACAAACAAAAATACTTTTTCTTAAAAAATAAAAATAATAAAAAAAAATTAATTATTTTTTTATTAAAAAAATATAATTTAAATTAATTTTTTATATAAAAATATTAAAAAATAAAATTAATTAATATGTTTAAGTCCTTTTTCAGTCCTCAAAATATATCAGAAAAAAAATTTTTAGTCCATTTTTCACTGCTTAATAAATCTAAAAAATATAAATAAAAATTAAATTAATTTTTCCAGTCAACAAATATTTATAAAAAATATGAATTAATTATTTAATTTTTTTCAATCCTCAACATATATTTAAAAAAAGTAATATGTTTTTAGCCCGTTTTTCAGTCCTTAACAAGTATAAAAAAATATTAAAATAAAAAAAAAATTTAGTCCTCAACAATATGTATAAAAGCAAGAAAAAAAATTATTTTTTAGTCCATTTTTCAGTTCCCAACCAATATATTTAATTAAAAGCTAAATTAATTTTTAGTCCTATTTTCAGACCTCAACAAATATAAAAAAAATTAAAATTTTTTAATTTATTTTTCAGTTCCCCACAGATATAAACATTTAAAAAAATTAAATAATTTTTGGTCTCTTTTCAGTCCTTAAAAAAAAAAAGATAAATTAAAAAAATTAAATTATTTTTTATATAAAAAACAAAAATAATTTATATTAATTTTTGTAAAAACTATAAGAAATAAAAATAAATTAATATTTATTAGTCAATTTTTCAGTCCTCAGCAACAAAAATAAAAAAATAAATTAATGTTTTTTAGTCCATTTCTCAGTTCTTAATAATTTTAAAAAATTTACAACTGAAATTAATTTTTTCAGTCCTCAACAAATATGTATAAAAACAAAAAAAAAATATTTTTTAGTCGTTTTTTCCAGACTTCAACAAATATGCATAATTAAAAAAATTAAATTATTTTGGATCTTGTTTCAGTCCTTAAAGCTTAAAAAAAAATTAAAAAATTCTAATTCATTATATAAAACACAAAAATAAATTAAATAAATTTTTTATATAACAATATAATAAATAAAAATAGATAAATATTTTTTTTGACCTTTCCTCAGATCTCACAATATATCAAAAACAACTAAAAATTAAGATTTTTTAGTCCATTTTTCAGTGCTTAATAAAGATAAAAATTATAAAAAAAATTAAATTAATTTTAGTCCTTTTTTCAGACCTCAGCAAATATTTAAAATAAATAAATTAAAATTAGTATTCTTTTAGTCTATTTTTCAGTCTTCAACAAATATAAATGAAAAAAAATGTCAGTCCCTAAAAATAAAAAAATAAAAATAAAAATTATTTTATATAAAAAAAATTATAAATTAAATAAATTTTTTATCTGAAAATATAAAAATAAAAATAAATTAATATTTGTCAATTCGTTTTTTAATCCACATCAATATAAATAAAAAATTAAATTAATTTTTAGTCCTTTTTTAGTCCTCAGCAAATATAAATAATAAAAAAATGAAATTATGTGTGGTCCTATTTTATTTCTTAAAAAATGAAAAAATTAAATAAAAATTATTTTCTATATAAAAAATAAAAATAAATTAATATTTTTAGTCATTTTTTCAGTGCTTAGTGTATCTAAAAGATATAAACTAAAATTAAATGAATTTTTCCAGTAAACAAATATTTATAAAAACTTAATGTGTTTCTAGTCCACTTCTCTGTCCTTATTAAATATAAGCAGTAAAAATATTAATTAATTTTTTAGTTCTTAATAAATATAAAATAAACTAATTTTTTAGTCCAATTTTCAGTCCTCAACAAAACAAAAATGAAACAAAAAATAATTAATTTTTAGCCATTTTTCAGTCCTCAACATATATTAAACATAAAAAAAAATTTAAAATTTGTAAACCTTAAAATATATATAAGTTAAAAAATAAATTTTTTTTTGTGATTATTTTTTCAGTCCCAAATAAATATAAAAAATAATAATAATAAAATAATAGTCCGTTTTTGAATCCTTAATATATATAAAAAATTGAAAAAAAAAAAAAATTTTAACGGAAAATATTCCAAAATTTGTAATGCTCAAAAATAAAAAAATGTTCTAATTTTTTTAATGAATAGATTTATTTATCTGATTTAAATGGTCAGTCCTTTAAAAGAAACACAATAATAAAATTGAAACTTATAAAAACATGTAAAAAATATTCAAAACCTAAAAAAAAAGAATTTTTACCGATGCATTAATCGACGATTTCAATTATTTAGCTAGCTAATGCGTCAATGCGACATATGTAAATATGTACATACATAAATAAAAATTAGTAGATTTACTTAACTAATCATTTTGTGTATATATTTTTTAACAAAAAAAAAAAAAGGAAAAAACCATGAAAAACAACATAGCGGATGTGAACAATAAATGTTTTTGTGCTAGTTTCTTGTGGCCGCATATTTTAGTTTTTAATTTTTTTTTTTTTTTTTTTTTTTTGATACAAAGAGTTGAAAACCCCACAAAACTGAAATCTAAACTTAAAAAATACTAATTTCAAAATTCATTGTTAATCTATATTGGTACATATTGGTACATACAAAACGCACAACAAACTCTTAAGTACATTTACATATATAATTATGTGTGTTTGTCGCTCACTTACAATTTGTTATATTTAATTTCTAGTAATGAACGTGTACAGCTTTGGTAATCGTGATGAGCACTATAATAAATAGACAGATGTATGTATGTATGTATGTATGTATGTATGTATATATAAATATACTTGCGACATTATTTGACAGGAAATTTGTAGAGTTAAGTCAACAGTGATGACAGCTTATTTGGATATTTTTCGCTGTATTTGCATTTTTAATTTTTATTTTAGTTATTTTTTTCTTAAATTTATTTATATTTTTTCACACAATAATTGTGGTAAATTTCAACGAAAATAGCGCAAACGTAAATTATCAGGCGATTTTACTAAGCAATTTTATCTTTTATTTTCACATTTAAAATATTTTTTTTTCGTTAAAGCTTAGTAATGCGAAATAAATGAACAATATGTTGAGAAAATAAATAAATAATAATAGAATAATATATAAACATATGTATATAAAAAAATTTCAAATAAGTTTCCGTGCCAATTTTAATTTTATTTTTATTTTTTCAATTTAGTTATCGAGATGAGTATTTTCATTTCGCTTAGAAAATAAATTTGTATTGTATTTATGTGAAAATTAAAATAAATTACACTGGATTAGAAGAATAAATATAATTAGATTTGATTTTTGGTTGTGTTTTCGAAATGATGGCGTAGAAAAAAATCTGTGCAAACGAGTGTGGTTTGATAAGTCAGTGAATTTTTGAATTAAATATATTTTTTAAGGCAAATAAACGTTTTATTCCCTTTTTGAGCGCTATAAATTTAGACCAGCGTTTTTTTTTCAATTTTTATATTCCTCCCAAGTAATAGGGATTTTCAAGGCCCTCAAAATAGGCGTTTTGTTTCAAACGAATCGAATTTCTTACCATCCAGCTTGCCCTCCAGGTTTGTAGCTCTTGATATCGGAAACAGAGTTAGACGGAAGAGGTTTAGGTCCAGTTCAAATCACTTGTAAGAGAAGCTAAGAAAAAAATGTCATGTCAAACCGCGTTGAAGTCTATT
Source organism: Neoceratitis asiatica (assembly GCA_030068015.2). Taxonomy (NCBI): domain Eukaryota; kingdom Metazoa; phylum Arthropoda; class Insecta; order Diptera; family Tephritidae; genus Neoceratitis; species Neoceratitis asiatica. Next base: position 42,763,252 of record CM061527.1, read on the forward strand.
ACTTTTTAGATGATTCGATTGAAAGTAGGACGCTGTAATTTCACTAATGGAGAATAGGCAAGCCACTGGAATATATGATTTTCCTGAAAGATCAGATGTCCTAGTTTCCAAATTTTGAATACAGCTTTCCTCTCTTATTCTACTTCTTCTTCCTTTTCTTCTCCTTCTTCTTCTTCTTCTTCTTCTTCTTCTTCTTCTTCTTCTTCTTCTTCGGCGTAGGCACCGCTTACGCGATTATAGCCGCATCAACAATAACGCGCCACTCGTTTCTTCTCTTTGCTGTTTGGCGCCAGTTGGAAATATCAAGTGAAACCAGATCACTCTTCACCTGATCCTTCCAACAGAGTGGAGGTTTTCATCTTCCTCTGCTTCCGTCAGCGGGTACTCCATCGAGTACTCTCAAAGCTGGAGCGCTTTCATTCAATCAAACTTTTGATTCGCTGAACTATGACAATGTCGTCGTATAGCTCGCACAACACATCGTTCCATCGTCTGCGGTATTCGCCTTTGCCAATGCGAAAAGGACCATGAATCTTCCGCAAAACTTTTCTCTCAAAAACTCCTGAAGTCGACATATCGGCTTTTGACATCCAGGCTTCTGCACCATACGTCAGGACGGGAATGATGAGCGACTTGTAGAGTTTGGTTTTGGTTCATCGAGAGAGGACTTTACTTTTCAATTGCCTACTCAGTCCAAAGTAGCATCTGTTTGAAAGAGAGGTTTCTGTGTTGGATTTCAAGGCTGACATTGTTGGTGTTGTTAATGCTGGTTCCTAGATAGACGAAATTATCCACGATTTCGAAGTGATGGCTGTCAACAGTGACGTGGTAGCCTAGTCGTGAGAGCGCCGGGTAATCGTACTCCAAAGAAGGCCAAGGTAGCTCTCTCGACCAACAAGTTTACGGCCCGTTTTTTTTTTAAGAAGCACAAGGTGTCATTCACATTGGTTACCTTGAAAATGGTAAAACGGTCACCGGCGAATATTATTCAGAGCTTTTGGACGGCCTCGTAATTGATTTGAAGCAAAACGCCCGCATTTGGCGAAAAAATTGTTGTTCCGTCAAGAATTCATAAATTGGGCTACACCATTCAGCTTATTCTCCATATTTAACCTCTTTGCGACTATTTATTGATTCCAAACCTGAAAAAATGGCTGTCGAATGAAGAGATCATCACAGAGATGAACGCCTATTTTGAGCGCCTTGAAACCCCTATTATTTGGAAATAATACAAAAATTAGAAAAACGCTGTCTATAGCTAAGAAGGGACTGTGTTGAGAAATAAAATGCTTTTTTGATTTCATTAAAAAAAAAAGCCAAGGAAATGGGTATAGCACAGCATTACCTCTGAGTTGTACCGCTTTGGACAGATCTGCGCATCATTGAAGCTCCTGAACAATTTTTTTAATTAATTTCACAAAGAAATTCTGAGCTACTCAGCTCTTTAAGCGCTCCTTCTATAGCAAGGAAGGCTATGGAAGCGCATACCTTTAGTTCTACAAATTTTCTTCACTGAGTTTCTGCTCACAGTACGCATGTTGTGTTTTCGCCTTTTTTTTTTTTGAGGCAATTTTTTTTTTGTGTGTAAGAATGAAATTAATCTAAATATGTTTTTTTGCTTGTCCACGATATGCTCTAAATATGAGTCAAATCGAAAATTTCCGATTTCAGTGCCTCCTAAAAGGTAAATTTTTGATTAGAAATTTTTTTTAAATTTTTTAATATTTTTTTTAAGTCCATTATATACCATAAAGTCTGCGTTCACCCAACACATTTTTTGAAGTAAAGTACAAGCACAATTGAAATAGTTAATTCAGTTAATTTTTTTACATGCATTTATTCATTATATTTCTCAGTTCAAAATGGAAAAACAAAAACCTATATTCCTATTTTCATTTTCGAGATAACGGTTTCCAAGTGCAGCAACAAGTAAACGTAGGCACCACAAAGTCTGCGTTCAGTTTGCTTGATTTGAGAATACCGTTACTTTTCGCATATTTTCTATTGTCGTTTATTCTAATTAATCATTTAAAGAGTTCGTGACGTGTTTTAATATCAGTTGGAAAGAATGGAAACCAAAGGGAAAGAAATTAGTGCGTCAGAAAGAAAAATAATTATTAACCTGTGGAAAGATGGCGACAGATTTCGAAATATTGGACAAACTATTGGACGAACATATTCCTCCGTCCAGCGCGTGGTAAATAATCTCAAGCAAACCGGTATTTTAACGTCAAACCCCCGATCTGGCCGTCCAAAAATATGATCAGTACAGGAAGAACGCAAAATAATAAATCTGGTGAAAGTTAACCCGCGAATTACGTCAACAAATATAATTGAAAACGTAAATAAAACGTTTAAAAAACAATTTATGCAGAAAGTGCAAGAAAAATTTTACGTTAAGCTGGATATCATGGTAGAGGCGCTCGAAAAAAGCCCTTATATCTCATTTGTCAACAGACGAAAGTGCATTGAATTTGGTCATAATTATATAAATAAGTCTCCGGAATTCTAGAAACAAATAATTTTATCGGATTAGAGCAAATTTTGTATATTCGGCATAAAAGGTCACCAAATTATGTGGCGCAAGTCAGGAACTGCCCTTGAAAAACAAGATCTTGTTGGTACAGTGAAACATGGTGGTGGTGGAATATGGTGTGGGGGTGCATGGCGGCTAATGATGTGAGTCTGCGTGAATTTATCGAATCGACAATGAATAAATGGGAATATTTAAACATTTTATAAAAGAGCTTGAAACAAAGTGCTGAAAATCTAGGCTTATCTTCGACGTTTTGGTTTCAACAGGATATCGATCCGAAGCATACTGCTCAAATAGTCAGATTTTGGCTTTTATACAATGTCCTTAGACAGCTTAAAAGTGCAGTCCTATAGAGCACCTTTGGGATATATTAGAAAAAAGAATTCGTCAGCATATAATAACAAGTAAAGAGGTTTTGCGAAGAGTTATGCTAACAGAATGGTCCCGAATTACAGCTGAGGAAACAGATAAGTTGGTAAATTCAATGCCAAACCGATTGAGTGAGATATTAAAACATCGTGGTTACCCAAAAAAGATTTAAAGTTAATTTTTCATTATAATTTTAAATGCTTTTGTGAATAATTATAAACCTGAACGCAGACTTTGTGGTGCCTACCTTTACATGTTGGTACACTTAGATACCGTTATAACGTAAATGAAAATGGAAATATAAATTTTTGTTTTTGCATTTTAAGCTTAAAAAAATATAATGAATAAATTCATGTAACAAATTTTAACTGAATTAACTATTTCAGTTGTGTTTTTACTTTACTTAAAAAAAATTTGTTGGGTGAACGCAGTCTTTATGGTTGACTTAAATTTTACATTTATAAGTACAAAATCGAAAAAAGCCAATTGCTTAATTTTTATTATTATTATTTTTATTTTCAGTTTTACTACGCCATTTTATCTTACATAACCTCAACATTTCTATTTCAACGGCGTAGAAATTTGAGATTATTTTCATTACTAATTAAATTTAGAAAAAAATTCAAGTTGTTTGTATAACAACCATTTTCGTATGGCAAAACAGCCATTTCAATTTGATACACGCGAATTATGGCAGCGAAAATATGAAATTTCCAGTTTTTTTTCCTAAATATATAGTTCGAATCAGGGGCGTGGTGAATTTAATTAGTTACTCTATGGTTAAAATACGAATACATACATACCTACATAATATTTAATAAGCGAAACTAAATTATATATATATATATATATATATATATATATATATGTATGTATGTATGTGTGATATGTGAATTAAAGCACGAAAACAGGCAACACGCGGTGTGCACATGTCTACCGCAACAACAACAACAACAACACATAGCAATTGAAATATACCAACTTAACCAAATTGCAATATGTAGAAATAATTAAATGTTTTCGCGCATGTATGTGTGTGTGTGTGTGTTGGTGTGTGTATATACGCGCAGACACGACGTGTGTAATCGCAATGTTACGAGCGATACAGGCGCGCAAAAATATGGAGTAACAATTTCAATCTACAACACAGAAGCAACAACAACACCAGCACCAACAACAACATTCACAGAAAAAACAAAAATGAACAATATGAAGGTAAATAAATTAATAAGAGAAATCCGCCAAACAACAACAATTTCGATTTGAACACGCCCCTCCTGAATGAAATGAAGTACCCGACGATGATGATGAGCGCGAGCGCCAACACGAAGCAAAAACAAAAATGAATCGAATGTGAAAGGGCGTATTTTTAATATCAATGTATACGAATAAGGTAAATGAGTAATAAATAAAAAATATCTGTGTGTATGTACATATGTATAAAAAAAAGGCACACACACAGAGCGACGCACGCCGATTGAAATGTTGGCCATATAATGCTACGCGTAGCCACCACCGATAACTGCTGTAGCACACACACACACACTCGCGCTCATTTATATGAAGGTGCAAATAAGATAGCGCCAATGAGCGCCTCATCAAGCGCGAACGAGCGCGCACGAATGATATCAACTCGTAGTTGCTGCTGCTGCTGCTGCAATGTATATCGTATCAACTACTCAGCGAGAGCGGCGCGCACATTATTTTATATTGAAACGATATGAATTGTAATTCCACCACCTGCTGGGCAGCAGCAGCAACAAAACAACAACAACAAGAAAGACAACAACATTAGAAGCAGCAGCAACAAAACAACCAACCACGCGGCCAAACAACCCGACTGCTTAGCGCACACACCCAACGGCAAAAACAAGTTCGCAACACGAAAAGTAAAAATAAAAACAAGTTCAATGATGACGAACGAGGCGACGCGACCCGACGCGCACAGTCGCAAGAAAAAAACGAACGCGCTCCAATAGAAAATAGAAAAAAAAATTGCATATGATTGAAAGAAGCTCGGCAGCAAACAAGCAATACAACAACAAACCAATAAAATATTATACCACTTTGTAGTGGCTGTTGTTGTTTTGATAATTGTTAGCTAAGTGTGCGCGCACGGTGTTGCTGTTGAAGGGGTGCTTGGGCGCCTCTATGTATACTGCACGCGGATTGGCTGCGCTTATACACTGAAGGCAACAACAAAGCGGAATAAAGATCCCTCTTTGATAGCATGGTTTTTCTGATGAGAGCGCGTCTATGCTGCTGTTTGTTTGCGTGCGCGCTTCATTGCATGTGTATCATGATTGCCTTGTATGCTTGTATGAGTTTCATTATGAATCGCGCGCGCGGTGGTGTAGCACTTATCAGACAAATAAAGAGCGGCAGCAATCAAATGAGACTGAGCGCAGCAATATAATTGGAAAATGTGAAACGGCAATGAAACACTGAGAGCGCGCTTAGCTGTGGGAGCGCGCAAATCGTATAGGAACAATTTGTGTTTCTTTTGGCGGCGCGGCGAACTGATTGGCATTGGCACATTGGTTTGTGGAGCGCAAAGATGTTAAGCACTACTTTATATGAATTGAAAGCAAGAAGAGCGCAATACTGTTGTTTGCTGCTTGTTTGTTGAGCACTATACTTTCAAATTATTTATACGGCGGAGACTCTCTCTCGCTCCTTCGCTCATTTATTGTGCAGCAAATGTATTTTCTTTTTCATACACGCGCAGCCATACATACATATTTATTACCACTTATATTGCCAGCGGCAATCAACATTTTCATCAATTAAAGCAGCCAACCGCGGCGTGCAGCCGAAGCAAGCGCGCTCTCTTAGCATCTGATTGATTTTATGTGTGTTTTTTTTTTTTAATTTTTTGCGTTTTTCTTCCTCTTTTTTGTTTTTTTTTTCTTTTTTGGGTGGCGTTTTCAATTGTGTTACTGTTGCTTGTGGCTGTTTTCGTTGTGCTCACATTTATTTGGCTTGTGTATCCGCATTCATGGCTCGCGCTCAATTCCGATTGGAATCAAGTTTTTCCTACAGCGCGCCATTGCTGCTGGCAGCGTACTGCGCCGCGTCGTCAGTGTCTGCATTGAATCAAATCTGATTGAATCGTATCAACGATGTTGTTTTTATGCTTTACCTTCGTTATAGTCGTCTAAAGTGGATATTTTGCATCGCCACGTCACGCCGCGCCGCGCCGTTCTTCCAATTCGATTCTCGCTCTGCTGGCCGCCGCGTCGTTACTGCTACGCTAAGTTAGTTGTTTTGTTGGACATACTCATTCGCGTTTGGATCTTGGCCGTTCGAGCAACGTTCGAGCAGTTCGTTTTTACGTTCAGCGGGTAAATTTGCCAATTTGATTTTTCGTTATTGGATTTTGATATCGCGCACCTCCTACCTGGTGGAAAGCGGTAAACGGACGATTGGTTTTGATAAGCAAAACCAAAAAGAAAAGAAACAAAAAAAAACATGAAGTTATAAATAACGGTGTGGGATTAAAGAACTCTCTATAACATCTTTTTACATAAAATAACAACAATTTTTAAGCTTCTCTGTGAAGTAAAGTGAACATATTGAGGAATTTCAATGAAAAAAATAAAACAGTAAAAATGTGCCAAAAAGTGTACGCGATTTGTAAAACAACAATAAAAATTAACAAATAAAGGTAAAAAATTGTAGTTTTGCGAATGACAAGCAAAAAATTAATGAATAAAAAGACAAAAGTGGCTAAAAGTGTCTTAAAGAACATGTGTGAAAACAAAACAAACAAACAAAAATGTTTTTAATAACAAATAAGAAAATAAAATAGCAATTTAATGAGCAAAACTGAAGACCAACTCTAAAAACTTCAGAAAAAAAATATTTTTCAAAAAAACTACCAAATAAATTTAAAAAAATTTAAAACAAAAATATTCAGAAAAATTATTTTTTCTCAATTTCAAGGAAAAAATTAATTTTGTGCTTAAAATAAAATTAAAAAATTTGAAAAATATGAATTTGATATAGTTACAAAAAAAACAAATACTGTGCGACAGGCGTACTGACAATTTGGCACGTCGCCGTGCAGACTGCAAACGCGACGGTGTCATTAGCGGTCATAAAGCGTGTGATGTGGTGAAATTAACGTCGACGTCGACGTAGGCGCGCTTAAATGCATTGCATTGTTAACGGTATCACACTTATTACGTTCTATTTTTATGATTAATAACAACAGTATAACACTTTTATAACGCTATTGTTATAATAAATAACGGTATAGCATGTATTTAAAGCTATTTTGATAGGAAATAGCCAACCAACAGGTGCTGGACAGCAAAATAAGAACGCTTAGTGCTTTGACATTATTTAATTTAAAAAAAAATATATATTTATAACTTGTGTCGTTGCTTTTGAACTGAAACTGAAGAGTTATGTAATTGTGCAACAAAAACAAATGTGACAGTTGTGGCAAATTTTTTTTATAAAGTAAACAAAAAAGCAATTTTTTGGCGCCAACTTTTCAAAAAAAATCAATCCGTGAATTTAAGATGTGGAGTGAGCAAAAATCATAAAAACAATAAAAATAAAAATAAATATATAAATAAAGTACTCAAGTGAATTTATTAATTTAATTCCCGCTCAACTTATAACAGTAAACTTTATTTAATCACTATATACTCAAAAAAATCAAAAAACAGTGCTAAAAGAAAAAAAAAAAACAAATATAAATATAAATATATAAAATTGTGTCAAATTTGTGTTGAAAAAGTGAGATGTCAAATTAAAAGAAAAGAATTTTGAAACCAAAAAAGACGGGTGTAAAATTAACCCTCCCTATAAATGCAGTTTCATAATATGGATTGTACTGGCCGTCGTTCAAATCAAACAGAACGTGATTCGGATTTAGGTGAAGATTTGGTGAGTAGTAAGTAGAAAATTAGCACGCAAAAATTGCAATCAAAACCAAAAAAATATAAACAAAAAGTGTTTTCTTCTGTATCCAACTTTACAAAAGAACGCCCAGCTGGCTTATTTTCAAGTGGCTAACAATTTGCATTTAGTTTACAACACTGGTGTTAGCTTAAGAAAAATAGTTTGTGAAATATTTAAGCGAAAAGCACAACCAAATGTTTCATTTCGCAGAATCTTCGGTAAATAAATATATTTAGTTAAAAATAATAATAAATATGAGCTCCATGTGCACTTCTTTTCTTCGTTGTTCTCTATAATTTTTAAATATATTTTAAAAGAAGTCGTAGCCGATCTTGGAATCTTAGAAGCGATTGCCTATTTCATTGGAAGGGTTTCACATCTGTCAGCACTAATTAATATGCATCAGCGTCTGTTTCTGACAACAAGATTGTTTTTTACCTCTTTGAAAATGTACGAATTTAAGTTAAATAAACCGTTAAATAAACGACATTTGGGGTAAGGCTTGGATTTTCTACTTTAATTGAAAGAAAAGCGCATCGAATTCTTATGAAAGTTTGTGGGGAATCTGCGTCGACCGATAAGTCATGCCGGTAGTGATCTCGACACCTCAAAACTGATGCTTTTAACGTCAAAGCCAAAGAGTGTTCTGGCCAACCTGAAAAGTTTTAAGGAAACGTTGGGAGTGACTCAGGAAACAATTTCCTTTTGGTTAAATCAATTTGGATTTATTCAAAAGCAAGGAAATTGGGTGACGTACGAGTTGAAGCCGTCTGATGTCGAAAGACATCAAAGGAATGGATTTTTGCACCAAATCGTGATTAGATATGAAAAGTGGATATACTACGATAATCCCAAGAAGAAAAAATACTATACCAAGCCTGGTGAACCTGTTCCATCATCGTCTACATTGACGCTAGAGAAAAACATCTCCGGTTAAAATGTCATTGATGCAAAACGTTATTGACTACAACTAATGCGTTTGAGCCGTGCATTGCGTAAAAAACGGTCAGAAACGACTGAAAAGTATCACGAGGAGATTTTGTAACATGACAACACTCAGCCCTACGAGGCTGTAACGATCAAAAACTATCTGGAAATGCTGAAATAGGAGGTCTTACCCCAGCCGTCGTATTCTTGAGAGCTTGCTCCTTCCGATTAATGGCCTTTTCTGCGAATGCAAAACGATTTTGACAGCCACCGGTTTGGGTCTTTTGAGGAAATCGAAAAATAGCTCAATGATTTGATCGAGGATAGAGATGTGATATTTTTTAAAGATATTATTCGAAGGTTACAGAAGAGATGCGAAAAAGTAGTCGCTTCCGATGGACAATACTTTGAATGACGATTTTTTTTCACTTCTTTGAACACAGAAAACCGGACCGAATTAATTTGTACGCCAGTATAAAGCGCGATTTTACTTACTGTTCCTCGTAGTGGTGTCACTAAATTTGAAATTTGACTGAAATTTCCCAACAGTTTGACGTTTAGCGCGAATTCCCCTTGGATTTTTTCAGTTTTCTACTTTTTTACTTTTTTAGTTTGGAACACTATTCGGTCATTGTTTAAACGATTTCAACTCAAGCCGCTTAAATTAACTCAAGTTGCTAATTTTGTATTGTTGTTTTCCATATTATTCGATAGCCTACCACAGGTTTTTTTTGTGTAGGTCGGATGTAATAGAAAACATCTAAATTTAGGTTAGGTTAGCTTACACTGGCTGGCAAGTATTACCTGTAGGATTGTAGGGAAATATAGATGAAGGTTCATTGTTCGACCACGTCTGATGTATATATAATAACTGTAAACCGAAGCAGTTTCCCGCTTACTCATGGCAAATTAGCTTCTTTATAGCAATTCTTTATAGCAATCGCATCTTTGCAAGTTTTGGCGTAATTTCGTGAAACATTTTCCAAAAAGTTAAAGAAATTTAATTTCTTATAAAAAATGAAAAATATTGGAATTACTGATAGGCTTTGACTGTTGGCTTTATTTTTATTCGTTGGAGTTATTATTTTGAAATTTGCGAATAAATCAGTATTTATAATAAGAACAGCCTTTGGGCTACAACCTCATAACGCTCTGAATACAATAATTAAGAGGATTTGAGCTTGATTTTAGAAACTACAAAAAATTTTAAATGATAATTAACACATTGAGATCTTATTTCTTAATTTATAATACTTCCAAATCGGCGCTGACGTTCTCTAGAAACCGCTTGACCTTCTGGGCCTTACAATTACATCTGCATGTTGTCGTTGCCAAGTAAAATTAATTTATGCCATCAAGGTAATCGAAGGAGTGGCTTAGGAAACATGCTGTATCGATAGGTACAGATAGGATAGGAGAGCTGACTTAGTCCACCACTTAAAAAGGAGTTATAACCTTTTCGGATAGATGTTGGAGGCTATGATTTTGAATTTTGATCGGGCCGTATAACTCAAACCAACGACCTTCCGCATGTTAATGCGCACTGCTAATCACTCGCAGGTATTAATTAACTCTTTGGAATTTGTATTAGTAACATAGAAGGAGGTCTTGGATGGTTCAATTTTGTATTGATCACTTCTCTATAACTATTCTTCAACACTTGTTTTTCCAATAGGGATGATATAATTTCTAAGTGTCGTTTTAGCCATTTTTTATATATCATGATCAGTCATTTTTTTCATTGTATTCAGTAAAGTTTACCATTTCATCATGGCAAGATATACGCAAGAACAACGTTTACAAAATATTCAATATTATTATCATTATAATCGTTGCAATTCCAACGTTTCGTGCGCTTTTGCCATTTTATGGTTGTAATAATCGTCCACCTGTGATCGATATTCGTCGAGTTGTTGAAAATTTCGAGCGTACACATTCTTTACATAATATTCAAGTGCCAAATATTGCTGCCGTTCAGGCAAGTGTTGCTGAAGACCGCAATTTGTCGATTCCAAGACGTTCTCAAGAATTGGGACTGCCTCAAACTACAACCTGGCAGATTTTGAAAAAGGTATTGGGCTTGCAGCCGTATAAAATTGTTCTCACTCAATAACTGAAGCCATTGGACCACAATAAACGTTGTGAATTTGCTGATTTTGCCTTCGAACAACTTGAAAATGAAAGCGATTTTTTTAAGAAAATCGTCTTCTCCGATGAGGCTCACTTTCAACTGAGTGGTGCCGTAAATAAACAAAAGTGTCGATTCTGGTGCGTAGGAAATCCACAAATTATTCATGAACAACCATTACATTCACCTAATTTGACAGTTTGGTGTGGTTTTTGGTCTGGTTTTGGAATCATCGGTCCGTACTTCTTTGGAAATGGAGCTGGTAGCACCGTTACTATCAATGGAAAGCGGTATAGGTCGATTATAACCAACTTTTGATGGCCACAATTGGAAAAAGTTGTTCTTAACAACATCTGGTTCTGGAATTATTGCGAGAAAGACTTGGTGTGCCGATTATTTCAAGAAATTGTGACATTGAATGGCCTCCAAGAAGTTGTGATTTAACACCATTAGACTACTTCTTGTGAGGTTATGTGAAGTCGTTGGTCTTTAGCACATGCTATTCATGACATACTGAAATTCTTCTTAACTCTTTCATATTGGTGTTCCTAATGTAATTATTAATTTCATTCGTGAATGCGAATTGAAATGGAGATACAAATAATAACAGAATGTTCTACAGTGTGTGAATCAAATGTTCGATGTCGAGAACAATATGCGAGTAATCGGTAGGTATGTAAGAGCGAAGCTACACACTGCTGAAAAGTGCAGCTATTTAGTGAAATCACTATCGATGAGGTGTGGTGAGAACTTTTTAGAGACAAGACTGGTGTGAAGGATCTGTTCGACAAATTTTGTGATTTTCATTTAACAATCCCTGATCGAAAATGAAGAATTAGGGAAACATCAAGATCAAATTTCGAAAATCGTTAAAATATACTTTTTTATAGTTTAAAAAATGGGAAATTGGAAGCAACGTGCTTCAAAAAATATTATAAATCTTTGAATGTTGACAAAGCTTTTTATAATTTTTTTTGCAATCTAAGCTTCCTAGTTTTATAATTTTATTGGAAAAATTTAATTTATTTTTTCGTTTTTTAATTAAATAGTTGGCAACTCTCATGTAAAAATATTTTCTTCTATAAGCCGTCCTAACTTCTTTCAGTTCCATAGTCGCATTGCAAAATTACATTTATCTAATATCTTTTAATAAATGAAAGTGTAAAACAGTTGGGAACTCTCTTCAAAAATATTTTTATCTTCGGGCCTTTTCAACTCTCTTTAATTTGTATTAAGAAATCATATCACGCTTATTGGAAAACCCTATATAAGACATTGTCTTGCATCATGTTATATTTACTTTATAAAAGGAATAAGAATTCGTTTCACTTATATTTAAGATGTCTTCTGTGCGCGGTAAACATTCGATAGTCATATTCTGTACTCTTTCACGTATGTCAAACATTTTTAGCGCTTGCTCTAAGTTGAAGCAAAAATTTGAGTAATTAGAAGCAAAGAGAAATTTTCAAGAAACAGAATTTTTGAAATCGAGTAACCTGGCGTAATCTAGAGTACAATAGATTTTAAATTTCTGGGCACAAATTTTTTTATGGTTGCAGCATTTCACTTGGAATATTTTTCCATCCTACTTTTAGAAATAGTAATTTGTATTCATTCTATGTCCAAAAATTTTTAATGTAAGCAATAAATGATGTTTTTGTTGTAGTAATCGCAAAAATATTCCTCAAATTGGTTTTCGGCGAATATTGCGGCAGGAACAGTCTTTGGCCGGATAAATCCGTGTCGTTCCAGTATAACGAGCCGATTGTTGTGGGAACTACTGGATTTTAGTCGCCACTTACGAGAGACATGCCTTACCGCGGGTAAATTCTTGAACTCTTAACCCGCTGGGGGTACGATGGTTGTTCCATAGTCTTCTTCAATTCTTTCACAAGCTGTATTTTGTACGCTTCCAGTTTAATATCTCGACGTCATATGTGGCAAGTCGTTCCATACGTCAGTCCATGTTGCTGCGAACGGCGCCGAATCGACTCTCCACAGTCTTCGTGTACACTCTCAGCTACGGCCAATATAGTTTCTTCACTGTGTGCTGGAGGTGATCTATTGGGTCGAATATTATCCAATAATGGATGCTGGATTTCAAGATGAGTGATGATGTTGACCATAAGTTGAGTGAAGCGCGCGAAACGCATTCCTTACAGAACGTGAAATTTCGTAATAAAATTGATTTGTAAACGTTGTTCAGGCGTAAATCTTTTCATGATGAAATGCCAAACAATACTGAACAAAAACATGACATGACAGCTTGACACGACTCACGCGTGATCTTTCAAAAGAAAGGCTATTGAAAAAATTACCTCTACTTGGATCACTCTTAATGAAGCAACCCTCGTATCACAGTCATATATTTTAATAAAGATTGAACGGTTTTTTGCCGCATATTGTAAGCGCTCATGAAAAACCGTTATATTCAATAGGCATTTAAGTCTTCTTGTACTATTTTTTTTTAATTCACCTTAACTTATTCGAAAACTTCATTTTTTGCCTACTCTTAGGGCACCCTATACAAGTGAATTTGTGAATTTGTTTACTTTATTGAGATTCTCATTTTTTTACTCTTTTAATTTTTTTATATTTAAATAAAAGTTGTTGTTTTATGACTACATTGCATATAAAAATTGAATGTTCGAAACACAGATGAAGAAGAGAAAAAAAAAACATTCAGAAAACCCACCACTCAGAGCAAATATCAATACAAAACATTTATTAAATGAATCAGCTCACGGATATAATGGATTTGTGTTCGATCATTAATTTGATTAAATAATGTTGATGCATAAATCAAAAATGTTGAAGTCGTAAAAGAAATCGATGCTTGAAACGTGTTTTTGTACTTTTTTCTTGTAATCGCGAGAATTTTAATTAATCTAAAAGTGTTTGCGTGTGGTGCGGGGAATATTTTGTGTATATGTAAAGAAAACACTTGTTTTTGAAAGATTCTATTTTGCAAAAGATTAAATTCGTTTAAATTAAATAAATTAAATTAAAAAGGCTATAGGACAATAAGTACAGTGAATCGATTACAGCCAGGTAAACATTTCAGAAAATGGTGATGATACAAACGATTTTTTTTTTCTTTTTTTTTTTTGGAGCAGCACAGAAAGTATGAATTAAAGGAGATTACAACCATATGTTCAGACGTTCGAATATTTTGAGGTCTGTATGCTGCAGTAGACTCAACTTCTAACTATCAAGGCTCAAACTCAATATACTCAATGTATTTCCTCCACGCAATGAGTCTCACCACAACATTAACTACCTCCTTAGAAGTATCAGATCTAACAGTACCCTCCCTCTGGTTCCTATAGTTCGAACAGTGTGTTTCCTAGGCGTCCTGTTAGATGACCGCAACGGCATCGACAAGCGTTTGCTGCTCCTAAGCGAGATTAAGTAACAAAAACAACAACACCAACAACAACAAATACAAGAACATAGAAAATGTACGCCGTTTGTTGCTTAGTAGTTTGATGGCTTGATTTGGCAATGGTTCATAAGTAGTTATATGTGTTAGGAATCTACTATATAAAAATCACATATGTTCAATGAAAAAGTACATATTCCGCATTAAACTGATAATAAAGAAAGTTTTTGGTATTTTTTTTTGTTTAAATGTAGAAAAACCCCGTAAAAATTATTATTACTACCGTATTAAGGAATACTGTGTTCAAAGGAAGAGTTAGCTGGTCGGAGGAGGGTGGGTGTATCTAGCGGACGCTAAAAACTACTTTCAATAACAAAAATGAAATATCTTAAAATATGATTATTTTATAATTTTTCTTTGTTAAACAAAAATCACATTTTAGTTGCATATTTTAAAACTAATAATCTTTCAAGAGTGCCACTCACCGGGGTATAGAGAAAAATTCTTTTAATACCAATTCAACGTCGACCTCTAAATTACGATGAATATTAAGTGCAGCAAGACCATTAAGGCGGTCTTCACTCATTGTCGATCTTAAATAAGTCTTAAGACGACGCAAAGTTGAAAATGTTCGTTCATTTCCTGCAGCGTAACAGGCAAAACAGCCAGAATTCTCAAAATTTGATATACATTGTGGAAAGCATCAATATTACAAATATCAAGGGCTTCTAAAGGATTCTTGATCTTCATACCCGCTATGCGCTTGCTCCACAGCTGTGCGTCACTCGTCCATATTGCTGGCAATGAGTCATGTAAAATAGATCCATATGTCTTGAATAGCTTACAACAAGACTCTATATCAAAATCTTCTGTTTTGTCTAGGAAGAGACAAGTAAAATTAGATAAAATGTCTCTGTGTTTCAAAAATCTATCTCGCAAATGCGTTATGAAAAGATCCAAGTAAGGGATGTAAATTGCAATTCTATAGTACTCTTCAGTGGAAAGCATCAAATTCGTGCGTGCAAGTCTTACTTTCCGAATTTCAATATCGTACTTATCACTTATAACCTCCTCATACCAAAATGTTTATTGCAGCATCTGCTAGCACCACTACTTCGCCTAAATCCTGATTGACACTTTGTAGAGCGCGACTCAATGTCAAGGTCAAGGAATAGACTGACATTACTCTAATTCCGTTTCAATTTCAAAAGCTTTTTTAGTAGAATTTGTAGTTTAAAAGTAGCCGCGAATTTTTAGAATTTTTTGTTCTGCAGACATAATGCATGTTTTCCATAAAAAAAACTAAAATTGCTTATATGAAAAAAATTTTTGCCCAAAAAATTCTAGTTAAAAGTTGCTCTTTGTTACGTACGGGCCTGGAACATAGTAATTAAAGGTGCTTAATACCAGGAATATGGTGAGAGAGAGAGAGAGAGAGAACGGGTGTATTACAGAGGGATCATATTGAGAGCCAATCAATGACACAGCGAATTCTGGGTACCTGATGAGCAGCAGTAAGTGCACTACCAGCTCGATGTCAGTTTTTTAATTCAACATAATTCACTCCAAGAGTGATACACTAATTACAGTGACCACCCAACATTTCGATACCATTTTTTGTAGTACGATTTGCCCTTTGCTTCAAAATAGGCCTTACTTTCAGCGATTACGTCTTCATTTAACGAAAATTTCTTCCGGGCGAGCATTCTGTTAAGATCTGAGTACAGAAAATAGTCGCCAGGGATCAAATCTGGATATGGTAGAAATTTCAGCCAATTCATGAATTTTTTCCAACGATTTCACTGACCTGTGACACGGTGCATTGTCTTAGTGAAACAGCACTTTATATTTCTTCAAATGCGGCTGTTTTTCGGCAATTTCTTCCTTCAAATGGTCCAATAACACTATGTAGTAGTCGCTGTTGATGGACCTTCCTTTTTCATGGTAGACAATGAAAATTATTCCATGCGCATCCCAAACTACAGACTCCATAACCTTGTTGTTTTCCACGCTTTGGAGCAGGTTCATCATGTGCAATCTACTCGGACGACCTCCAGTTGGACTTTGTAGTGAAATGATGGAGCCATGTTTCATCCATTGTCACATATCGATGCAAAAACTCGGGACTTTTTACGCTTGAACATCTCCAAACACTGTTCCGAATCATGAACTCTTCGTTGTTTTTGGTAAAAAGTGAGCCCGCGCGGTACCCATTTTGCACATAGCTTTCTCATACCCAAATATTCGTGAATAATATGATGTACACGTTCAGTTGATATCTTTATTCTTCATTCAATTTCTTTGATATTTTCGACGATAATAAACTCTTTTGGGTGTCCTCTGCGTTCACTGTCTTCGGTGCTCATTTCACCAAGTCTAAACTTAGCATATCAATCCTTGATGGTAGATTATCCTAGCGAAGTGTTCGGAAACTCGTCATCAAGCCAAGTTTTTGCGTCAACTGTATTTTTCCTCTTCAAACAGCAATGTTTTATCAGCACGCGAAATTCCTTTTTATCCTTTTTTTCACAATAACAAAAGTTGCTTCACGCAGTTGTCAAATTTATGCACGCGTCTTTTGAATGTTAGGGCTAACTATATGTGGATTTGGACTTAAGTAGTACTCTAGTAGCGCTATCCATGGGTCAGGCCGGGAACTTTCCAATTGACCTGTTACACTGGTTGAGAATTTGTTGTTGCGCAGTTTGTACGTACGAATTGGTCCTCTTATTGTTTTGCTTTACAGTTAGAATTTTTTCCAGTATTATAATAAAGAGTTCACACGAAAAATAGTCTACGATTCTGTAGCTTCATTCAGTTTCGAATGGTTTGGAAAATCTCCTTCTCAATTCTGGCTGAGATTTTGGTGTTGCTTAGTGTCAGTTAATACAACTGAATAATTTTTTTCGAGAATACCAGTCTGAGGTTGGTAGGAACAGCGACGCAGATCATTTTCATGCTAGAAAATCGACAAGGAGGTGTGGTGTGTCAATTGTTTACTCAGGGACCTCTTCCAGCGTTCGGCGTATGGTGAATATCTGGATCCGAAACTATTTTGAAGTGAAATCCAGTTAACTTACTCCACAGAGGCACTAAATTTTGCATCAAATGAACTGTTCGGAGAGCTAAAAATTATTAAATCATCAACACACCTCCTTCAATTAACAATACATATACATATAAAGTATTTATAATAAAAATGTTGACTCACCAAGCGTCATTGAGTAATTTTATAAGAAAAAATAATAATAAGCGAAAAAACAATAATAATATCAATAAACTACAACGGTCGCGTCGTTTTTATGTTTTTATTTTATTTTATTTTTTTTGATGTTGACTGTGAATTATAACGTTAAATAAATTCAATTAACTTTACTCATTAATTTCGTTTTGCTTGCAAGTAAGCGTAGCAAGCGTTTGGATTTGTTGTTGTTGTTATTAGCTGCAAGTATTGTTCAAGCTGAAACTGTGTTGAGCTATAAAAATCGACAAGATCGACGGACGTCAATGAATTTTTAGATGAATACGATTATACCTGTATACACACGCATGCATATACATATATACATATATACACGTGTGTATTTATAAGTATCTAACTGTGTAGGTAAATACTTGAAGGTATTTATATTTGTATTTATATTTATATTCAATTAAAGTTTGCCAATGACTAAGTATTCTTGACGAAAGTCATACAAAAGACAACAACAACAACAGCAACAGAAAAACAAATTCAAAGCGCAGGTAAATGTGAGAAATCAAAAACTCGTCATATTATTAAGTCAATATCGAAAAATCAAATTACACACACACACACACACACATACCATCTCTAAATGGGATGTGATATATGTAAGTTTGTTTGTATGTACATTTGTTAGCATGTAAATAAACCGTTGAATACAACAAACAATGAATTCTATGTGTTACCGGTAAAAATGAAATGAAATTTTTTCTTTCCTTTTTTGTTTTTCATTTTGAAAAACGGCCGGTGAAGAAGAGTGTAAATTATTTTTTTATTATTTAAATTTTGAATTTTGTTTTTTTTTATCTTTTATCTTTTATTTATCAAATTTTTATATTTTTTTACTTCTTTTTACTTTTCTCTTTATTTTTATATTTTTTTTCTGATCGTTTTGTATAAAATTTTTTTGCTTTCGTATCGTTTTGTATATATATTTTTTAACTTTTAAATTTTTAAATCATAATTTTTTTTTTTAATTTCTTTTTCTATCTTTTATATTTTTTTATATTTATTTCGTTTTTTTTAATTTTTTTATGTCTTCTTTAGTTATTTTATAATTTAATAAAAAAAATTAAATTTTTTATTTTTGTTTTTATTTATAAAATTTTTTATTTTTTTCTATGTTTTTTAAGCTTTTTATTATGTTCATTTTTTTCATTTTACTTTTTTATATTTTTATTAGGTTCTTTAATTTTTTTTAATGTCTTTTGTAGTTATTTTTTTTACTTACTTAAATTTTTTTTTAATTTTTTACTTTTGTTTTTATATATTAATATTTTTTATTTTTAAGTTTTTTATAATTTTTAGGAAGATGAGTTTAAATCATTTTTTTTTTATGATTTAAATTTTTAATTTTTTGATCTTTTTCTATTTTTTAAATTTTTATAATTTTTTTACTTCTTTTAAATTTTCTCTTTATTTTCATTTTTTCTTATCGTTCTTTTTGTTCATTCCAATAACGGCCAAGGGAAAACAGTGTAATGAATTTTTTATACATATATATTTTTTTAAGTTTTAATATTTTTTATTTTTTCATATTTTTTATTTTAATTTTTTTTTAATTCGTAGTTTTTTTTTTATTTTTTTTTGTCTTCTATAGTAATTTTTTAATTTAATAAAAAAAATTCATATTTTTTTGTTGTATTTATTAAATTTTTAATTTTTTTTTGTATGTGTTTTAAGCTTTTTATAATTTTCGTTTTTCTTCGTTTTACTTTTTGATATTTATTTAGGAATTTTAATTTTTTTATGTCTTTTATAGCTATTTTTTACTTAATTGATTTTTTTATTATGTTTTTTAAGTTTTTTATAATTTTTTTTTATTTTTTTTTAATTTATATTTATTTTTATATTTTTTATTTATTTTCCAAATAAATTTTAAATATATTAAATTGCTTTTTTTTCTAAAAATGTTGTGCCTAACAAAGGGTTAAAGCGCTTTATGCGACAGGTAAACTTCACACAGCGTTGCGTGCTGTGCGATCTGTTTGATCCGTTGTTGGAGTTTAATTTAACTTAACATTATTGACACACACACACAGACACCCACCCAGTGAGATGCTCATAGCAATGTTGTTTCGTTTTCTCACCTTGTTTGTTCAACACGCCGTTTTGTCTGTGCGTCCAAAGCAAGATTTTTTCCAAGATTTCTTTTGATTTACTAAAATCACACTTGTTTTTTGATCGCATATGTGAATTAATTGTTTAAATATTTACATTATTTGTTAGTGAGCTACAAATGAATATTAAATGGAATACCTTTATTGCTGTCATTCTTGGATTTTTTCATTAGCTTCTTCTTCTTCTTCATAATATAAATACTTACATTCATACATATGAAGTAAAAAATACAGAAAGACAAACGAATTATGTCGCCAAAGTGCTTGCGAAAGAGTTAACAGCTTTTTAATGGGATGGAGATATTTCATGAATTTTTTTATTCTTGTTGTTGTAAAAATTTTCGTAATTTTTTATAATTGTATTACTTAAATTTTTCGTTTCTTTGCACAGTTATCGAGAAGATTTTTCAGAGTATTGTTGTTGTTAAAATTGTTGTAATTTTAAATTATTTTTGTTGTAAATTTTTATGTAAGGTATTTTCGTTTGTTTTTTTTTTTGACTATTTTGATTTTTTCTTTAGAACCTTTTGTTGTTAAAATTATTATATTTTTTATTTTTATTTTTGTTGTTGTTGTTTTTTTGTTGTTTTTTTACAGTTATGCATAAATTTAAGCGTTTATGTTGTTTTTAAATTACTAAATAAAGTATTTTCGTTAATTTTTTTTAATTTTGAAATTTTTCTTTAGAATTTTTTGTTGTTGTAAACTGTTGTAATTTTTTTATATTGTTGCTTTATTTTTCTTTTGTTTTTAACACATTTATGCAAATAATTTTTAAACGTTATTGTTGTTGCTAAATAAGCTGTAATTTTTAATTGTTCTTGTTGTAAATTCTTAAATAAAAATGCTTTATGTGTTTCTTTTGCTTACTACAGTATTGAAGTTGTTTGCATAAAATGTTTTAGTTAAAATTGTTGTGGTTTTTTAAATATTTTTTTAGTGATTATGAAAAACAAATTCTGTTTTTTTTTCTGCATACAAAGGAATTGAGACAATTTGCTTAAGGATTTTTGTTGTTGTTAAACTTGTTGTAATTTGTAATTCTTATTGTTGTAAATAAATAATTAAATAAAGTATTTAAGTTTTTTTACTTATATTTTGAAGTTTTGTATTTGTTTAAAGAATTTGTGTTGTTGTTTAAAATTATTGTTATTTGTTGTTGTTGTAATTTTTTCTAAACACGACCTTTTTTTAAATTAGTAATTGAAGTTTTATTTAAACAACTTTTGCTGTTGCTAAAAATTGTTGTAATATTTCCATTTTGTTGTTGTAAGTTTTTGTAGTAAATGTTACTTTTATTAATTTGCCTGAGTTTTTTTTACTTTGATGCGCGAGATTTTTAAGATTTTTTATTACTGGGTAATTGTTGTAATTTTGAAAAATTGTTGTTGTTTTTTTTATACAGAACATTTTTTAAATATTATTTTTTTATTTATTATTAAATTTTTGGTTTAGTTTTACTTAAATAGTCAAGCTATTTTCTAATATTTGTTGTTGTTGAAAATTGTTGTAATTTGTAAAGGCCGTTGTTGTAATTTTGTAAATAAAATTGTTTTAATAATTTAAAATATTTAATTTCATATAAGAAATTTTTGTTATTTTTTGAAGATAATTTTAAAATATTTTTTGCTTGATGTAATATTTTTTAATATAATTTTCTTGATTATCTCTAGATTTTAGGGACACTTGTTGAGGGAATTTTTTTTTTTTATTAAAGTTGTTGTACCTTATTTTGCTACAATCACAAGTTGTAACATTTTAAATAGCATATTTTCGTCATTTAAAAAAAATTTTGAAAAATATTAGTTTTGAATAACTGTTTATTATAACTCTGACACTGTTGTTGTAATTTGTATTATGTTGTATTTTTACTTATTAAATTCTTGAATTATTTACATAGATCTTGGTCATATTTTTGTGCAATTTTTTGTTGTTAGAACTTGTAGTGTTTTATTGTTGTATATTTTTTATGCTTAGATAATGAAACAAAATTTGTGGAGATTTTTTGTCGTTGAAATTTTTTGCCATATTTTAGTGTTGTTGCAATTTCTTTAAATATTTTGCAACAATAAGTTTCTTTATTTTTCAAATAGATATTTATGATACTTTTTCAAAAATTATTTTGTTAATAAATTTGTTGTAATTTTTATTTGTTGTAATTTTTAAGTATTTCATTCTCAGGTTTTTTTTAATTTTCTGCATAATAAATTATTGCAGGTAAAAAAAATAATAATTTAAAGCTAAAAAATTATTTCAATAGAAATGAAAGAACTGTTCCTAAAAAAAAATCAGCCTAAATTTTCGAAAATTTTATTTACAACATAAAAAATAGACAACTAAAGAATTCAACTGTCTCTACTGACTAATAAGCTTTTTTAAACAAACTAAGAGCGCATTTTTATTGCTGTTGTACATTGTGTGTTCCAAGTATATGCATCTCATTTAATCCATCTACATACATATGTTATGTACTTATATGTATACAACACATTTTTCATCCATTTTCCCACGCCATTTAACTTTATTCACATTCTTAATTAATTCTTTGCGCAAATAGAGAGTTTTCTTGAATTTCTTTTAAACTGTTCTTAAAATTTTTTTAAATTTATTTGTTAAAAAGTGCATTGTCGAGACTCATGTTTGCTTAAAATTAATTTTCACCGTTTTTCTTTATTTATTATGAAATTTGAAATATACAGCAGAGCGGGTGTGAAAATTTGAATAAAAAGCAAGTGTTAAGTAGCGGCTTGTTTAGATTTCTCAGTGATATTACTCTATTCACATGTATATATGTATGTATGTATGTATGTACGTGAAAGTGCTTTTTATCAAAAAGATGGCACTTATTGTGGTTTAGCTCTAAGCAAGTTGGTTTAAGTTCATATACCCTAACCGAATTCTAACAGATAAATTAACAAATAAAACAGTCTCGTAAAGCTTCTCACGCTTAGACATGACGTATTTCCTACACTCTATATTATTAATGAAGAAATTGCTTGAACTTCTTGTTATTAGCGAATTTCAGTGGTTTTTGCAGCACTTCCTCACACCTTTGGAGGCCACAATTTTGCTTCTTTGAAATGCTATACCAAGCTCCTTGAAGTTTCTTCGTTCTTACCTGTCTACTTGTCAGCTATTAAATACCTCTTTAGAACAGATTCAAGGACTGTTAGGGGTCGCTGTAGTTGCATAAGCTTCCCGCTTCCATGAGGGCCCGCTTATCTGTGATCAGCTAATATTTCCCAATTTTCCTTGCCCTGTCGATTTCATCGTTTACGAATATACTTTAAAGGTTCTGATTTTGTTAATAAACGCTGCTCTAGAAAATGATTAATTTTCAGTCCGTTTCCTAGTTTCGTATTCTTCGAAAAGCTTGATCTTGAGTACATTTATTTTTGGGAAATACTCCTGGGCTTCTATTTAACAATTTTAAACGTTTTAAACTCATCTGGCTTACTATGCCAGAGCATGTAGCAGACTGCCTACTACGTAACTTTGCGATCGACTATAACACGTGCGGACAGATACCAAGAACTGAAGAGGGAAGCGAACGCATTTGCGGACAAAAAAAAAAAAAAAGAAAGAGACCGAAATGCGTGAGTATGAAGAGATTGAGAAGCTGGCCGACAAAGGTAATGCTCGAAAATTCTAAGAGAAGATGCGGTGACTTCCAGAAGGTAAGATCGGAGAAAACTCGTGTATGGACCATGGAGATAGTCTCGTGACAGATTTCCAGAGCATACTTAGTGTATGAAGGGAACACTTCTCCAACTTCTGCAAGTCGCTCATCATTCCCGTCCTGAAATATGGTGCAGTAGCCTGGACGATGTCGGCAGCTTTAGGAGTTGACTTTAGGAGTTTTCGAGAGAAAAGTTTTGCGGAAGATTTATGGTCCTTTACGCGTTGGCAACGGCGAATACCGCAGACGATGAAACGATGAGCTGTACGAGCTATACGACGACATTGACATAGTTCAGCGAATCAAGAGACAGCGACTACGCTGGCTAGGTCATGTCGTCCGAATGGATGAAAGCGCTCCAGCTTTGAAAGTATTCGGTTCCGTATTTGAGTACTCCATCCCGCTGGTGGTAGCAGAGGAAGAGGAAGACCTCCTCCCCGTTGGAAGGATCAGATGGAGAGGGACTTGGTATCACTTAGTATTTCCAACTGGCGCCAAACAGTAAAGAGAAGAAAATGTACGTTCATTTAATACTGAAGACGATAAATAATTTCGAAAACTTATATAAATGATGTCTTACATCATCTCTATTATTCATCTTGGATAGGATTAAGGACTTCAAAAGCATTTCTCTTTCAGCAGGTCCTTTGTATTTGTGCACAACATGCAGTTTGTCTCAATTCTGTTCGGAAATAGTTCAAAAAGATCTTATTTTAGTATCCAGGGTTGTCTATATGATAGTATACCAGTATTCCGCCTCAGCCTGACTAACGCCAGTCGACAGTTCATAAAAGTGCATAGATGGCCATCCATCTCTTCCTTCCAACAACTACGACAGTTGAGACCCGGAAAATTCTAAGTCTTACCGCGTGAATTTCCATCGATCAATGCCCGGTCAAAACTATCATTTAGGGGAAGTTTTTTGATCTTTGAATAAAAAGCAATTTTCCTCTTCCCATGCGCACCGCTTCCTGGATAGCAGATACCGCCTGAAAACCTAACCTGGAAACCTTAACCCTTCGCCGAGGGATAATTCTCGACAGACGACTTTCGCGCTAACCTTTCCATCATTCCGCCCTTCTTCCAGTGACTTTGTTCTCTCCAGTACTCGTGTGAAGGGATTATGGTGCTCGGCATCAACTCGGAATACGAAAATCCAGCAACTTGGTTTAAAATCGAGCCTCCAAGCACAGCGGAGTATCCCAAGCTACTGCAGATCAAATATTATGTCTCCCTGTGCTACTTACGCAGCGAGAGACCAACGTAATGCACCACAGTAGCTCATAAGAACCGCGCATTGAACAACTTCCAGCTGAACCATTCACTTAAGTAACTCTTTTTAACGACTTCCAGCAGACGAAAAGTCCGTAAAATAAGTTAAGATATTGGTCTACGCTTTGGAGAACCCATCTTTTACCATTTGCGGCCTTGCAGCAGTATGAAGCTACCATTGTTTTAATTTTTTTCTTCGCGATGTTTGTTTTTCAGGATAGTTTCCTAACTATACCCAAAGTATTTAACTTTTTCGGACAAATAAAGGCAAATGTTCCCAATCGAGAGGGGAGGGGGCTGCTATCGGGATTATATACCTTTTGGTAAAAAAGACAAGTTCGGTCTTACTTGGATTTGCGTCAGGGCGTGCCCATGCCTGAGATCATAAAAAGAACTTAGAATTTTAACGCTAATAACGAGCACTAGGTTATCTGTGTAGGTGAGCACCTTGTAGCTGGTCATTGACGACCACAACCCAAAGAAGAGGGAGCAGGACAGCGCCTTGTCGCATAGAAGATTTGAGATGAGATGTATTAGGTTAGATTTAGCTTAAATTCTATGAAACGAAACGACGATTCCCACTGGGAAAACGTTATTAATCACCTGCTCAATGTCGCGAAAAGCGCTTGCAACAAAATTTTTGCAATGGGGAGTTTCCTCAAATCATGTAAAAATAGCCCTTTGGAGTATGTACGCTGCGCCCTCGAAAGTCAATCAAGAGGGAGTCAACGAGTTTTTCTAGGGTTTTCAATAGAAAGGAGGATATACTTATTGGCCTAAAGTCTTTAGAAGATACACCCTAACTTCTCTCGTTCTTGGGAATGAAAACCACTTTGACTCTTGTTCACGCTCTAGGGTTGCACCTACTCCACTCTCCTGCAGTTGACAAGAGTATGTTAAGAAAAAAAATGGAAAAAATAAAAAATACTAAGCTTTTCGAATTCAACTTTGTCAAGGATGATCCATTTCGAGGTTCCCTACTTAAAAAAAAAAAACACAAAAAATACAAATTTAATGGCGAATTTTTATTATCATTCGAAAGAACATTCTTTTTCATTTATTTTTTCAAGATTATCTCTTTCAAATGTTGGCCGCGGTTACGTCTCAGATGGTCCATCCGGTGAGTCCAATTTTCGATGACTCGTTAGAGCATTTCGACTGGTAACTGGCGAATGACACGCGTGATGTTTTGCTCCATGGCCTCAATCGAAGCTGGATTGTCCGGATAGACTTTAGACTTTACATATCCCCACAGGAAAAAATCTAACGGTGTCACGAGCTTCAATTTCAGGCATCAAATATTCGGTTATCATGGCACGATAACGGTCGCCATTGAGGGTTACGTCCACACCGGCATCATTTTTGAAGAAATATGGACCGATGATTCCACTGGCACACAAACGACACCAAACCGTTGTTTTTTCGGGATTAATTGGCAGCTCTTGAATCTCTTCAGGTTTCTCTTTGTCCAAAATGCGGCAATTTTGCTTGTTTACATACCTATTGAGCCATAAAAGAAACTCATTGCTGAACAAAATTTCGCTTGAAAACCTCGGATCTTCTTGGAACTTTTCAAGAGCCCATAGAGCGAAGCGCTGTCGCTTGGGAATGTCCAGCGGCTTCAGTTATTGCACAAGCCATATTTTGTATGCTTTCAATTTAAGATGTCGACGTAAAATGCGCCAAGTCGTTCCATACGTCAGTCCCAGTTGCTGCGATCGGCGCCGAATCGACTCTCCACGGTCTTCGTGTACACTCTCAGCTACGGCCGCTATATTTTTTTCACTGCATGCTGGACGTGGTCTATTACACAATAATGAATGCTGGATCTCAAGATGGATGATGGTGTTGCGAATAGTATGCTCAGTACTCCGATTATGTTGACCATAAGTTGAGCGAAGCGCGCGATACACATTCTGTACGTATAGATCGTGAGTTTTCGCAATAAAGTTGAATGATTTGTAAACGTTGCTCAGGCGTAAGTCTTTCCATGATGAAATGCCAAACAATACTGAACAAAAACATGACATGACAGCTTGATACGTTTCACGCGTGATCTGTCCAAAAAAAAAGGCTATTGAAAAAAGTACCTCTACTTGGATCACCCTTTAGTTCAGCTTAAACAAAAAAAATAATTTATTTAATTATCAGCTCTTCTCCAAAACTTATTTAGGCACTTTTTGTGCAATTTATAAAATTTTACCCTCCAGTGGAGTTTTAATTCATTACTTGATTTAAACTATCAATTAAAACTAAATTTTCTCATATAAATCGCTTTGATTTAGTACTTAGCTATTAATTTAATTAAATTCTCATTCACGAATAAGGGTGGTGTATATGATTTGCGAAATTTCTTCATACTCCCCCAGGCGAGCCATTAATAATGCCGGCAAATCTTAATTAATAAAGGCAATGGAGTATAAAATTCAAATGCCTTCTAGTGGCAGATCAATAAATTATAATTTCCTTTCATTAAATTTTGAACGCAAATGTTTTTTTTTAATTACAGAAAAATCACAGCAAAATCAAAATCAAATGTTTGAGAGATTAAAATTTTATTTTAAAAAAAATCATCTAAATAATAAGCAATTATGTGGGCGGTCACATGACACCAAACGATAGCCCGTTTCGTTAAATGCACGATCAACCGAAGTAGATAGAGAAAAATTCAAAATTTAATAATGAGCTGATAGCGCAAATTTTCACGCCACATAGTACGAATACGTAGAACTATAATTTAGATTTAATCACATGAGGCAGCACAGCAAACGTTGAAACGTCGATCAAACGATCAGCGCGGTCAGCGGTCAACGATTAGTGTGCGATCGGGGCGATCGAGGCGATCTTTGGCGAGTTGAATGCGCATTTAAATGGCTGCTAATTTAATTAAGTAAATGATGATGTGTGGATATTAATTATATTGAGAGAGTAGCGAAGGGAAGAATATGCACAAGTGAATTTCGAAGACAGGAAAAGTGCTTAGAGAAAAATTATTTGGCAGGGGAAGAAATGCAGTAATGGTAGTTAGGCATTTTGTAGAATGAGCAATCGTATTGTTGGAGTGGTGAGTTTCTGTGAGTTAATTAATGATGAAATCATGTGTGTATGTGTGTGTGTTAGTGTGTGTATTTAACACTGATAAGTGGTTATTGGCCTGTGGCAAAGCAGATTAAAATTCTTATGAATTAAATTTATTTTCAAAAAAACTAAATAATTATAATATATATGTGCATATGTATGTATGTATGTATGTACGTGCTTATGTATAAATATATATTTAATTATCGCATATTTAACACTTCTCCATCGACCATTGACTTGATTCACGAACGGTTTCTAGTAAACTGTCTACTGAGGCCGTTAGTCCGTTAGTCAGTTCTCATTTATCATTGATAAATCATATATATTTATAGTTGATTTGAGTATGTTGAACGTCTTGTAATAACCTTGTTTATACTTAATTTATAAGTTTTTTGCGTAATTTAAAAAAAAAAAATTAATTTTTTTCCCCTAGGGGCCGTCAATTTGTTTTTTTTTTTTTTTTGTATATTTTTGACATTTCCTTATTATTTCTTTCTTTTCATTCGTTCCAACACTATTTTCTATTATATTCCATTGATGCCTGCTTGATTTTCACATTTACCGAATTTTCGTTTTTGTTTTTCATTTCTTCTTTGTCAACCACCTGCCTCTTTTTTCATTGTTTTTCCATTGTCGTGTTTTCGTAAAACGGCTAGCGGAACACGTGCTACTTGTCTGGTGGCGGCACATTTGTGCTACCAAACCAGCGTTCAAATTTTGGTGCCTCCTCTCGCTCTCTCGTTTTTTCTACGGTATTTTGGCTATTGTGTGGCATGAATATTTGTGTGTGTATGTGTGTATAAATGACTTGTGAAGTGTTCACCCACACAAAATTGCTGCAAGCTGTGTGGAGATATTTTTTCACTAAGGTTTTTTGATTTTTTGCTTTTTGTTGTTGTTTTCAAAAGATCAACTGTTGCACGCTCGTGGGTTGGAGCTCAAGTTATTTCCTCTCCTCCTTGCGGATAGTTTTTCAGTTGTTGTATAGTTTTTCATTTGAACGAAAGCCATAATTTTTCTTAGTTTCTGACAAAACTTTTCATCAGCATCGTCTAAGCCAACTTTTTAAACGAATTTTTAACGGCAGCATAAGAACTACAGACGGTAGTTAATCCCGATATCCAGGTTTCAAAATAAGATACCTACGTAATACACCACAGATGAGATGATAAGAGCCGCGCATTAAACGATTTCCAGCTGATCCGTCCGCTTAGGTAACTCTTTCTAGCGACTTCCACCACACGAAAACAAAGATATGTAAGCATCAGCTACGTAGCTCTAATTACCAAAGGATAGGTGCGTTTCAATATGTGTAAACTAGCTCCATACCTTATAAAAATCCATCATCACGTTCTGAGACGACTTAAAATTGCGCTTCCATGCATTTTTGGCAGACGCGCATGACAAATTTGGAGCGAAATTCGACCAACAACTCTAGTATAGAGGTACTTTTTAATTTTTATTGAGCTAGAAGTTTTGTTTAACAACTTCTTGGGTTACGACGGCCTCGTGAAATTCATAATAATTGAACTATGCGGAGAGACTTTATTTCAAAATCTGCCCCGATCAACTTTCAAAATTATAGTAAATTCACTTTTCTAAATTCGGTCGCACTCACCGGGACATGTTACCTCCTCCGAATGTATTTCGGACATGAAATAAAAAAAGCTTCTTTTTTAATTCCATCTACCATTCGCAGGTGGCTTAGAAATCAAGCCTTGTATGAGCTCGTTGAGTTAGAACCTGTATGGAAAATAGGTCCCTCCATTTTTTGGAAAAAATATGAAAACCACAAATCGGAGAAGGAGCTCGGCCAAACATTTCTTCAACAGTTAAATATTTATATACATGAGTATATCAAGAAATTGAAGTAAAAGATCTTTCCTCATTCGTTAAGTCGAGAAAAAGTTAAAGGGATTCGTTTGACCAAGGTTGAGGAGTCAGTTTACTTACCTTATCCTACTCATCAGTTTTTGTCTTATGAGTGTTTTATGTCATCAGGATCTTCTCTGCGACTTTTCTTTTTTTCAGCTTATTCTGGATAATTTTAGGAGATTTCTTTGAATTGATGCCCAAAAATACTCTAGACAAGTCTGATATCTTTATCGCTGACTACGAGCATTTCAGCTGAGAGTTTATTGGAGATGGGCATGTTGAGTACGATTCCTGCTAATGGTTTGTAGTTCCTTTCCCAAAGGCTTGGATACTATTTCCTTCATTTCTTCGGTGCAGTCTTGATAATGGAGTTGTTATGGTTTATAGTCTTTCTTTCTTTCTATTTATATACAGACTGAAAGACTTTATTCCTTCGCTCATTCAATCTTGCATTGAAATATTGTTTTCAATTAGTGAAATATGGTGAAATTCTCATCTTTCACCAAAAACTTAATAAACTATGAATCTATGCAGTTTTGAAAACACCTTTAATTCGATCTTTTGTTGAATATGAGGAGCCACTTACCGTATGTGCAACAATATACTGCACTTCCGGAAGACGTGAAGTACATCTAAAATCAGTTTTAATAATCATATATCGACAAGGATTCCTGAAAGAAACGAAACGATTTAAGGAATTTAAATTTACTATCCAATGGCAGGATAGCAGGCGGTATCCACTCTACATCACTCTCACTCAACTTGAGCATGAGACAACCACGGCAGCCACCGAATGGTTGATTAACGTTACGATTGCTCACCCATATAGTACTATAAGAGACACCTGGCCCATAGCCTGGTTTTTTCTGTTTTGGTTGGGGTTATTAAATTTGATTTCAATCCTTTAAATGAGATCAAGGGTGATACACTGATTATAGCGACCCTCCAAATTTACGATACCATTTATTTTTGGGGTACGATTTATCCTTTACTTCAAAATAGGCCTCTGTTTCGGCGGTCACCTCTTCATTCGACGAAAATCTCTTCTCAGCGAGCATTCTTTTGACATCTGAGAACAGAAAATAGTCGCTGAGGGCCAGATCTGGAAAATACGGTGGAAGCTGAAACAATTCGAAGCCTAATTCATGAATTTTTGCTATCGATTTCACTGACTTGTGTCACGGTGTGACTTGGTGAAATATAACGCTGTTAACGGTCTTTCTTTTTTTCAAAGTAGTCAATAAATATTATTTCACGCGCATCCCAAAATACAGCCACCATAAACTTGGCAGTCGACTGTTGCGATTTTCCACACTTTGGAGCGGGTTCATAGTGTGTAGTCCACTTGACTGACTGTCAGTTTTACTTCGGAGTGAAATGATGGAGCCATGTTTCAACCATTGTCACATATCGACGCAAAAACGCGGGTTTATTACACTTGAACCTCTCCAAATACTGATCCGAATCATTAACTCGTCAATGTTTTTGGTCGAAATTGAGCACGCACGGCACCCATTTTGCACAGATCTTCCTCATATCTAAATATTCGTGAATGATATGATGTACACATTCAGTCGATATTATTGGAGTGTCTGCTATTTCATTCAATTTCACTTTACGGTCATTTAAAATCATTTAGTGGATTTTTTTATGCTTTCGTCTGTAACAACCTCTTTTGGGCGTCCACTGAATTCACTTTCTTCGGTGCTCATTTCACCAAGTCTACACTTAGCATACCAATCCTTGATGGTAGATTGTCCTGGGGAAGTGTTCGGAACCTCGTCATCAAGCCAAGTTTTTGCTTCAACTGTATTTTTCCCCTTTCAAACAGTAATATTTTATCAACACTCGAAGTTCCTTTTCATCCTTTTTTCCTAATAACAAAAGTTGCTTCACTCGAAATGCTATAATTCACAAACTAATGATCCGACAGCTGTCAAATTTGTACACGCGTCTTTTGAAGGTTAGGGTAACCAAAAATATATATGATTTTTGTTGTAGTAGAACCATCTATGTGTCAGGCCGAGGACTTTCCAATTGACCTGTTAGAACGTTAATGCTTTTTGCGAAATCTTAGAGGAGGGGAAGTACGTCCTCGTCGAATCGCGGAGCTGCTTGGATGTCTAGGACGAACTCCAAATAAAGCCGGAGAAAACTATAAGAGATGTTCCAGTCACTCATGCCTTCCTCCCAGCACTTCCCAATGTATCATTGTTACTAGTGCATATTTTTCTCGTGTGTGTGATGAAAATAGGATGTGACTTATCAATCGGCCAACAGCCATCGTCAGTCTTTTTGAAGCAGCGTGCGCATAAAATTGGGTGTGGTTTCCTTCATTGCCAGTGCACACGATCGTGGCAATCTTTCGGAAATTTGATTGTGTGTCATTTTCGGTGACTTTCATTATTCCCATGTTGGTTTGGTAGTCAGAGAGATGGCACCTTTGGCAATCTCATCAAACATTTTGTTTCCATATAGTGACCTGGAACCAAGTATATATGCAGCTGTTTTTCTGCAGTTATCTCCTGCTCCTAACGACATTTTCTGACGTAATACGATATGAGATTACTACATTTATTTTCGCTGGGCTACGTCGATAGCATAGTATGTATTAATTGATGTTGCCATCGTAGCAGCTTTCACCACCAGTTTTTCTTGAAGGATTGTCTGAGATATAGCTCAACACAATAGATGCCAGCAGCCCACTCCGGCAGCCATTTTCAGGCAACAAATGTGTTGATTTTAGGGTTAAGGGGGTATTCTAGTCTAGAGGGGTGAATTTTAGGTAATCTTTGAAGCTCCAAATACAAAAAAAAATTTAAAACAAATTTTTTTTTAAATCCACGAATTATTATTAGATGAAGTGGGGGGTCGTGAAAAATTGTTACGTGACCATACCAACGATTTCAGCCCTTCTAGCAATCTGAAAAAAAAGATTATTAATCTAGAGGAATAATGTCCCAATGTCTGGAATTACGGAAATGTCAGGAAAAAAATTTCACAAAAATTGCGACTGTTTGGAAAAAAAATTAACCTTTTTTTGGACTTTTCGAATGTTTTTAAAAATACTAAAAATTTAAATTGGAAGATGAGCGTAGTTCCAGACATAGAGAAGTCAATAAAGATGAGTCTCCAAAAATTTCTAGTATATCGGTCCAGTATAACTTGAGATATTGTGGGTATCGTTTGAGAAAAACGCGTTTAAAGTTCCTCATAAAGGCCGAGCCTATGTGGATATCGCGTCAGAAAAATACCTGTATCTTCGAAAATAATTTGAATTTTGAAAAATCCTCATACAGACATCTTTCTAAATAGTTAAACTTTAAAACTATGCAAAAAAATTGAATTTTTCAAAATTCTAGACTATAATACCCCCTTAAAGTCAAAGAGCGTCCTGCCGAACTCAAAAATTTTAAAGATGAGGAATTTGAGGCTGTACTAGATGAAGATCCGTACCTTGCTTCTTTCGACTAATAGTTTTTTTGGCGAATGGCAAACGATTTGGCGCGTCATCGGTTCAGGTCTTTTGAAGAAAGGAAAGAATGTCTCAATGATTTGATCGAGGACAGAGAGGACTAATTCTTTAGAGAATGGTATTCAAAAATTACCAGAGAGATGGGAAAAAGTAGTCGCTTCAAATAATGAGACTTTGAATGATGTATTTTTTAATTTTTTTTTCAATACTCAATACATACAAGTATCTACTCGTAGATAATAAAATATATTTAAGTATTCAATGGAGGTCACACTCTTATTTAAACTCGTGATTGGAAGCAGCAATGAGCTGTCATCAGTATAACCGTTATGAATCCAGTATATATATGCAATAATGTGCAAAGAGTAACAACAATGGCGGTTGCAAGAGGCGTCAGATAGTGAAAAATGTAATATAAATGCACATATACATATGTACATTGATACATATGACAACATATGTACATATGCAACGCAACTCTTCGGCTGAACACTACATCGTGCGTTAAGCTTGGATTAAAAGTAGAGCGCCGCACCGCTGTATATAGCGAGTGTCAACAATGGTGGCCGCGAGCGTTGCACATATGTATGTACATACAAAACTGCACAAGCGGGAGGCCGTTCGGGGATTATGTTGACCGGTTTTCGAGTTACAATACGCTAAAATTTGCACGCGGCAAAAACTCGTGGTAATAAATACATACATATATTTTACTGAGTTACATACATATGTATATATGTATGCAGAAACATGTATTCATATGAGTACTTTATACACAAAAATAGGTAGATAACTTCACCTAGGTATGTATATGAATGTATAAGTACATAAACATGCATATTTATAGTAATTTTTCTGTTTTCAAATGTATACACATGGCATACAAAGTCTGCGTTCACTCACTGTATTAAAGTATTCAACTCAAAAAGTTATGCATTTTAAAACTGTTTCACTGCTTTATTTTCACTTATTTTGAAGACAATTATTTGAAGTATGTTCGAGCAAAATTTTTCAGAATTTGAACTGCGTTGTTCTGAGTTAACGGGATTGTACAAGTAGTACCGCTACTTACGTAAGTTGAGCAGAAAAAGTGTGCGTTCACTTTAAAAAGCGATGGTTTATTGCATTGAAAATACAAACAATTTGTATTTAATTTAATTTTTAAGGATACAGGATAGTAATCGTGATTAGGAAGCACCTAAAGCGTATATAAATATAGCAGAAACTCATTATTTTTTTTAATATGGACCAAAAGCGAAAAGAAATTGAAATTAGCTAAAGGAAAATCATTTTTGGTTTGTTGTAGAACGGTAAAAATTATCGGGAAATCGCGAAAACGGTTGGGAGACTATACTCCTCTATTCTGAGAGTAATAAACAACTTCAAGCAAACAAAATCTTATGAGCCTAAGCCACGTTCACGTCGTCCAAGAAAACTGACGGAAGGAAAAGAGCGCAACCTAACCATTCATGTGAAGTCCAACCCACGTCTAACAGGAAGCCAACTTTCAAAATACATTGAATTAAAGTACCAAAAGAAATTATGTGCAGATACGGTACGAAAAATTCTGAAAGGAACCGGATTTCATGACAGAGTCGCCCTTCATATCAAGAGTAAATCGTCTCAAGCGAATGGCCTTTGCAGAGGAGCACTTAAACAAGCCTCCAGAGAGTTTTGGAATAAAGTTTTTATTTCAGATGAGATTAAGCTTTGCATTTTTGCGAAAAAAGGTCGTAAGATTATTTGGAGGAAAACAGTAAAGCACGGCGGTGCATGTGCTGTGATGTGGGGGTGCATGTCAAGTTCGGGTATAGGAAAATTTCAGTTTATTGAGTTGATCATGAACAAGCATGATTATCTTCATATTTTGAAAACGAATTTAAAAGAAAGTGCAGTAATGCTCTGAGTCTCGGTGAGCAATTTATTTTCCAATAGAACAACAAACCGAAGCACACAGTAGAGAATGTTAAGCTTTGGTTGCTGCACAATAGTCCTAAACAACTGCTTACACCCCCGAAATCGTCTGATCTTAACCGTATTGATCAGTTATGGAATGTACTAAAAAGAAAAATTAGACAGCGTACTATAACCAGCAAGGAGCAAGCTGAGGAGCGCGCTTGAAGAGGAATGGGAAGCTATAAGACCAGAAGTAACAACCAAACCCTGTTGGATCAATGAAAAACCGCCTTCTAGTAGTCATTAAATGACGTGGTTATCCAACAAGTTATTGAATTAATATATTTTAATTTTCATTTTTATTTTTTAGCCTTTTGTTTTATTATTCTTAAAGTGAACGCTGACTTTTTCTGTTTGGTTTGAAAGACCTTTTTGTCTATATGTGATCTCATTTTAAATTTATATTAATTATTGGTGCCAAAGCTTGTAACACTGTACTTTTTATTGAACTAAATAAAATAATGTAAAGAAAAGTTTATGAATAATTTATTGTTTTCGATTTTTCATAGTGCAAACAAAATACACTTAGATGAACGCAGACTTTTTCTGTCATGTGTATATGTAATATGTTTGTTTTCTTGAGCTTCTCTTGCGCCATTGCACTTTTGAGCACAGTTTTTGTTGTTAAGTTTTTTTTTTTTTTTGTATTCTTCAGTTTTTCGCTTCATCGCCTTTGGGGTTAAATTAATCGCAGGCGCTACACAAGCGAAAAAGCGCGTTATTTTGCATTATGCATATTTTCAATATGAGTTTTTGAGTGCATATAACACACATACTTACACATGATTATTTTTCCTGTCTCTTTTTATGCATTTTCTCTGTTTGCTTTTATTTGCTTTTCATGCATAAATACATACGTACATACATGCATGCATACATATGAAAATTAGTATATTTTAATTTTGAGTTTTTAGTTACTTATGCATAAATTTTAGACATATGTACAAATGTATATGCTTGCATGTATGTATGTATACATGTGCGCTCTACTTTATTTGCGCCATCTGTGCGCGTTATTTGTGTGTTTTTCGCTTAGTCTCATTGCCGTTTAAAACACAACGCTGTGGGGTGCAACCGGAAATGAGCAGATAATATGTATGTATATTTTGACCAATTTATTTACAAAAAAATAACATTAACATTTTGTATTTGCAAAGTCAATATATGCATAACCATAAACAAATTTTGTATAAATTATTTTAAACGCCATTGATTCGGAATGAATACCACAAATCGTTATTGACCGTTAAAGGCGGTATTCTAGTTTAGAGGCCCGAATTTTCGAGCGTCTTTTGCCAAATGACAAAAAAAGCATTTGAAATTTTTACTATCCATTTTTTTATCATTTGTTTTTCAACAGTACACAACATTAATTAAATTTTTTTTTTACGAAGTTATGAGTCCCTGAAGTAGAGAGGAAAAAAAGGACGTGTCCTCGTCGCCATGATTTCTACCCTTGTGGCCATCTGAAAACGAATGTCGCTATCTCAAGAACTTGCACAACTGGAATTTTTTTCATAAAATGGCGGCTGCTCAACTGTGAAAGTGGATTTTTTCACTAATTTCTTAACTTTGTCGAATTTTTTTTAATTATCCAAAATTTCATATTTTCATTTTTTATTGCTAAGCGATAGAGAGATATTTTAAGAATATTCGTGACAAATTTCAAGTAAATCGGCTGATTAAAGCTTGAGATATTGATGTTACTGCATCGAAAAAAGTAGTTTCAAGAAAAACGCGTTAAAGTTCCGCGTAAAGGCCGAGCCGATATGGATGCCGCGTCAGAAAAATAACTGTACCTCCGAAAATAATTTCAATTTTGAAAAATCCTCTTCCAGACATATTTTTAAATAGGTAAACTTTAAAAATATGCAACAAAAACATCGACATTTCCGAAATTCTAGACTAGAAGACCCCCTAAAGTGAATATTTCACGCGATTTTTTTTTTTTTAATTAAATAGTAATGAGTTAAGTAAAATATTCTAAATAAATTTAGGCACATATTTCAAAAGGCACTTTTAGACATCAATAATCGAAATATCTATATACAAACATTTATATATATGGAATTCTCCTGTCACAGTGTCTATACTCGAACTCCTCCAAAATAGCTTAGCCAATTTTAATGAAACTGCGTATAAAGGGTTTTCCAAAGAGGATGATATGATTTCTAAGTGTCGTTTGGTCCATTTTTAATATGTTATGATCTGTTTTTTTTTATTGTATTCAGTAATGTTTACAATTTCATCCATGGACCACCATAACGTCGTGAATATGCTGATTTTGCCTTGGAACAACTTGAAAACGATAACGATTTTTTTGAGCAAATCATCTTCTCCGAAGTAAACAGAACTGTCGATTCTGGTTCGAAGAAAAATCCACAAATTATTCATGAACAACCATTACATTCACCTAAATTGAGAGTTTGTTGTGGTTTTTGGTCTGGTAGAATCATCGATCCGTACTTCCTTTGAAAAGAAGCTGGTAGCACCGTTACTGTCAATGGAGAGCGTATAGATCGGTGATAACCAACTTTTTATGGCCACAATTGGAAGAAGTTGATCTTAACAACATCTGGTTCCAACAAGGCGGGGCTACGTAGCACACAGCACGTGCAACAACCGAATTATTGCAAGAAAGACTTGCAGATTCGATTATTTCAAGAAATTGTGGCATGTAATGGTCTCCAAGAGTTTGGGATTTAACACCATTAGACTATTTCTTGTGGGTTTATTTGAAGACATTGGTCTTTAGCAATAAACCAGATTCTCTTCAAGTTTTAGAAGTCAATATTGAATGTGCTATTCATGGCATACGACATGATTTGGTGGAAAAAGTGCTCAAAAATTGGGTTCATCGAATTCGTTACTGTAAAAGAAGTCGTGGAGGCCATTTGAATGATGTTATATTCAGAACATAATTGTATCGATTGTACTTCACATTAAATAAAAAACATTTGAATTTCTTTAACAATTACTTTGTGTTTTCTCTTTTTAAAGAAATCATATCACTCTTATTGGAAAACCCTATATTTAAATTTCATAATTATATTAAAACAATTTTTTTAATTTATTTTTAGAATAATTTTTTATCAATTAAATGTCTAGTACATCTTTTATTTTACTTGGAGTTTTTATTTATTTCTTTATATTTTATTTAATTATTAGTTTTTGTTTTATATTAGCTCTCACGGCTTAGTAGTTTCCAATTCAATGTATTTAATTATTTTAATTTTATTATCACTATTTTTTTTTTGCTTTATAAATAATTTTAATTATTTTTATTATTATAATTTGTTTATTATATATTTTTGAAAAACTTTTTTTGCATTTTTTTTTACTCAAATTTTTCCATTTTTTATTTTATATATTTACTATTAATTTTTTAATTTTTTATTAGCTTGAGTGTTTTAATAGTTTTCAAGTTCATATGAAATGGGCACCGAAAAGTGAATAAAAATGTGTAATTTTTACTTTACCTATCGATCACTGGGATTTAAGCGTCTGCTCTCTTTAATACACGAGTACATACAACAAATATGTATTCTTCTCACATAATTAAAAAAAAACTTTAAAAATTAAAAAAAAATTTCCATATGCTAGATCACATAAAATGTCAGCCTACTTTGGAATATTATATACGTACATATGTATGTATGTATAAGTATGTAAAATTTTACGACTAATCCAATGCACATTAAACCAAAAAAAAAAAAAATTTACTATGCATGTGTGTATGTATGTTTGTATGTGCCTAGCCATAAAATCTATTGAGAAAATTCAATTTGTTTTCGATATGTCGTAAAACAAATGCCGCCAGGCAGACAAAGGACATTGTGTCAGGCCCTGTTTAAGCGCTTTATGCAGTTGCTATTGTGCGCATATATATGTATATACATATATAAGTGTATATATGTATGTGTATATTATAAATGTGTTTGCATACAAGTACTTGTGGCAAATACATATTACTATATTATTATCATTGTTGTTGTAAACCGTTATTGTACTTCTTGGAAAATTCAAATGATCCTTCGCAGTATAAAAATATGCATAAACTAGCGCAAACACACACACAGGCATACAAATAAATGTCGCTTATATTATATATATATATATACATACATATGTACGCATGTAGTTTCAATAGTTGCTGCTTGTCAGTGGCGTCGAATGTGCATAATCTCTAGATCCTTCGACTATAATGCGATGATCCTATTTGCCTGTTGCGCCTGCGTGAACGAACAATCAAACAGTATTTGAAATATATACATATGTACTTATATATATTGTTGTATGTGGTAGAATATAGTGAGAAATCTGCATTTGATTGTCTTTTGTCAGATAGCAATGGCAGGCAGGCAGGCGATTAGACGGTTGTGCGAGAGAGTTCTACTCGTACATAATGGCATGTGGTTAATCATGAATGCTAGAGCATGGTATAATCAAAAAGCAATATTATATAGTAGTACCAAAACAGAAAAATTTAATAGGTGAAAATTAAAAAAAAAAATTAAATTATATCTAAAATTAAAACGAATTGTTTGCCGCACAAAGTTTCAAGCGAATAGTCTAGGAAATCATTACGCCTGCGCATTGACCTTGTGCGTAGGTGCTAATAAAAATTTTACTTTCTCTCTCTTTGCTCGCTGGAAATTCGAAATTCTTTGCATTATACATATTTTTTCGGCCATTTCTAGTCATATTTATCACACCTTATATGTATGTACATATATACGCTCAAGGTCTTGATTGTTTTATGTAGAATTTCATTTATTTAATTACTCTTCGTAGGAAGAGACATTTCTTATATTAATATATGATTGTATATATTGTACATACATATGTATGTCCAAGTATATCTCAGTCTACTTGTTAGTACATATTTATTTTTAACATTTTATGACCACTTTGTACTTATTCAATTTTCTATATCGCACGTTATGCTATTTGAAAATTTTTACATATTTTTCTAGGAAATGAAATTTTATATACATGAATTGATTAGTAGCAGATTTTCTTTAAGTGATTGTAATAAAAATGACAGAATTTTATTAGTCTCAATTGCATATGTTTATGTATAGAAATGAATGCTGTTCGCTAGGGAGTCTTGAGTCATTATTTACTCTTCGATTCGATTGAAAATCATACAATTTCAGTATATTGAGGACAAATTCTAAATTAGTTAAAATAGATCAGGAATGCCCAAATATGCAGTAGTAAAGCACTAAATATCTATTAAATAGGTCTAGGAAGAGTATATATAGGGTTTTCCAATAAGAGTGGTATGATTTCTTTAAAAAAAGAAAACACACACTAATTGTTAAGGAAATTCAAATGTTTTTTTTTTTGTAATGTGAAGTACAATCGATATAATTAAATTCTGAATATGAGATCATTCAATGGTCTCCACGACTTCTTTTACAGGAACGAATTCGATGAGCCAGTTTTTCAGCACTTTTTCCACCAAATCAAGTCGTATGTCATGAATAGCACTTTCAATATTGAATTTTAAAGCTTGAAGAGAGTCTGGTTTATTGCTAAAGACAAATGACTCCAAATAACCCACAAGAAATAGTCTAATGGTGTTAAATCACAACTTCTTGGAGGCCTTTCATTGTCACAATTTCTTGAAATAATCGAATCTCCAAACCTTTCTCGCAATAATTCGCTTGCTGCACGTGCTGTGTACTACGTAGGCCCGTCTTGTTGGAACCAAATGTTGTTAAGATCAACTTCTTCCAATTGTGGCGATAAACAGTTGGTTATCATCGATCTATACCGCTCTCCATTGACAGTAGCGGTGCTACCACCTTAATTCGAAATAAGTACGGGGCCGATGATTCCACCAGACCAAAAACCACACCCAACTGTCAATTTAGGTGAATGTAATGGTTGTTCATGAATAATTTGTGGATTTTCTTCGCGCCAGAATCGACAGTTTTGTTTATTTGCCGCACCACTCAGATGAAAGTGAGCCTCATCGAGGAGATGATTTTCTTAAAAAAATCGTTATCGTTTTCAAGTTGTTCCAAGGCAAAATCACCGAATTCACAACGTTTATGGTGATCCAATGGCTTCAGTTCTTGAGTGAGAACAATTTTATACGGTTGCAAGCCCAACTCCTTTTTCAAAATCCGCCGGGTTGTAGTTTGACACAGTCCCAATTCTTGATAACGGCTTGGAATCGACAAACTGCGGTCTTCAGCAACACTGGCCTAAACGGCAGCAATATTTTTATTACTTCGACCGGTTCTTTGCCTTATTGTCACTTGAACATTATGGAAAATTTACGCTCGAAATTTTCAACAATTCGACGAATAGCGAACACAGGTGGACGATTATTACGACCATAAAATGGCAAAAGCGCACGAATAGTTGCAATTGCAGAACGATTATATTGATAATAATGTTGAATAATATGTAAACGTTGTTGTAAACATTATTGAGTACAATAAAAAAAAACAGATCATGACATATTAAAAATGGCCAAAACGATACTTAGAAATCATATATTGTTATTGGAAAACCCTTTACCCGTGACCCAAAGTTGTATACCAAAGATCCATCCTGGTTTTAAAATTGCTTTATATATTCGAATTTTATTCTCAAGACTGAATTCAAACTTCGCACCAAGGAGCAAATACATTTTGTTTGTCTTAATCTTAAGTTGTTATCGCTTTGCTTTGATGTGGTCTTTCCACGTATTCCAAGGTATTTGACTGAAGCTTTTTGAGGGATAGAAGCAACATTTATTGCTGCAAATAAGATCTCATCAGTTATCGGAAGTTAGAAGTGAAAATGTTATATAGCACAGGTCCAAGTACACTACACTGAGGCACCCCGGCTTCAATTGAGAGTATATCACAATGCTCATTCCTGTGTTTTAAAGGGTGATCGATGTAGAGGTACTTTTTTAACAGCTTTTTTTTTTGACAGCTCAGGCATGAGTCGTGTCAAGCTGTCATGTTATGTTTGTTCAGTATCGTTTGGCATTTCATTATGGAAAGGCTTACGCCTGAACAACGTTTACAAATCATTCAACTTTATTACGAAAATTCACGTTCTATAAAGAATGTGTTTCGCGCACTTCCCTCAACTTATGGTCAACATAATTGGCCTACTGAGCATATTATTCGCAACATCACCACCCATCCTGAGACCCAGCATGCTTTATTGGATAATATTCGACCGCATAGACCACGTCCAGCACGCACTGAAGAAAATATAGCGGCCGTATCTGAGAGTGTAAACGAAGACCGTGGAAAGTCGATTCGGCGTCGTTCGCAGCAACTCGAACTGACGTATGGAACGACTTGGCGCATTTTAAGTTGAGATCTTAAATTGAAAGCGTACAAAATACAGCTTAAGCAAGAACTGGAGTCGGTCGATCTGCCCAAGCGACATCGCTTCACTCTATGGGCTCTTGAAAAGTTCCAAGAAGATCTGACGTTCTCGAGTCAAATTTTGTTCAGCGATGAGGCCTATTTCTG
Organism: Neoceratitis asiatica; assembly: GCA_030068015.2. NCBI lineage: Eukaryota > Metazoa > Arthropoda > Insecta > Diptera > Tephritidae > Neoceratitis > Neoceratitis asiatica. The sequence continues at coordinate 42,805,703 of CM061527.1, forward strand.
GTTCAATGGGTATGTAAACAAACAAACGACGAAGGGCAACAACGGTTTGGTGTGGTTTGTGGGTCGGTGGAATTATCGGTCCATATTTCTTCATAAATGATGCCGGTGAGAACGTAACCGTCAATGGCCACCGTTATCGCGCCATGCTAATCGACTACAAGATTCCCACACATCGCATCAATCAACGGATTTATTGAGAGAACGCTTCGGTGAGCAGATAATTTCACATTTTGGGCTGGTGGATTGGCCACCAAGATCATGTGATATCACACCTTTAGAGTTTTTCCTGTGGGGATATGTAAAGTCTGACAATCCCGCTTCGATTCAGGCCTTGAAGACAAACATCCCGCGTGTCATTTGCCACTTACCAGTCGAAATTCTCGAACGATACATTGAAAATTGGAGTCAAAGGATGGACCATCTGAGACATAGCCACCTCCAACATTTGGAAGAGATAATCTTCAAAAAATAAATGCCAAAGAATGTTCTAAAAAGATAGGAAACCTCAAAATGGATCACCCTTTATATATTAGATAGGTCTAGGGAAGGTACATATAGAGGTTTAGCCGCAATTACGATACACTTTGATCCTTTTGGATATTTTGTCAAGTTTTTGTTGTCCCAGTTGTCCACTTTCTCTGTGTGTGTTCAGCTCTCTAGCATATGAAGAACACTTTAATCCCGTCAGGTACTAAACCTTATATGATTGTTGTTATAACTTAGTTTTTTTCTTTTTGAAATTTAATTTTATATTTTTCTCTTTGAAGGATCCGACCTACAAAAGAACGCCCAGCTGGTTTATTTCCAGCTGGCTTAAAATTTTTTATTTACTTTACAACACTGGCTTGAGCTGTCTAAATATTAAAAAAAACGTTTATTTGTGAAATATCTAAAATAGAAATGAGTTATTCCGAATAATTTTTTTTTTTTTTAATTTTTAATTTTTATTTTTTTATTTTTTTAATAAACTAAGAGGTTTGACTTTACTTTTTATACCATTTTGAGGTGCAACTGAATTTTGAAGTTTGACTGAAATTTCACAGCAGCTTCATATTTAGGGTGCATTTCCCTTCAGTTATTTCAGTAGCCCATTCACAATAGTAGCAAATTTTTTACTTAGCAGCACGATTAGACAGGTCGGTTATTTTTTAAGCGATTTCAACTCAAAACGATTAAATTAATTCAGGTTGCTTATTTTGTTATTTTTGCTTTCTATGTTATTCGATAAGCTACCTAACGTTCTTTTGCTGGTCGGATGCAAAAGAAAACACCTAATATACAAAAAATTAATTAAAATTTTACGGCGAAAATCAAAAAAAAAATCCCATACAGAATTTTTCATTAAAATAAAAATAACGAGTGATTAAAATGCACGAGTATTTCTATGGCGCAGTTAAGCACGAGTAATACTAAATAATAAATTTTTATGTAACATATATGTACATATGTACGTTTATTTACGTGTAGATATAATTTTTCTATATTTTTGTAATTAGTACGAAATAATAAATTACAATTTTATTTATGGCCGCATGCATTTTGGTGATAAAATGTCAATCAATGCGCGGGTCGGCCTCAACTGTGCACAATCGTGTGTGTGTATAGCAGAAAAAAGCAGGCGACAAAACTAAGAAATAAATTTTAAGCGCTTTCCGTGTAAGAAAATTTTCGAAAAACCTGAAAAAATAATTTTAAGCAAAATTTTTTATTTTTTTTTACCGCTTAAATATAAATATTTATTAAAAAAAAAAATAGGAAAAAATAAAATCCTCAAATTTCCTACAGGGTTATGTGCTACGAAAATATCGATAAAATTTAAATAAATTTTCATTAATATTAAAAGTCATTAAAGTGATGCCTTATCGCTTAAAACACGTAGGCATACATACACACATGCATGTAAACAAGCAGAGCCGCCGGTTGTTGAGCGGCCCCAAAACGACCGCAACTACCTACCTACAGAGACATCAAATACACATAAGTACATGAACTGGTGGCGTACACCCATGGAGGTGGTAATAAATAAATATGCATATGTATGCATAAAAATGTGTGTGTGTGTGTGTGTGTATGCATTTTTTATCGCATTGCTTTTGGCACAAAATGATAATTAAAGTTTCATGTAAATTAAAATTTTCACATTGCAAGCGACACAAACACACACATAAACACACTCTGCTGTATAACAATTGCATTACGAGTTCATGTACGTATGTATCTTCATATTTTCTATTTATTTGTACCAAAAAAAAAATGGAATAAATTAAAATAAAATGCATTGAAATCGGAAAGAAGCGTTGAATTCATGTCGTCGGCGTGCAATTACTTAGGTGTACATATGTACGCATACTACATATGTATGCAATGTTGACAATTTCTGTTGGTAATTACATATACGCCTACCAGCATACATACATGTTTACATTTCAACATTTGCATTACATTAATGTACTACTTGCCATCAAGGATGTTAATTATTGTAAAAATGATAAAATTAAATTGCTGTTTGTACATACATACAAACATACATACATATATACCATAGATATCAATTAATGTAAGTAGATAATTTAACATAAGTTTCCGGCTCTGATTTTACAAATAGAATGCAAAAATTATTTAAAAAAATTTTTTTCTATAAAAACTTGCTTTCCCAAATTACTTGCAGTAGGTGCAACTCGGGTTATGAAAGGATAGTTTTCAACCAGTTGGAACATTAACTTAAATATATTTTTGTATTATATTAGAGATAGATAACGAACATGAAGAGCTTGAGATGGAAATGAAGTTTTCAAACTATTCGGGCTGATAAACTGGTCGAATGTTAGCGATTCTTAAACAGTTATACTGTTAAGACGGCTAAGTGGAAGCAAGGATGAGCCTACTCTATACTTAGAAATTTTTCAGCTGAGTATACTTAACGTGACCTTGATCCGCTGCTTGCTTTGAAAAAATATATCGAAAGAGAGTTCACATTGTAGTGATAAGTCGATCTGAATACTCAGGTCCTCTTGCTCTTAGGTGAATAGAGCGGAAGTCTTTTATAATATAGAGGAGTCTGTATTATAATCCTTAATACCCATCTTTTCATCTACCAAATCCACAGTTGGTCTTTTTTTAAAAATTTGGTTCGGGTACTACAAGGTTGGTTTGATAAGTCGATGAATTTAAAAAACTAAATATTTTTTGCGACAAATGAGCATTTTATTTCCCAAAATAGTATATTTTAGTTACATACATTTAGTCCATCGTTTTTCAAATTTTGATATTGCTTCCCAATAGTATGTTTTTTCAAGGTTCTAAAATTAAGCATTTGTTTCGCTTGGTTCGACCCGAATACCACCCAGCCATTTCTTTAGATTTTGAAAAAGGAAATAGTCGCAGAAGATCAAATCAGGAGAACATGCTGGGTGGGGTAACAGTTCGTAGCCCAATTTATGCATTTTTTTCATGGTGACTACACACGTGTGCTGATGGAACAGCACTTTTTTCACGAAAGGCTTTAGTTTCTGCATCAAGTCAATATCGAATCTGAATAATATTCACCGGTGATAGCTTTACCCTTTTCATGACAATCGATGTGAACGACACCTCTGTGCCCATCATGGCCTTGCTGACCGAAAGACCGCCTTGGCCTTCTTTGGTACGCGTTCACCCGGTGAAACCCACTGATTGGCTTGATTGTTCTGTAGTCTCTGGTGTAGTGTGTTGAATCCATGTTTCGTATACGGTAACGAAACGGCGCAAAAATCGTTTGAATTGCAGTTGAACATCGCCAAAAACTCCCTTGAAATGGTTACACGTTTGCGCTTATGGTCGTTTGTGAGCAATCACGGCAACCACTGCACGACGCGGATAGAGATTTCGTGATTAACCTGCTCAGTTGAGATTACTGTAGCCTCAGGCACCTCACGCACTTTTATTATCCTATCGTCCAATATCATTCCATGGATGATATATCGACGATTTCTGGCACGACGACCTCTTTTGTGCAACTACCTGAGCGTTCAGTGCCACTTGTACAGTTAAGACAACAACGGAACACTTCTGAACCATTTAAATTGATGATCCGAGGTTCCCATAGTATTTATCAAGTCTCTTCTTGGTTTCGATGATGGTTTTTTTACGCAAAAAATAATGCTAAATCAGCACACGAAATTTACTTTTTCCATTTTCATTCAAATTCATGATGTCGTCTGCTTTCAATGGTTGTCCAACCTAAACTAAATGGCGCAACTTGCTCAAAATTCGACAGCAGTGTATTAATCGATAACAGCTGACGTGAGTAATATTGTATTTGGAGTATATGTGCGGCAAATTCAAAAGACTCTCTTTCAGAAAGCATTTCCTATTATTGTAAAGCTTTTTAAGAAGCAGCAGTCTTTTGTCTTCTGTGTCCATAGGCCCTCTTCAGAAGAGATATGGCACCCACGGCAGGTGAATAACAGGGGAAGCTACTGTTCTCCCACTTGTAAAGTAAAGTTCAAAGTCGATAAATGCTTTTGTCATGTTTCACTATTCTAAAAAAAGAAAGGGACTAACATATAGAAAGAACAAAAAGAGCGAAGTCGGGGTTTAGCAGGCATTCGCAGACTGAAGATGCATAGTAGCGGTTTGCTCTATTCACATCAGTAGAAAACATGGATCGGACAAAAAATTACTAAAATCTTATTTTCTATTGGGTTCAATACAAAGATTAACCCAGTAAACGGCATATGAAAAACAGTATTATACTTATATGAGCAAAATAAAAGGAAAACAAAGCTCATTCATTTCAATTGGTGCCGGAAGCGTTTCCCATTTATGTGAATAAAAAAAAAAGATGATAAAATCTCTGCAAACGAAACCGACCAAAAAGCACAGAAGACTGTTCGGATTAGGGCGAGCAATAATAGTTCAATGGTAATGTGTAAAGACAAGAGCTGGAGGCATGAGTGAGACGTTAGAACATCGTTAACAGCTGTGCTGGTCAGAGTATAAGAAGAATTAGTCCCAAAACTAGCTATCAGGGCTCATTTTGTTCATCAAAGAAAATATGCGATGACCTTCTACATATACGATGAGTACTTCATCTCGATTTTGAACGACTCCTCATCATCTGCCCCTACAAAAGATCAACAGGTCTATGTAAGCGTATAAGCCAGCCAATTTAACTCAACAGAACACACAAAAATAAACAAGTAATTTCCACATCGCTATACTGGAAGCAAAACAAGGTCTTCATTACTTTAGAGAGAGCTTAGTCCTTACAGATATTCGACAAAGAATTCTTAGAAACCAAACACGTTTCGGTCGCTTAGAAGGATCGTAGAAAGTACTAAGCTTTGCGATTAAACTACATTTACAGCGTCTGGAGAAACAAACTTCGGACGGCTGTCTTACTTAGCTACGATCGTCTAAAGCTTTGGCAATAAGTTTCAGTGCTGTGAGACTTTAATTTTTCGTCCTTAAACTGGCTTAAAAAAGTTGAGCTTACCACATTTCATAGAAGCCGAAAATAGACTTCAGATAGCTAAAGCTTGCCCTGAATCCCCTTATTTAGCCCTAGCCGAAGACCACAGTATTTTGTATTTCCACTCAGTGACTCACCACATCTCATTTGGGAGACTAGCCAGAGCTAGAGTCTTTCTAGGTACTTTTTTTCAACTTTTGACAGATCACGCGTAAGTCGTGTCAAGTTGTCATGTTATTTTTGCTCAGTATTATTTGGCTTTTCATCATAAATGACTTACGTCTGAACAACGTTTACAAATCATTCAATTTTATTACGAAAATTCACATCCTGTAAAGAATGTGTTTCGCGCGCTTCGCTCAACTTATGGTTAACATAATCGGCCTACTGAGCGTACTATTCTCAACACCATCATCACCATCTTGAGACCCAGCATTCATTATTGGATAATCTTCGACCGAATATACCAAGTCCAGCATGCAGTGAAGAAAATATAGCGGCCGTAGCTGAGAGTGTACACGAAGACCGTGGAGAGTTGATTCGGTGCCGTTCGCAGCAACTCGGACTGACGTATGGAACAGCTTAGCGCATTTTACGTCCAGATCTTAAATTGAAAGCATACAAAATACAGCATGTGCAAGAGCTGAATCCGCTCGACCTTCCCAAGCGACAGCGCTTCGCTCTATGGGCTCTTGAAAAGTTCCAAGAAGATCCTACGTTTTCGAGCCAAATTTTGTTCAGAGATGAGACCCATTTCTGGCTCAATGGGTATGTAAACAAGCGAAATTGCCGCATTTGGGATGAAGAGCAATCTGAAGAGATTCAAGAGCTGCCATTTCATCCAGAAAAAACAACGGTTTGGTGTCGTTTGTGGGCCGATGGAAGCATCTGTCCACATTTCTTCAAAAATGTTGCCGGTGAGAACGTAACCGTCAATGGCGGCTGTTATTTCGTCGTGATAACCAACTATGTGATGCCTGAAATTGAAGCTCGTGATCTCCGCGACATTTGGTTTCAACAAGACGGCTCCACTTCCCACACATCGTCTCAATCAATGGATTTATTGAGAGAACACTTCGGTGAGCGGATAATTTCACGTTTTGGGCCGGTTAATTGGCCACCAAGATCGTGTGATATCACACCGTTAGACTTTTCCTGTGGGGATGTGTAAAGTCTAAAGTCTATGCGGACAATGCCACTTCGAATCATGCCTTGGAGCAAAGCATTACGCGTATCATTCGCCAGTTAACAGTCGAAATGCTTGAAAGAGTCATCGAAAATTGGATTCAACGGATGGACCATCTGAGACGTAGCCGTGGCCAACAGCTGAAAGAGATAATCTTCAAAAAATAAGTGCCAAAGAATATTCTTTCGAATGATAATAAACAATCCCCAATAAATTTGAATTTTCTTTGTTGTTTCCTTAAAAAAAGTAGGGAACCTCGTAATGGATCTCTCTTTATATACGTTGACGTATCTTGATATTGTTACTGACTATTTATTTAACAGCCACAACTTTTATGCTCGGTTAAGCGTTGAATTTCGCTCCTCGCCGTAGTGCACTTGGTATAGTTGAAATTTTTTTTTTTTTGCTAAAATGATGTATCTCAATTTCACAAGGTGTACATATCTAGAAATATGCTTCATGACTTTTACCAATAACAACAACGCCAAGAGTTGTTAAGCAGCTAATCAGTTAAGCACTCAAGCGCTGCCAAGCAGACCCAAACGACTTCAGGTTTCAATAACTTTATTTGATTTTTTTTTTTTTGAAGCAAGATGATAAGAGATAAATATCATTATGCTTTGGTTTTTGTTGTTTTTGATATTTTTCGGTTTTTTTTTTACATTTTGTTTCGACGTGCAATTCGCCATTGTTGTCATATCGCGTCTGGATTTGCCAGCAAGCAACGCTCAAGCAACAGCCACGTCAAGTCCAGCTGACGAGCTCAAATATATAACAGCCACAGCCCGTAAAGAACAACTGGATGCACAGTCAACTCGTCCAGTGCTCGGCTAGACAGCCATTTAGCCGTCATCATCGCGTTGCCCTTGTTCTTCACGATCGGTTACGCTCCGCGCTGTGAATGTGTGTGTGCTCGAATGGTGCGAGTAGTTAGCGCGCTTGATGGTTTTTGATGTTGTTGTTTTTGTTATGGGTTTTTTTTTTGTTGCTATTGCATACTTTGTCTGCTTTCGGTTCGCGCAACTTCAAAGAATTCATAAGAATATTCGAAAAATATGCAAAAGTTGCCATGGTCGGTAAAGCACAGAATTCACGACGAACAAGAATGATGGTTTGGGTGTCGTTAGGTGTGCAGAAACAGTAGCCTACCACACCAGGCATATGTCAGCATGTATGTATTTACATACGAGTAAGTATGGATGTGCGCTGGTTTGTGGTTGAAAGTTATGTGTTTGAAATGAAGTTGAGCATAAATCGCAGCAGCTGCTGCTCCAACTCCTCCAGTTCCAGCGGTCAAGTGCAAAAGGCGGTGTTGATCTGATCGACCGAGCGACTGAGCAACCGGCCAACAGGCTCTAAATGCCATTAGTGCAATGCAATGTCTAGCTGTTTTTTTATTGTTGTTCTTGTTGGGTTTAACTTTTTTTTTGGGCATTTAAATTGAAAATTCTCAATTTGCAATAGTCACAGTTGCGCTTAATTTGCACCTCTCGGCATCTCAGGCATAAATGGTGGCCAAACGAAAGAAAAAGAACTGAAAAAAATTAATAATAAATAACAACAAAAATAAAGCGTGAAGAGCAATCGTTACAACAACAATGCGAATAACATATGTTACATACGTTTGTATGTAAATGCATGTCGACTGGTCAACCAACTTGTCGACCAACAAGCGCTGCTTCCAAAGACATAACTTGCAACATATGCCGAGGCAACCCAGCGAGCCATTGTGCGAGAATGTTTAACAGAAATAACGGTTGTTTGATAAACAAAATTCTTATGAAATTTATACTTCAAATTTATATTTTTTTTGTTCTTTTGAGCAAATTTTGAGGTTAAGGTTAAATCTAACCTTAAAGTATGGTTATTTTGTTGTTGTTGTTGTTGTTGTTGTTGTTGTTGTTGTAGCGGCTAGCCAACCTCGCCTAGGATCAGGTAAGTCTAGTCTTAGTCATCGAAATCATCTAACGGGAGCCCCAAGAAACGACGGGTTCTGACCAGAGGTAGAGGGGTGTTAGATGAGTCGGTTTGAGTGGGTTAGTGTCGCGCGGTGATTCGTTGCATGCGGGACATGTGTTGAGTATGTCAGAGTCAAGTCTGGATAGGTAGGAGTTAAGCCTGCTACAATATCCAGACCTTAATTGTGCCAGGGTTACGCGGGTCTCTCGAGGCAGCTCGAGCTTTTGTTCTGCTATGGTTGGTGATTGTATTCCGAGAACACCATTCACAGGAAGAGAGTTCACAAAGGTGTTAGCAGACTCTCGGTGAATGGTGTTTATGGCCTGTCCGCACGCCGTCCTGTCCAGTGTGTCTTCTTTGTATTGCTGTACTGCGTCGCGATAATCAAGTACTCCCTTCCTGATGTGCCTGGGTGATGGTTCAGCTTCCAATAAGTGTCTGTTGGGATGATCCTAGCAGATATTGCTGACACAGCATAACATTGTGCTCCTTAACTGGGAGCATAGATGTTTCCCTGTGTAAGTGGTGCTCCGGCGCCGTCAGGAGGTGTCCCGTCATGGTCCGAAGGGCGGTATTCTGACATACTTGTAGCTTATTCAACTGCGTCTCGGTAGTCCTCGGCGTCCAAATCGGTGCAGCATAGTTAACGACCGGTCGGAAATTTTTTTTGTCTGTTGCCAACAGTGTTTCTTTGCCTTTTCCCCAGGTCTTACCGGCTAGCGATTTGATGATTTTGTTGCGGCACTGTACTTTAGTGCCAATTGCAGTCGTATGCGGACTGAAGGAGTGCAGGCTGTCAAATGTGACTCCCACAACTTATGGTTATTTATGGTCGGAATTTCAACATTATCGACCTTCACACTGAGTTCTAGCCGGTACTCCTTCGTCCGGCTGGTGAAAAGGGTGGCTGAAGATTTCGGCGACCTAACCCCGTTTATGTCATCAGGTAATCTTCGTTTTTTTTATGGTTATGATCATAGTTATTGCCTTGTTTATGGTTATGTTAGAGTTATAATTAGGGTTAGGTTATGGTTACGATTATGGTTACGGTTAGGGTTACGGTTATGGTTACGATTATGGTTAGGGTTATGGTTATTGCTTCAGTTATTGCTACGGTTATGTTCCGGTTATAGCTACAGTTTTGATATGTTATGGTTATGGTTAAGGTAAAATAAGATTGTGATTCGGGTGCAGTTGAATTTTAAAGTTAAAGGTTGAAGGAGTGTTAAGTTGATGTATATGGTAATGGGTTTAGTTATGCTTACGTTTATTGTAATAATTATTAACATTTTTTATGGTTACGTTTACAGCTACTCTTACAATAACGGTTATGTTTAAGTTTAAGTATGGTTTAGGTTTAATTTGACGTTTAGGTTAATATTAAGGTAGATAGATATAAAATATAAATATGTGGACATGATTATCGATCCAGTTATTGTTATGGTTATGGCTATGGTTATGGTTACGGATATGGTGACTGTTATGGTTGTTGCTACACTTATTGCTGCGGTTATGGCTACTGTTATGGTTATATAAAAGATATATGGTGTAAATAATTATCGATCCAGTTATTTTTGTGGTTATGGTTATGGTTACGTTTACGGTTATGGTTAAGGCTAAATGCGATTATGGCTTAGGGCAAGTTTAATGTTAAAATTATTTAAAAAAAATTAATTTGATCTAACTTTAGGGCTAATTTTAATGCTATGGTCAAGGATAAGGTTAAAGTCAAACTTCCTTTTGGTTCACTGACTGCACTGCACTGTAAGTGTCATCGTGCGTGCTGGGTTCACACATTTTCGTAAGAGCTCACTCATATCTATAACTATTTTAAGTTGCATGCATACATGCACTCACAAAAATATTTACACACAACATACCATAGACAATAGCATGGGTAGGAGATGCTAAGTGGTTGTGTTGTGATCAACAAATTTGAGCTATCAACATAAGATTGCAACATATCATACGTACATATATACATACATATGTATGTATGTATACAAACTGAGCAAAAGTTTGAGTTAACATAGTATTGTGTACCTATGCAGCACATACATACATGTATATGTATGTTAGCAAGCGCTTGGCATTACGAAAACTTCGTCAGCTCCTTTTGGCTGTCAAACACCAAACAACTCTATAAACTTCTAAGCAACAAAAGCGTTTTTTCATGTCTTATTTTTTTTTTTATATATATTTTCCATCTGAGAAGATTCGTAGTAGCAACAATTGCCATCACTGTTGAGCGGCGAGCAGCGCGTGTAAGTTGACGTCAATAAGCTAATACGTTGATTGCTCATTTGGCTATGAAGTTGTAAACTGAATTGTTGTTGAGATTAAGTTGTTGCTTTACCGCCTTTTTGATATTTTTCGCTTAACACTGAGTTGAGTTGTTGTTATTTCTCTGGTTGTTGTTTTTAGTGTTGCTATTGTCAATTGTTTGTTGTATAATTCTTTTCCTTTGCGCTTGGAACTCGTAGCACTGCATGCAAAATGAAATAATTTTAATGATCTCAGTTGAATTCATTTGATTGATTTAACTTGAAAATATCGGAAGTTTTGTGGTTTTTTTGTGTTGAAAAATCAATTAGTGTAATTAATTGTGTTATGGATTTCTTCTTTTCCTTTTTAATACTTGTATTTTAAATGGTATTATTTCATCAAGCTTTTTTTAATATCTTAAATGTTTATTGCTTCAATTAAAATTTTTTTCATGGTTAAAATATTTGTACTTGACATACTTAACTTTTTTAACTATTTTGGTAGCGTAATATTTTAAATTTTTTTTTTATGTAAGACATTTGATATCTGTCGAAATTTTTTAAATTTAATTTATTTCAAAGTATTGAGGTGTCAATAATTGATGACACTGAGTGAACTAATTGGGGATAAAACATAACTTTGCAATGATTCATGTAGAGTTAAAATGTATGACTCTTTTCATAGTGAGGGAAATATGCTCGATTGAAGCATTGAATATGTTCGTTAATGGTAGACAGAGAAAATCGGCACAGAACTTAAGAGCACTAGATGGGATATTAACTGGACTGCATATAAATGAGCTTTTTAGAGTGTTAAGGTGTTAGTAAACAATATCAGCGGTAATAACCGGTGATCCATTTCGAGATTCCCTACTTTTTTAAAGAAAAAAACATACAAAAATTCAAATTTAATGGGAAATGTTTATTATCATTCGAAAGAATATTCTTTGGCACTTATTTTTTGAAGATTATCTCTTTCAGCTGTTGGCCACGGCTACGTCTCAGATGGTCCATCCGTTGTATCCAATTTTCGATGACTCGTTCGAACTGTTAACTGGCGAAAGACACGCGTGATGTTTCGCTACAAGGCCTGAATTGAAGCGGTGTGATATCAGTGTTCTCTCAATAAATCCATTGATTGATGCGATGTGTGTCTTGTTGAAACCAAATGTCGCGGAGACCACGAGCGTCAATTTTGGGTATCAAATAGTCGGTTATCATGGCGCGATAATGGTCGTCATTGGCGGTTACGTTTTCACCGGCATCATTTTTGAAGAAATATGGATCGATGATTCCGTCGGCTCACTAACCGCACCAAACCATTGTTTTTTCTAAATGAAATGGCAGCTCTTGAATCTGTTTAGGGTGGTCTTCGTCCCAAATGCAGCAATTTTACTTGTTTAGATACTCATTTAACCGGAAATGGGCCTCATCGCTGAACATAATGTGGCTCGAAAACGTCAGATCTTCTTGGAACTTTTCAAGAGCCCATAGAGCAAAGCGATGTCGATTGGGAAGGTCGAGCGGCTTCGGTTCTTGCAGAAGCTATAATTTGTACACTTTCAATTTAAGATCTACGTAAAATGCACCAAGACGTATGGACGTCATTCCACGGTCTACACTCTCAGCTACGGCCGCTATATTTTTTTCACTGCGTGCTGGACGTGGTCTATGCGGTCGAATATTATCCAATAATGAATGCTGGGTCTCAAGATGGTGATGATGGTGTTGCGAATAGTACGCTCAGTAGGCCGATTATGTTGACCATAAGTTGAGCGAATCGCGTGAAAAACGTTCTCTTCTCTTCTTTTTCGTAATGAAGTTGAATGATTTGTAAACGTTGTTCAGACGTCCATGACGAAATGCCAAGCAATATTGAACAAAACTAACATGACAGCTTGACACGACTCACGCGTGATCTGTCGAAAAAAAGGGTTTTGGAAAAACTAACTCCACTTGGATCGCCCTTTATATTTTTTAATATTATTTAATTTTAATTTTATAAGTTAATTTATTTTTAGATTATATTTTTTTTAATTTAAATTTTTTTTAAACCAGCAAAAAATGTTTTTTCAATTTTTTTAATTTCATACAGAGTTAACAGGGAATTTTTATTAATAAATAAAGAAAATTAATTTTCTAAATTTAGCGAACCATTTTTGAATGTGACTTGAAAATCCATTTATATTTGTATTCTTTGGGGTTCCATATTAAATAATAAAATTAGAAAATATCTCTTCACCAGACACATAATTTCTAAATTTATAACTGTCAATTTTATAAATATTGATCACTCCGTTAATGAGAAAGAGTTTAATGAATAGTTAACCCTACATACAAACATACAAATGTAACACTAAATGTATTGAATAGTATACATATGTGCATACTGGTATGTAAAAAATTAAAAAATTAAAAATAAAATTATAAAAAAAAATATTTTATGCCATATTCATATAATTGTGTTTACGAGCATAACGATGTATGTATGTATGTATATAATAACATGTTAGGAATGCTTATTATTTTCATAATTAACATTTTTAAGACATAACACTATCGGCATGAGCGCCTGACATAACGCACAAGTTCACAATAAAAACGTGTTATTAAATATGCCTCAGCCACAAGGCGACAAATTTAGCTACACTCACTAAAAATCTATTATACATATACATATACACTCGCATAGTATATAACATTTCGCCGGCACATTTTTTTTTTGGTTCAATGAACGCTAAATGAATTTGGCACAAGTTCTTGAAATATGAAGCAACGCAACTACTCACACACATTCACACTCACACACACATACACACAAATATGCCCTCAAATTACAAAAGAGTCACAAAAAAACAAACAAGAAAGAAGAAAAGAATCAGCCAGTGGAGTGAAAAACAGCAAACTCATTAAGCGCCGTTTGGCTGGTGAACGTCGAGATTCCCTTCATTCAGATAAATAGACTCTGTGCCAGTCTCAAACCATGTTGCAAATCTAATAAATATATGTATGTATGTACAAATTTATAAATATTTAAGAGTATAAATTTGCACACAAACTAAATCGTTGCTTTTTGAGCACAAGAACAAGAAGAAGAAGAAGAAGGAGGAGAAGAAGGAGCAGAAAGAAGAAGAAGAAGAAGAAGAAAGAAGTTGTAGAATGTCGATCATAATTCATTAATGGTCCAGCCATAAAGCACAACAACAGCAGCGAGAAGCTTGTTCCGCTTCTTCCGCTGACTATTGACCATGCGCTATTGCTGTCGCTGTTGTTGTTGTTTTTTTTTGTTGCTACACAATTATTATGTACATATATATGGCATGTTGTTGCTGATGCGGCTGCGCGACAATTTGAAATTGTTGGCAATTTATGCAAAAATCACGTTTGAATTCGATTATGCAGCAAATGAGTGTGGCAGGATAAGTGAATAATAAAATGTTGAAAAATAATAGTAATAAAATATGAAAATATATATGTAGGGAAGAGCTGTTTTGGTTCAAGTCCAGCTCGACCAAGAAAAATTATTTTCAGCAAGTTTGACGAAGATTCATCGTTTAATGCCCAATAATAAAAAAGTCAGCTGATTGGGCCAAATTGTTTTTAAATTGAAAATTATGTTTTCTAGGATATTTTAACTAGCTCCTTTGGTATTGTGTGACTTGCACGGCTTTATAATTTAATTTTTTTTAAATTATATTTTAATACTATTTTTTTAAATTTAATTTTTTTTTTTTACTTGAATTTGATTTATATTTTAATTATATTTTTTAATTATATTTAATATGCTTTTTCTTGTTTCCAATTTTTTATTTACTTGCAATATTTTCTTAATTTATGAAAAATTAATTTTAATTTATTTAAAGTTTTTTATTTATTTGCATAGTTTTTCTTATTTATTGTTATTTTTGTTTGCTTGAATTTCTTAGATATATTTTTTTTCAACTTATTTTGATGTATTTTGCTTTTTAATTAAATATTTTTAATAAATTATTTTCTAAATTTTGAATTATATATTTATATATTTTTATATATATATTTTATATATAAAATTTGCAATATTTTTCTCAATTTCTCAAAAAAAAATGAATTTAGTTTTTTAATTATATTATAATTTTTTTTTAAGTTTTGATTACCATTTTTTATTTACTTGCAATATTTTTCTTAATTCCATTTCAGTGTGTTTAAGTCCTTTAAAAGTCCTTTTCTTCCTTTATTAATTTTTTAATTTTCGATATAGAAACAGATTTTATTAATTATATATCAATATTTTTTTACAAAATACATATCTTAAATTAAATTTCTAATTTAATTTAGTTTTGTAAAATTCCTTAATTCTTAATTTTTTTTTACCTTTTCCCGTTATAAATTTGTTGAATTTTCAAACAATTAAATTTTTATATCTAAATTTTTTTATTTGTTTATTTATTTAATTTTTTTTTCTTCGTGAACTTTATTTTAATTTATATTTAAAATTTTAATTAATATCTTGTCTATTTCATCCAATAGTTTTTATTGTTTTTTATACACTGTTTAATTTTTTGCGTTTTAAAAATATTAATTTTTAAATTAAAAATTTGTTAAATTTAAAATTTTTTTTATTTTTTCTTAAACTTTTTTTAATTTATCAATATTATTGAATTTTTTAATAGTTTAAAAAAATTTATATTTTTTTAGTTTTGTTGCATTAAATTTATATATCTCGTATTTTTTTTAATTTTTCCTATATTGGTTCGTTCTTTATTTAATATCTTGCATTTTCCAAATATTTATTTACTAAATATTTACTAAATTTTTAATTGATATATTATTAAATCTGTTTTATTTTCTCCAACATATTTATATTTAATTTTTTTGTAAACTTTATTTCCTCATTTAAATATAAAAAAAATTTCAAACTTATTTAATTTTTTTTCTATTTTGAAATAATAATTTTAATATTTTTTTTATTTTCTTAGTTTTTTTTTATTTTTAATTTTTTTAAATAGATTGAAAACAATTTTTTAGTTTACATTATTAATTTACAAATTTTTTAATTATATTTAAAAAATATCTAAATTTTTATATATATATATATTTTAATTTTTAAAATTATTTAATATCTCGCATTTCCAAAATATTTATTCACTAAATTTTTGTTAATTATTTAATTGATTTATTATTGTCTTTTTATTTTTATTTTTTCAAAATATTGGGTTTTTAATTTGTTTTAAATTTTATTTCCTAATTTAAATACTTTTTTTTTCAAACTTATTTAAGTTTTATTTTTGTATTTTGATATAATAATTTTTGAATTTTTTGTTTATTTGTTATTTATTTTTTTATTTTTCTAAAAAATTAAAAATCTTAAGTTTGCTTTTAAATAATTGAAAAAAATCGTCTCTTTAATAAGATTTTAAATTTTTAATTATTAATTTTTTATTTGTTTTATACCTTTATAATACTTTCTAATTTTTAAATTTTTTTTTATAACTTTATTTAAATTTTTATTTAATGTTTTGTTTAATAGTTTTTATTAAATTGAAAATTTTTTAATTGCTTTCTAATTTTTTTTATTTTTGTTTTAAATTTTCAATATATTTTGATTTTTATAAAAATTTTCAATTTTTAATCTTTAATTATACATTTTTATTTTAATGTGTTTTTATATATATTTTTTATATTTTCAAAACTTTACTTAATTTTTCACACTTTCAAAATAGTTATTTACCAAATTTTTATTAATTTTTTTAATTTATCCATTTATTTATTTTTATTGCTTTATTTTTTAAGTCTTTGTTGTTGTTTTTTTTTTTTTTTGTTTTTCAAAATATAATTTTTTTAATTTTGTTTTTAACTCTCTTTCTTTATTTAAATTTTTAATATTTTAAATTATTAATTTTTTAATTTATTTTTTATTTATTATTAATGTGTTTTTATTTTTCTAAAAGTTTTAAATCTTCATTTTGCTATTAAATAATAAAAAAAAAATTAGTCTCTTTAATATTATTTTCAATTTTTTTCCATTATTTTCATCTTTATTTTATTATTTTTTTATTTGTTTTATACCTATATAAATTTTTTAATTTTTTAAAGTTTTTTTATAACATTATTTTAATTGAAATTTAAAATTTTATTTAATTTCTTGTATATTTCATCCAATAGTTTTTGGTTGTTTTTTTACACTTTATTTAATATTCTGCGTTTTCCAAATATGGGGTTTTAAATAATTAATTTGCTTTTTAATGTTTTGTTTGTTTGTTAATTTTTTTTTAATTTTGAAATGGATTTTGATATATAAAATATTTAATATTTTTTAATTTTGCTTTTTTATTTATATATTTTTATTATATATTTATTTTATTTTTGCAGTTTTATATATACATATATTTTAATTTTTTTAAACTTAACGTAATATCTGCCGTTTTCAAAATATTTATTTACTAAATTTATTTTATATATGTTTTTTTTGATATTTTTATTTATTTATTTTTTGTAAACTTTATTTCTTCATTTAAAATTTTAATTTTTCCACATTTATTTGAATTTTTTTCGTTCTTCAAATATTTATTTTTGAATTTTTCATTTCTTTTAAAAAGTTTAAATTTTAAATTACTTTTAATTTTTCTTTAACGAAAAATTTTCTTTCTTTAATTGCTTTTGTTTTTTCGATTAATTTTTAATTAATTTTTTAATTTTTCCAAACATTATTTAATTTTTTATCATTAGTAATTTTAAAAATTTTTTTTTTTAAATTTTTTTTTTAATTTTTAACCTTTTTATTTATTTTGTTTGTTTTTTTTAATACTTAAATTATGTTTGGTGAACAAACTTAATATTTCCTCTGCAACGTACCGCGCTTGGCAGAAAAATATGTTGCCAGCAAAATTCACAAATTGCACTAAAAGTAAAAAAAACCATGAAATACTTTGCTTACCATTGCCATTCTCAACACTCACATACCGCATATGCTGCATGCCAAGCCGCTTGTTAACCGTTCTCCATCCTGCATTCTCCGTCAACTGTCGCCTATGTTGCATGTTGCACATTAAGTCGCATTACAGTCGCACTCGAATTGTCGCAGTGGGTTGCAAATGTTGATCGATCGTTTGTTGGCGGCGTCTATGTGACCTCAGTGCAGCTAACTAAGCTATGCTGCATCAAGAACTCTTGCCTCCTTCTCATCCTCCCACCCTCCCTGTCTCTCAGCGCTCCCCACTCAAATACACGGTTCGATGGTGTCGTTCGATTTGTTTGCCATTCTAAGTGTGCTTCATTTGTTCTGTCGCGCAATAAAATATTTTTCCACTTTTAAAAATGTTTAAGTATGTATGTGTGTGTGTGTGTTTGTAGACTTTAATGTGCTTTCATGTTGCAACAAATGATTGCAATAAATTTATTAAACACTTTATGCCATTTGTTCTTAACAACTCTTTTACTTAGTCCGCACACTACTTTCATATGTATATTTATGCTTCTTCTTCTGCTTCTTATCGTTTCGTTTTTTTTGTTTTTTTTTTGTTATTTTACAGTCTCGTGACGCTGCCTCAGATGATGATGTGCGTGATTGTGATTCGATCGATGGTGATCATCATGGAATTCGTGCAACACGTTTAAATATCGAAACATTAAAACCTAATCACAATAACAATAATAATAATAATAACAACAACAACAACAATAAACATATACAACACAATAATAAAGCACAGAATAGTAATAATAATACGAATAATAAGCCGTCAATTGGTGGTGGTGATATGAGTTTTGTAGCTGGTTCCGGCGCTGGTGTTGCTATTAGCGGTGGCATGGGTGTGCGTAGTCCCGATCATCACGCTGATCTACAAATGAGGTAAGCTAATTGAGAAATAAATTTAAAAATTCTAAAACAAAGAATATAGAACAATAACTATATTGAAGCGGCCCCAGAAAGATATAGGACTCAACATTCCCAAAAAAGTTCGAAAAAATCAAAATTTTCTCAACATAAACAAACAATATTTTCTCAGCACCTTGTAAAGCGATTGACCCAAATTCTGCATATGTTCCAGGTTGCAATAGTAGCTTCTGGGGAAAAAATTAAGAGCTATATCGGTTAACAAGATTCTCCAAAAAACGCGAGAATACGTTCAAAATTTTTGTTATGTGAATTTTTCAGCTTGTTTGGATTCTGAAACAATTCTGAATAAAAATTTTTTGAGTTCCTCATTAAATTTTTTATGGATTTATGAGTATCGTAAATTTAAGAAACCGTGCACCTTATCGAAAAATGGCGAAAACCGAGTTTTTCCTACAAAAAAAAAAAACGATTTATTTTCAAGATTTTATCAATGAATTGACAAAATACGGATCTGATTTGAATATTGTATTACTGAAAACAGCAAATAATATTAGAAAAACTCTTATAAAAACAATTAAACCAAAAAAAAATTTCAAAAATCGGTTTTTGATTTTTTCCAAAATGGCGTACCGTTTTTTAAATTTACGAAATACATAGGTCTATAGATAATTGAACGCGGAATGTAAAAAAAATTGCTTCAAAATTGTGTCAGAACCCTAAACATTCAAATAACAACAGTTTTCAACGCAACCTCGGCTTTTTTGAAGAATATTTTGAATCGACATTGCTCTTAAATTTTTTCCTAGAAGCTACTATTGTGACCTTAAACATATCCAGAATTTAGATCAATCGCTTTACAAGATGCTGCGAAAAAATTGTTTCTTTATATTGAAAAAATTTAGATTTTTTGAAAAATGGTAAAAAACGAGACTTTAAACTTGCAGTATCGAAGTATCTTATTGGTACCAAAATGTTCCTGAAATGATGGGCCCGAGACCATATGGTCCTATGTTTATTTATTTATTAGTTATCACCTTTATTTTTAAATTTTTATTTTATTTTTTCTTCTTTTTTTCCAGTCATCATCATCAATTCCCCAGCAATCATCCGCTTAATGCACTTGGTAGTTTTATGGGCATGAGCGGTTTACATGGCATTCCAAATCTGCAACACAATGATGTGTTAGAGAAGTTAAAGATGCAGGTTCGTGATATGAAAGTTGGTCTAATGGTAAGTGTGATGGATTCTCATAAGGTGGGAAGCTTCTGCAAGAAGTATTTTTAGGAATTATTATGGTTTTTGAGTGCTTTGCAAACTCTAGTGGATTCAAAATGTCCTTCCAAAGAGCCAATTACAAAAAGTTTTCAGTTTTTAATTCCAGATTTCAGACCCTTGGTCCAAATAGGTTGTTTTCAAAACTCAACTCCCTTTGAAAAGGACGTAGAACCAAGAGTTCTGCTACTGTTTTTCCATATGATGGTTATCTGAAACTGTGGTTTGGTTATTGAGATAAAATCACTCTTTTTGATGTAATTTTTAATCCGTATCGGTTTCTCTCAGCGTCTGGAAAACTAACCGAAAATCCGAAAGTGTTTTTTTCCAGTCTGTGCTGTATCCGATACCGATAAAACATGGAAACTACTCTAATGGGAGTTATCAATGCCCCTTTTCGTCCTTGAAGTGCTGCTTTGCTTTGTGCGTTTTCTTTAGATGGAAATCTCTAGAAAATTTTGTTATCCTGAAGCGACAGTTTCAATGGCGAATTTTGCATTATTCTGTAAAATGTTGGTGCATGCTAATTCCAATACCGAAGCGGCGTCCTGTCAAATATATAAATGAATGAACCCACAGAAGTTTTTTGCTCTTTTTCCACTGAGCCTTTTAACTTTTATTGTTCTCACCTTACGGAATTTTGATTGAAACACCCACATTCACATCTATCACTTACTCAACTCAACACTAATCATATTCTCTTTCATTCGCAGGAACAAGATTACGCAGCTGCTGCGCATGCGGCTGCCTTTGGGCAAAATCTTCTACCCAACAGTTTAAATCCAGCATTCTCACTGCCGCCCACCACAATGGCTCAATTCGAACATCGTGTACAGAGTCTCGCTGTACAGGCTGGTGGTGGCGGCAGTGGTGGAAATGTTTGCGTTTCCAATGGCAATACACAAACTGCACAACACAGTGGTGGCAATGGTGTGAGCGTGAGTGGAGGAGTATCGTGTTTGGCGAATGGTGGCAGTGGTTTGCTTGGTGGTGCCGGTGCTGGTGGAGGAGGAGGAGGAGGAGGCGCTGGCGTTGCTGGTGGTGGTGTCGGCGGCGGCGGCGGCGTACATGGTGGCAATGGTGGCTTTTCTTTTACCTCACCAACGGCGCCCAGCTCAAAAGATGGTGAGTTTACGTTTTTTTTTTATTTTTTTTTTATTTGACTAAATAAGTGAGTTTTCAAATTTTTTATTAAAAAGTGAATTTGAGTGAACTTAAGAGATTGCTTTTAACAAGAAATTGAGTTTCTGAGATTTCTTTTAAAAAAGATTTAATTTTTAGAGATTTATTTGAATAAAGAGTAAGCTTAAGGAATATTTCTTTAATAAAAACTAAGTTTGAGAGATTGTTCTTTTTATAAAAGTGAGTTTTAAAGGTTTATTTTTTTGATAAAAAGGTAAATTTAAGAGTTTTATTTTAGATAAAAAGTAAGCTTGAGAGGTTTTTAATTAATAAAAAATAGATTTGAGGGTTTCCTTCAATAAGAAGTTTGGGAGATTTATTTTAGCAAAAAAAAAAAAAATTTTTTTGAGTGTTATTTACAAAAAAAAAATAGTTTTGTTGCAATAAAAAAGTGTGCATTGAGAATTTCTTTTAATAAAAAATGAGTTTGACAGATTTCTTTCAATAAAAAATGAGTTTGACAGATTTATTTTATTAGAAAATTTAGCTTGAGGATTTTTTTAGTCAAAAAGTGAGTTTTAAAGATTGTTTTGTTATAAAAGAGGAGAGTTTAAGAGATTACATTTAAAAAAAAGGTAGTTCGAGAGATTTCTTTTAATAAAAAAGTGAGTTTGACAGATTTCTTTTAATAAAAAAGTGGGCTTGAGAGATTTCTTTCAATAAAAAGATGAGTTTGAGAGATGTATTTTAATAAAAAAAAGTTGTTTTGAGAAATTTATTTTAATAAAAAAGTGAGTTTGAGAGATTTCTTTTAATAAAAAAGTGAGTTTGAGAGATTTATTTTAATGAAAAAGTGAGTTTGAGAGAATCTTTTAATAAAAAATGAGTTTGAGAATTGTTTTTTTTTAATAAAAGAAGAGTGTTAAAGATTGATTTTTATAAAAGAGGGGTGTTTAATAGATCTTTTAGTTAAAACGTGACCTTGAGAGATATTTTTTTAATAAAAAAAGTGAAATTGAGGGTTTCTTTTAATAAGAAAGTAAGTTTCAGAGATTTTTTTATTAAAAAACTGATTTTGAGTGTTTTGTTTTAATAAAAAAAGGGAATCTGAGAGTTTTCTTTTAATAAAAAAGTAAGTTTGGTAAACTTCCTTTAATAAAAAAGTAGTTTGAGGTTTTTTTTTAAACAAAAAAGTGAATTTGAGACATTTCTTTTAATAAAAAAGTTGTTTTGAGGTTTCTTTTTAATAAAAAAAGTGAGTTAGAGAGATTTATTTTAATAAAAAACTTGAGGGTTTCTTTTAATAAAAAGTGGGTTTGAGATATTTCGATGGTTTCTTTTAATAAGAAAGTAAGTTTGAGAGATTTTTTTAATAAAAAGTGAATTTGAGAGTTTTCTTTTAATAAAAAAGTAAGTTTAAGAAATTTCTTTTAATAACAAAGTGAGTTTGAGGGTTTTATTTTATTTAAAAAGTGAACTTGAGGGTTTCTTTTGATAAAAAAGTGGGTTTGAGAGTTTTTTGAAATAAAAAAAGTTAGTTCCAGAGTTTCTTTTAATAAAAAGGTAAGTTTGAGAGATTCTTTCAATAAAAAAAAAAGTTTAAGAGATTTGTTTTACAGAAAAAGTAAATCTAATAAAAAAGTAAGTTTGAGAGATTTCTTTTAGTAAAAGAGTGACTTAAAGAGACTGATTTTAATTAAAAAAGAAGTGATTTTGAGAGATTTATTTCGCTGAAAAAGTAAATTTAAGAGAGTTTTTTTAACAAAAGAGATATTTTTTATAACGGTTTTTTTCATTAAAAAAGTGTGTTGTATATCTCTGTTTAGTAAAAAAAAATTAGTTTAAAAGATTTAAAACAAATATATATAATTTTTTTTAATAAAAACAATATAAGAAAATCGCAAATCATTTTTTAAATTGACCTTTTCTCAAGCGGAGAATTATTTATCAGAATTTTTATTTTTATTGAGATTGAAAAAAGTTTTTTACCACAAAAAAGTGATTTTCAACTAAACAGAAATTAGATTTATTAATTTTTAAAAATTATTTTTTTAAATTGATATTTTTAATTGCAATTAATTTATTTATAAAGTTTTTTTCTAGTGTTTTTTATATTAATAGTGCTAACATAATTAATTACTTTTTTATTTATTTTTTTAAATTTTTTTTAAATTTTTAATTTTTTTATATTTTTTTTTTATTTTTATTTTTTTTTTGATGCAATATTATATAATTACCAAGTTCAAATTTTATTTTGTAATACTTTTTCCTTACTAATATTTTTTCATTTTTTTTTTTTTCTATATGGTCCATAGTTAATCCCGCTTCGAATTCTTCCACATCCAGTGAAGCTTCAAATTCTTCGCAACAGAATAATGCCTGGAGTTTCGAAGAGCAATATAAACAAGTTAGACAGGTAAGTGAAAACTTGGGAAATATTTGCACCTAGATAGGGATGGCGAAACCTATAAGAAGATCCTGTTAGTTATTGTGGAAATCAAAAGTTCTTGGGGGCGATCAAAATTTCGCCTAAGATTTATACTATAATTAGCTTTTTTTTAGTTTTCGTACCATCTATTGACTTTTTCATTTTTCCGCTAAATACTTTTCTGTCGGAATAATTCTATTAGTGAAAAAGTCCAACTATTTTTTTTTTTAAGAATATTTTAACCTTCTAAAATCCTTAAAAATTACATTTTTTGAAGGTTTGCGAAAATTGTAGTAAAAAGTGTGATTTTAATTTATTAATTTGAATTCTTTTCTAGAGAGGCGTCTGAAAAATAAAATTTTAATGCTGAGAATACAAAAGAGATTCAAAGGTTTAACTTGCTGAGTTTGATGCCTTTCAATCAGTAATATATAGAATCATTACTTCTAAGAAATAGTGGCAAAGTGATCTTTTGAATTTAACTATTTCTTATAATTCTTTCCTTGAAATATCTCCAAAGGTGGTCAATCTTATTAAACCATAGCGAATTTACAGTAGCTAAGTATATACAAAGCAAAATGTGCGGGATTATTTTTGTGAAAGGATAATGAATAAATTGGAACTGATATGGTATGTAATTCGCATATATGTATGAAGCTATGTACTAGTATATTTGTTTCTAACAAACATACCAACAATTGAACTAGCACCAAACCAACAAGTCTTAGCTGGGAAAAACGATAACCAAAATGTGTCTAAGACACTTAATCCACCTACAAGAATATGTCTAATGCAAACATATATGTATGTACTCGTATGTGCATATATGTGAAAAAAGTACTAATTTAAATATAAACGAAAATCTAGATATGCCAATAGTTCAACACAAGTTAGGAGTACAAAAGTGCAACCAAACAAAGATAAGTAATTTCATAAGACCAAAAATAGCAACCACAAATACATACATACACCTATAAAATATGCCTAAAGCGAAGGAGATAAAGAGCTGAGCTAAATCGTAAGTGTGCTCCTATATATAACTGTATATCTACAGTCAGCGTCATAAGTCTGCAAGCAGCTACAAATAAAAATTAGTGGGAAAATTTGTTTAAACTATTAAATTTATTGAATTAAAATTTTCCTATTCTTATACACTGTTGAACGTACAGTGAAGATGTCAATTTTCACAAGTTCGCCAAACGGACGAGATAACGGTACTTTTATCCTTCGTGGTAACAAATCAAGCGATCAAAAGTCTACAAGCTCTAAATATATGAAGGCATTACTGTGTAAAAATAAAACTTTTTATGCAATTCAATAACGGATCGGGTAGACGCGGCACTTAAGGACCTCTGCCACACGGGTTTTCATTGAATGGACAAGCTTGGTGGTCTCCTGAGTTGTGTTGTTATTTCAGATCACTCTTTAAGTATCACGTTTTTTTACCTTTTGTGTACTCGATTTTGTGTTTTTGCGCATTTTTCTTTCTAAAAGTGACCATAAATGCTCAATTAGGTTTAAGTCTGGTGACTGTGGAGGCGTGTGTAGTTGCTTGGGGGCATTGTTTAGCAACCAAAGCCGGACAATTTCTGCTGTGTACTTAGAATCATTAGCGTGTTGAAAAGAATACCCAGCTTTTAAAACCAATTTTTCAGCACTCGACCGCAAATTACCTTTTAAATATATATAATATAAATATATATTCCTATCCATTGTTGTCTCTTGTCTCCACAAATTCTAAGTTGTCTGTGCCGCTGGCTGACATACAACCGCAGACCATCACACCATTACCTCCATGCTTCCCAGTTGGAAAAATATTGCATTTGTTGTATGCTTCACCTTGTTTCCGCCATACTAATTTGTGCAGAAAATACAGTATTTCGATTCGTCGGAGAAAAGCACATTGTTCCAAAATTCATTTGGCATGTTTATATATTTATTTGCAAAATCAATGCGCTTTTTTCGGTTAATAGGTGAAACTAGAGATTTTTTTCGTGCTACTCTACTAAGCAAACCTGCCCGTTTCAAAATTCTCCCCGAAGTAACTACCGGATTTTTTTTTTCGCAAACCTTTATTGCAATTGATGATGCTGTTAATCGCGGATTTTTCTTTACCTCATTCAATATTGACCGTCTTTCACGGAGCGTTTATTTCGGTGGGCGACCAGATCGCCGTTTTGAAGTGATAATTTCTGTAGATTTGAAGTTTTTTTATTACGGTATAGACTGAACTATGCAATCTTCCAATCTATGCAATCGTGCAATGTCGCGATTTGAATTTCCTTCCCGCCAAAATTTAATAATAATATTCCTTTCGTCCACACTGATTTCTTTTCGATTGGACGCCATTGCAAATTTTTAGATCAAGGTTATAAAATCAAAATATTTTTTATAAAATTTTTATTAATAAAGTGAATACAATAAGGTATAGTCGAGAATTTGCGGAAATACCTTAAAACAAAAACAAATGCCGCGACAATACTGAGTGCTTGTAGACTTTTGATCGCTGCTATTGTTACCTAGAAAAATAAAAGTACCGCTATCTCGTCTGTTAAGTGAATTCGAGCGAAAAAAAAATTCCACTATCATTCTACCTTCAATACTGCATAAGAAAAAGAAAATTTTAATTCTATAAATTTATTAGTTTAAAAAATATTTTCAAACAAACTTTTTGTTTGTAGCTGCTTGTTGACTTATGACGCTGACTGTATATATACGAATAAATGTGTTTAACCCATCGAATGTATTTATTTGTATGTATGTATGTGCTTTAAATTGGCGAACCAAGAACTGGTTAGATCTCTTGTCATATTCATATTTACATGCATACATATATACATATATATGTACGTACCTAGTTGTACTAACTAATTCAACGTACTTTGTTTTTGAGCATGCGAAAATGCAATAAACTATATGCATGTATGTGCATATGTATTATATATGTATGCATAGCTTCATTTTTAGGCTTACCACTCTCGTATGCACCGTGTTGTTGTGTTTGGTGTAACAAATTTTGTCGTTATTGCATATAAAATATACCATTCGAGCACAATGGTAATCACACCATGAACTTACATACATACCAACATATGTACATACATATGTATGAGTGAGCTGCAAAGACAATGCGCGAAAATGCAAATTAACCTTTTTGCAACAACAATTGTAATAAAAATTAATATCGAAGATATAGAGAATATCTATTGAGTAAGTAAATTTCGGGTTCCCGAATTAGAATTTTTACAATTGCAGCCAGATAAAGCCTTGAATGTTTTAATATACATATGTATGTAGTTAAGGTTTTCAAGAAACTTCAATCTCTTCCAAAAAGTAAAAGTTTTAATAAACGACTGTACTGTTGAGTATAAGGGGTTTGTTCGGCTAACGGTTTTATGTAAAGGTATAAAATAAACGCGATGGATATGGATATGTGTATATATATGTATATTAAACCAGAATGGAATGACCAAACGCATAGATTTAACCACGTGTGATTGTCCATCTGTCTATCCATCCGTTGGCCCGTATACACGATAATTCAAGTAAGGATTGAGAAATTTTGATGAAACTCGGCGCACATAAAGCTTGGGTCAACGAGCGATGACATTAAATGAAAAAAAAATTAGTTATGTAAAAAAATGTCGTAGCACCACACAATTTTGATTAAAAAAGTTTGCCTCAGAAACAACCAGACAATATTCCTTAATCTAATACGAACTATGACTTTGCCTTTTTGCCTCTTGCCTTTGCGGAGTTTTTTCTTTCCATACCCGCTTTACTCAAAACCGATTATTTAAGGCACTAATCAACAGAACTTAGTATATTTTGTGGGCACTAAAGTCATACCTGGACATAAATAAGTTCAGAAATGGGCATACCTCACATATATTAGATCTTTGACCGATCTGTGGACTTAGGATATAATAAGTAAGGAATTTATCGAGAAAGTTTTAACTTATCAAATATGATATTTACAGAGAATTCTAAAGCTTTGCCAAAAATACTAACAGGGGCCCACAGGCAAACCTACCTCCCATATGATTGGACTTTAGTAGCTAATGCTCAGTTCCGCCTTGAATTTAGCCTTACTTACATGTTTTGGTCTACAATTGGCCCATAAAGTCTACATCTCCCAAGTTCCACACTGAATGGATTGAAAACTGAGCATTTCTTATGGAATAAATACTAAAAGTTACAGAGACGAGCTCAAGAAAATGAATTTCGTGAATAGATTTTTGGTTTTGTTTGGAATTTGAGACAAGTTCGAAAAATCCACTTTCATGAAGGATTTTTTTTCTTCCATTTCAAAACACTGCTCATAAAATTTATACAAGTATAATTGTGTCATTCGTAATTGAAATTTATAAAAATCTTCGGAATTCTCAAAATTCAATAGGGGTAACAACTTGATGATGGACTTATTAGTTTTTTTGCTCTATTATAATTAATAATCGATTAATCGATTAATGAATTAATTAAACAAAATTAGTTTAGACTGCCAAAATTGAAATTTTTAATTATCGATATAAATCGATTTTTTCAATCCAGTTTTTTAATATATTTCGGTTGAAACAACGTTTTCCTGTGTTCCAAAGAGATAGAGGTTAATGCGTTCTTTCTAATTGGGTACTGAAAAATTTCGTGGAGCTTTTAATATTCGTTTAGCTGATTCTCGAAATAAATTATATATGAAACCTTTTTCGGTATCCCGAAATTGATTTTTTTAATTTTCTCATAATTATAAACATAAACATTCTGAAATCATTTCGGAAACCAAAAATATATTTTTTATCCCGAAAAATTCGGGTCTCAAAAAATTGCTTCCCTAATTAATATGTATCCAAATGAATTGCTCTAATTTTGTATGTATCTCTCTAAACTCTCCCACCCTCTCTCACTGCTGTAATCACTCATTTATACGATTTTAATGTAAAAAATCTGCTCGAGTTCTCACACGTCAATGGCAATGAATTAGCTAGCGAGTGAGAAGAGTTCAATTAAAATGGAACCCATCAGGCTGAGGCAAATCGGCTAGCCGACACAATCGTTAGCCTCCCACCATCACCACCACTACTCGTAATTACGAAAGAGGGCATGACAATTGCAATACAAATTAACATGAATGCTAGTGGGTGGATGTTAGTGGGTGGTGTTGTGTGATTGTAATTGAGCAGTTAAAGCACAAGTATATATATATAGATATATCCATATATGTATGCATATGTTTGTCGCTGTGTATACGCCTCATTGACGGCTTAATTAAGCTTGGTGCAGAGGTGATCAAATGATGTTTAAGATTAATAGCAACTCATCAATGGGCAATTTAATTGAGCTTGTGGGGGGAAGTATTTTAGAATACAAATACATAGTATGTATGTATGTAAGTTCATAAGTGTTTGTAAGTACGCGTGAGATATACTTACATACAAATGTATGTATGAAAGTATTTTAAACGATTTTCTGCGTCATAGCAAAGTTAAATCTTGTGAATTTTATATAATTCTGCCACGTTCACAAGAACCTGATTAATTTCCCATCATTAATGAGCTGTGTTGAAAAATACACACACAATTTATTGTCAAATAAAATTGGCTCTACATTTTCTTCTTCCTCTTATTCCTCCTTTTGCTATTAACTTCTCCCTTTCTCAAGAGCTCTCAATGCGCTAATTAATGTCCTTTTCACATGATTTTCCTTTGTTTTATACTCAATATCCTTGCAAAGTAGCATTTTTCCTATAAAATATCCACTTGAAATGCACTAAATAACTGTTTTGGGTGTGCAGCATATGTTGGTTGACACCACCACCCGGCGCGCGTATCCGGTCGCTGAGCATCAGAGCATCCCTTTGGCGAGAGCGCATAAGATACTTATACATACATACATGTTCTATATGCGCATAAGTATGCTCATATATACGAGTATCTTCAAGCAGATGCTGCACATCCTCATAATTATGCATTCTTGTAAGTATCTACTGGACACTTTGGGTGAATATTTTCAATTGGAAATCCTTTAACCCGTTATATTTCTATTTTTCATTATTTTCGTTGAGTTTTTCCGCAATTTTTCAATTTTTGTGTCAACAAAATAATTGGAATGTCCACTGCTTAAAAAAAAATACATATTTTTTGAGCCGCTGTGAGAAGAAGCGTAATTAAATTCAGATTTGGAATAGTAAAAGAAAAAACTAGTTTCATATAACTTTTCCTTACTCTACTTTTATGAACAAGTTTCATGTCTACACAGTTCTACATTTACTTTTTTTTTTTTGAAAATCCAGATCAAACCAATCCCGAAAGACGTTCCGCCTCTTTACTGGCAGCCAGGAATTTCAAATATTCAACAAAACAAAAATTTTTTTTTAAATTCTCTTCTTCTTTGGCGTAGGCACCGCTTGCGTGATTATAGCCTCGTCAACAATAGCGCGCCACTCGTTTCTGCTCTTTGCTGTTTGGCGCCAATTAGAAATACCAAGTGATACCAAGTCGCTCTCTATCTTATCCTTCCAACGGAGTGGAGGTCTTCCTCCTCCTCTGCTTCCGCCAGCGGATACTCCATCGAATACTGGAGCGCTTTCATCCGCTATTCGAACTTCTTCATAGTCTGGTGATGGCACTTCTATACCATCGCCATCGATTGGGGTTTTGGGTTCGCCATCTCCGGGGTTTTCACTTTCACTGCCATTGCGCAGGTTAGAGAAGTATTCCCTGCATATGCTAAGTATACTGTGGACATTTGTCACCAGATTACCTCCATGGTCGCTAAACGAGTTTTCTCCGTCCTTGAAACCTTCTGTAAGTCGCCGCATCTTCTCATAGAATTTTCGAGCATTACCCTTGTCCGCCAGCTTCTCAAGCTCTTCATACTCACGCATTTCGGTCTCTTTCTTTTTTCGTCTGCAAATACGCCTCGCTTCCCTCTTCAGCTCTCGGTATCTATCCCACCCCGCATGTATTGTAGTCGATCGCAAAGTTGCAAGGTAGGCAGTCTGCTTTCTCTCCACTGTATTTCGACATTGCTCATCGTGCCAGCTGTTCTTCTGGTATTGTTGAAAACCAATTGCTTCCGAAGCAGCGGTACGCAAGCAATTTGCTATTTTGTTCCACAGCTCCCTTGTATCGAGCCGCCGATGAAAAAAAGAAATTCTGCAACTCTGGACCGCATTTGAATCGACACGTCGTTAAGGCCGCTTACAGTCTACAAATCCGCTTAGACAACTTCAACTGTAAAACATTATACACGATCCTAAGCCTCGCCAGGTTAGAACTTTCGTGGTGTGTGAGAACTGTTATCTCAAATTTTCTTTTTTCGAGTCACTCTGTGTCAGAAATACCGCGCAACCTCCCTCGTACAGATGCTTCCCACGCAATGGATAACGTGACGCGAGGTGAATCTGTCTAAATGAAGCATGGAGGAGCACATATATCGTATTTTTCTCTTAATAGCACAAGAAAAGGTTTCAACTTATCGCTATAATAAGTTCCAATCAGATCAATAAAAATGGATTCAGTCTTTCATACGACTAGAAGCTTTTATTGTCATTACAATCTTTCATGGTAATTTTCTCAGAGTTTAGCTCTCCTCCTTTTGGATTTGTATTAGTCTAAACGGTTGGAATTCTTATCTTATGATAATATGAAAACTAAAAACGACAAAGCCTCGCCGTACGTTTTGAAAACTCAGGGGATGAGAGTAGCAGACAAAAACGCTTCCTATTCAAAGCTTTTCTTAGCTTAGGTATTATATGTATCACCTTCGAGTACATTTCTGAAATCAACTTTCTCGCATTTTTAATTAAATTTATTTAAATTCAATTTCAATAACGTCCCTTTTTTATTATTTTTCGTCCATCGACATGTGCCTACTTTATCTTATCGCTCTACAAAAATAAAAAATAAAACTAAAAATAAATTAAATAAGAAAATAAAATTAAAACAATTTGTGCCCTCCCTTTATTGGCGGTAAATATCAGAAAGGCGGCAACCAAAAATAAAATTACTACTTCATCAGCCTTCATTTTTTCACAAACATACACACATACACATGCATACATAAATTTCGCGAAAATATTCATTCTTGCTTGCTGAAGCGGAAAAATCGCTATAGCGCGATTGTTGAGCAAACCAAAAACAAAGCAGAGGAAGAAGCAGAAGCAGAAGCAGCAGTAGTCGACAAAATATGTTATTGCAAATAAACAAGAAATAAAAAAATAGAAGCATAAAACAACGAAAAATATGGTGGCAAATATGGCGGGCAACAAGAAGTGAATAAGTGAATGTTGTTAGCTGCCGTTCGGCAGCAGTGCGCAGCGATAATCACAGCAGAGTAGCACAATCGCGAGCGAGCCGACAGACAGCAGAGGACAGACAATGTGGCAGACAACGGCAATTTCGTTCGTTCATTATATGTATGCATGTGTGTATGTATGTATGTAGGTACAGACTCGTATTTTTTAGGAGTGAGCGCTACTCTGCCGGAATATTGCGGAGAGGAGGAAAATTTTTTTAAATTAAAAATTTTTGGCGCATATTAGGGTGGCTTAAGCTATTTTTCTTGGATGTGCATATTCTTTGAATTTGGAAAATTATTGTAGGGAATAATCTTAACACATATTTCCTTAAATATTTTCATAATTTTATGTTCTTTCCTACAATTGAAATTTTAATTAATTAATTTTGTTTGAAAACTTTAGCGTTTTCAAAAGGTATAAGCAGATGCAAGGAAAAAAATATATGTATTTTTATGGTGTTTTTGTTGAAATAAAATGTTTTTGTTTAACAATTACAAATGATGATAAGTCACATAAGGTTTGCTTTTAAGAACAGCTGGTTCAACATGCAAAAATCTTACCTAATATTTTGAGCGACCTCCAAAAAAAAAAAAAATTCGTTCGACTGTTTGGATTATCAGAAATCAGAAATTATAGTGAATTGCTTAAAACTATAGATTAGTAAGCGTAGTAGTTGGTATAAAAAAAAAATTTTTTTGGCAAAGGGGCTTCTATTTGAAAAAAAAAATCATTTTCAGCCGAAGTTTTTGTTTTAAATTGTTAATAGAAGTGATTCTTTTTTTAAATCTAATGCCAATCAATGCTTCAGAAAAACATCTTAAAAGATTTAAAAAATTTTTAGGTCGATCGGTCGAGTGATTTCTGAGAAATCGTAATCGACGAATTGAAAAATATCGTTTTGGGAAATATGCTTTTAGTGCTTCAAAAGTAAGCATGATTTTTTTAAAGTAATTTAAATATAATTAATTTTTTTTAATTCAGCT
This sequence comes from Neoceratitis asiatica, assembly GCA_030068015.2. Taxonomy (NCBI): domain Eukaryota; kingdom Metazoa; phylum Arthropoda; class Insecta; order Diptera; family Tephritidae; genus Neoceratitis; species Neoceratitis asiatica. The sequence goes on from CM061527.1 coordinate 42,838,481, forward strand.
ATATATCCGAAAATATTAATCGAGTTGGCTTCAGATTTATAGAGAATATAGTTAAATATATGCGCATTTCGAACATGCAATTATTTTATTTTATTTTTTCTAATTGCATATAAACTCTTAAGTGCCTATAAATTGTATAGGTTTATTTTGAATAATTATATAGTTTCTTCCATGCCGGTGCATGTTGATTAAAGATTATTAATTCAAATCATTTCAATAATTTTTCAAATTTTCTATTCTTTTATTTTTTATTTTTAATGCTTTTCTTGCATTCAATAATCATGTAAATTCATTACACTTATAAAAAATTATTTTTGAAATTTATCATTATTTTTTATCTTATCCTTTTAAAAAAATACACTTTTCACCATATTTCATAGTTTTTAATATATTTTTTCATGTTTTTGATACAGAATTAGGTAGGACCATTATTTAATAAATTTAAATAAAGTAATACATATGTACATATGTAGTTAAATCCCTTGTTTTCCAATTCAGGTATATCTCCCAAAATACTTATCGGATTCAAATATTCAGAGAAAATACATAAATTTTTGGATTTTTGAAAATTCGAGCATCGTGTAGCCCATTAAAATGCTATAGGTTTGTTTCAAATAATTGTATACATTTTTTTTCACGGTTTATGTTGATCAAAAATTATGAATTCAAAATATGTATGTATGTAGCTAAAAAAAAATTTTTTGTACTTTTTCAAATTTTCTTTTCTTATATTTCTATTTTATTTTTAATATTTGCCATTAAATATTGGGTTCTTTGGAAATCATGTTAAAGCTCAGTTTTATAAAAACATTTTGATTAAAATTTTTTCATGCACATTTAATACAGAATTCAGCCTATTTAAAGAGTTATAAGCTAAGTAGGGCCATTTTTAAATAGATTAATTTGGGTTGTGTTCAATTTACATTAAATATTCTGTAAAATAAATAGAGTTTTAAATAAAAAAAATTTTAGACTGAGAAAAAGTTTTCTTGAATAATAATAAAAAAAATTGATTTGAATTTATTTTTTAGTACTTTTATTAAGAAAGTTACAAGAGTTTGGCAATATAATTCTTTTATTATTATTTAATGATTATTTATTGATTATTAATATGTATGTATTTTCTAAACAATTTGATACGCCTTCAATAAATAAAGTCTATTGCACAATATAAAGGGCTTTAAGCCTGGCTGGACTATCACTTAAATAAACTAATTTAAGCCACTGTTAGTTTTAAAATGTACTCCTCAGGATGAGGGTAAATAAAATACCAAATCTAATATAACAGTTTTTTTCGTTATAAATAATTTGTCCATTCCACTTTTTTTTGAACCACCCTAATACAAACGTTTTGTGCAAGCATTGCACACAATTGCACTGCACTTTTGCTTCCTCACCCGCAACTTCTCTGCGTCCCTTTGCGGCATTTTCGAGTGGCAGTCGCACACAATTTTTTGGGGTAAAGGCAGGAAATGCCGACAATAATTTGCTTAAAAATAGTTTGATTGATAAGTCATTTGTTATTAATATGTGTATGAACGCAGACAGATGTTTTTGTTGTTGTTGTTGTTGTTGTTGTTGTTGTTGTTGTTGTTGTTGTTGTTGTTGTTGTTGTTGTTGTTGTAGTTGTTGTGTTTTCAAATTTAACAAGTATTTGGCTGCAGTGCGAAATGAATAAACTATAAATGCCTTTTGCTGTAAGTAAAAATTTGTGTTGTTGCTGGCAATTATTTCAATTATGCCTGCAAAGCGAGCATGAAAATTCTGCGAACATGTAAAATTTTCGAATTTTTAATATTTTTTTCGCGTAAATTTAGACGGCCGTAGACTTTTATTTGTCTACTAAATGTGTCGTCTCTAATGGCGTTGAGCATGAGTAATAAGTATATTTTAAATACATAAATAAATGTACATACAGATATGCACAATCATACATATGTATGCGTGAAAATTGCACATAAAGTTGTAAGAAATAAATTAAACGAAAATTAAAATATTTTTTTTTTTTAATTTCACTTAATACATTTTGATGTTTTCCGCTTCGTTAGGTGTGAATTATTTCAAAATTATGCGTTCCTTACTTACATATGTATGTAGATAGAAAGGATGACCCAACTAGAGGTACTTTTTTCAATAGTTTGTTTTTGGCAGATATCGCGTGAGTCGTGTCAAGCTGTTATGTGATTTTTGTTCAGCATTGTTTGGCATTTCATCATGGAAAGACTTACGTCTGCACAACCTTTACAAATCATTAAACTTTATTACGAAAGAATTAGAGAATGTGTTTCGCGCGCTTCGCTCAATTTATGGTCAACATTAACGGCCTACAGAGCGTACTATTCGTAACACTATCACCCATCTTGAGACCCAGCATTCATTATTGGATAATACTCGACCGAATAGACCACATCCAACACGCAGTCAAGAAAATATAGCGGCCGTAGCTGAGAGTGTACACGAAGACCGTGGAGAGTCTATTCGGCGCCGTTCGCAGCAACTCGGACTGACGCATGGAACGACTTGGCCCATTTTACGTCGAGATCTTAAATTGAATGCGTACAAAATACAGCTGGAAGAACTGAAGTCGCTCGATCTTCCAAAGGGACATCGCTTCGCTCTATAGGCTCTTGAAAAGTTCAAAGAAGATCCGACGTTTTTGAGCCATCTCGTCATCTGGCTCAATGGGTATGTAAACAAGCAAAATTGCCGCATTTGTGACGAAGACCACCCTGAAAAGATTCAAGAGCTGCCATTTCATCCAGAAAAAATAACGGTTTGGTGTGGTTTGTGGGCCGGCGGAATCATCGGTCCATATTTCCTCAAAAATGATAGCGGTTCGAACGTAACCGTCAATGGCGACCGCTATCGCGCCATGATAACCTACTATTTGATGCCTGAAATTGAAGCTTGTGATCTCCGCGACATTTGGTTTCAACAAGACGGCGCCACTTCCCACACATCGCATCAATCAATGGATTTATTGAGAGAACACTTCGGTGAGCAGATAATTTCACGTTTTGGGCCGGTCGATTGGCCACCAAGATCGTGTGATATCACACCGTTAGACTTTTCCTGTTGGGATATGTAAAAGATTAAGGCCTTCGATCAAAACATCACGCGTGTCATTCGCCAGTTACCAGTCGAAATGCTCGAACGAGTCATCGAAATTCGGACTCAATGGATGGACCAACGGAGAAATAGCCGCGGTAACATTTGAAAGAGATAAACTTCAAAAAATAAAAGCCAAAGAATATTCTTTCGAATGGTAATAAAAATTCTCCAATCAATTAGAATTTTCTGTGTTTTTTTTTTTTTTAATAAGTAGGAAACCTCGAAATGGATCACCCCTTATATACACAATATGGATTTTTGTATAAAAAAAATTATAAGTAGGTACTTTGAAATAATCGGCTTGACCACCTAAGGCGTTAGAAAAATCCAAATACAACAACAGCAAGAACAAGAGCAACAGAGTGTTTATTCCATTGTCAAGTGTTATCATATGTTCAACATAAGATTCTTTCTTGAATATCATTTGTAATCTGAAATCTTTGCTTCCTAAACTAATTTTAAATCGCATATTTTTACAGCTGAAATTTGTTCGTACCGGCGTACGATCTGCTTTCGAAAAATAATTAATTAGTTTCGGCCACTTCAATTTGAAATTATTCTTCAAAGAATTTTGAATTATGTTTGTAACATTACCAGAAATCGAATTTCGCACTCAATGTGTTAATAAAATCGCATGTGCTTATGTGATCTTCAAGAGTTCAATTAGAAATCTCAAATTTCAAGCTCCCTCATGAGCACTTACATATTTTACGAATATAACAAATTTGTTTCGATTATTTTCAGTACCGATTAATATTTGTTTGAATTTATGCGAGTATCATAACAAATTTCACACTTCTAGAAGTTTTTTTTTACGGAGTTTGACCCAAAACCTCATATTTAAACGAATCTGTTGTAAGGGGGCTATAAGATATAGGTTTCCGATTACGATGATTTTCAGTACCAATGTTTTATTCATTATATATATTATGTGTAGAATACAGAATTTCATGTTCTATATGCTAAATTGAAGCGTGCATGTCCCAAAATCACATATCTGAACAAATCGTATGTGTGGGGGTTATATGAGATAGTCGGCCGATTTTGGCGGTTTCGACTAAGGATCAAAATATTACAAAAATACACCAGCATACGAGGTTTCGTTCAAATATCTCAAAAACTGAGATTAGTTTGCGTTCCAACAGACGGACGGGCATGGCTAACAGGCAACTCAGCTCGTCAAAGCAAGGCAAAGGAATGGCCCAATGCCGTATTATTCCTTCCGTAGCTGATACATGCTGCAAGCATAGCAGCAATACTCGATATCTGGGAATGATATATATTACATACACAGCTCTGTCTTAAAGCAAAAAAAAAATTGGAATTTCTACGAATATGTGACAGTGGAAAGTAGAATTGGTATGCCGTCAAATTTTTGTTTTTGGGTCTTCAAAGAAATGTGAATACATATGTATAAGACGAAAATCCAAACTTTTCAAATATATTAAAGTATGACCCAGCACCACTAGGAAGGGTGTGGAATATCCATAAGGCGATAGTTTAGTTGCTGCCACATGGCAAAAGCTATCCAGCGACCCAGCGAGTGTAACAGGTGGAAAATCCACTTTTCCTCTTCATCTTTCTTGCAAAGGAACTTTCTGCATGCTGCCCTTATATGACATTACTAAACGAGGATCCCAATTACCTTTGAATTATTCTTATTTTTAGTGAATGGGTTAGGACTTCCAACTTCTTCGGACTTATTTCGGCTGAGTTTGTGGCAAGTTTTCTTTCCACCTTAACGCCTTCTGTCTGCAAATTAATGCCTTTAGTTTCAGGCAAAACAATGTGTTCTTTAATTGGAAGCATAATCTTGCTTGTATCTAACCCGGCAGGTTCATTTGGAGTGTATCTCACCTTTATACCTTTGTGACCAGACACCAAAACGGTTCTGTTTTACATTCTTCTGTACGGATATGCTAAATCTCAACCCTATTTTAAAGTTGGTCGTGATCGTGTCTAGAGCTTTAGTTGCTGTTTGACTGTTACTGAATACAAAAATTTGTCTTCCTGAGTATTCATTTTTAATCTATTTTACATCTTCCGTGATATCGAAGATTCTATTCTGGTATGCACAGTAATGGTCGGACAGCTTGAATGGGAGTTCCAATGAATGGGTTACGTGAGAAAAACAACTGCTCTCAATCTACTATAAAGTTTTGAACTCTTTGCTTTGTACATTTCAATGATTCCAGGAGAGTCATGTTTGCTTATTCATTCGAACTGCCGGAATTCATTATCACATAGTTGGAGCGGGCGCTTAAAGTAGTAATAACACAGCGCTCTGTGCTGGTTTTTTGAAGAGTAAACATATGTGTTCGGTCATTAAAAACACCACTAAACAATTGAAAAAACGGATCTAGTTAGTGGTTTTATATTTATCCATTGGCAACACTATAAATAATTTTTCATTATTTTTTATTTGCTGCAAATAATACTTCCGGAAGCAACGTTTCAGGTCTTTGGAGTACATTTTTTATGAATAGATCGGTTTCGATTGGTCATGACTTCATTACAAAAAGTTGTCTTAATGATTCAAATTTGTTTTTTTGAAGAATACACACTCAAAGAGTTCAGAAAACCTATACAGATTTTAGAAAAAGTGCATATTTTTCATAAAGCGGTTTCCAATAGGGATGATTGATTTAAGTGTAGTTTTGGCCATTTTTTGTATTTCATGATCTGCCATTTTTTTACCATTGTATTCAGTACAGTTTACAATTTCATCATGGTAAGATATACGCAAGAACAACTTTTCTGATTTTGCCTTGGAACAATTTGAAAACTATAACGATTTTTTAAGAAAATCATTTTCTCCGATGGGATGAGACTCACTTTCATCTGCGAAGAAAATCCACTAATTATTCATGAACATTACATTCACCTAAATTGACAGTTTGGTGTGGTTTTTGATCTGGTGGAATCATCGGTCCGTACTTCTTTCGAAATGAAGCTGGTAGCACCGTTACTCTCAATGGAGAGCGGTATAGATCGATGATAACCAACTTTTTATGTCCACAATTAGGAAGAAGTTGATCTTAACAACATCTGGTTCCAACAAGGCGGGGCTACGTGTCACACAGCACGTGCAACAACCGAATTATTGCGAGATAGGTTTGGAGATTCGATTATTTCAAGAAATTGTGACATTGAAAGGCCTCCAAGAAGTTCTGATTTAACACCATTAGACTAGTTCTTGTAGGGTTATTTGAAGTCATTGGTCTTTAGCAGTAAACCAGATTCTCTTCAAGCTTTAAAAGGCAATATTGAACATGCTATTCATGGCATACGATGACATATGATGATTTAGTGGAAAAATTGCTGAAATATTGGGTCCATCGAATTCATTCCTGCAAAAGAAGTCGTGGAGGCCATTTGAATGATTTTATATTCAGAACTTAATTGCATCGATTATACTTCACATTAAATAAAAAACCTTTGAATTTCCTTATTATTGGAAAACCCTACATAATTTTTTTTATTTTTTGAGTTCTTACTATGATTTTTTCTTTTCTACTTTTTTTGTGGAAAATTTGATCGTAGCGCTCAGTAGTTCAATAACTTGGTTACTCAACATAGAATATTCTGAACTGATATTGGTTCTTTATTATGAAAAGGAAAATACTTGGCTGTCGGGGATCGAAAGATTTGTAAGAGATGTTATATGTATTTCTATAATGCACTGGATCTCATGAGTTTCTGATGACAGAACTACTACTCAACTTAAATGATCGACACTTATTCGGAAAAAAATCATCTCGAGGCTCAAGCTCAGAGCTAGTTGAAGGCCGAAGTAGAAACCGTTTAAGCGATTGAGAAATATTCGTGCACCACAAATTAAAGATATATATATGTATATAGATATATTTTTTCTTTTTAAATTAATTTCTAGTTAAAGCATTGACAATCTCGAATTTTTGAAGCTTCGCATGAATACATAAGAGAAAATTCGATTCTGGTCACGGACCATTAGATTTAACTACCGATGCTGCGACGTCACAAAGCTAGAGAGAGCAGTTATACATTTATATTTACATACATATATGTGTAAGAAAAAGGATATTCGAATATATACATATGTACATATGTATGTACAAAAATATCTGAATCGCAGACCTTTTCCTTTTCCTTACTAAAAGGTAGCCTAACTAAATTTATGCGATTTTGCTTACTTAAAACAATAACAATAAAGATCGCTGCTTCGGACTCTTATAAATAATATGTATATTCGTGGAAGGTAAACACAATAATAAGACGATATTCTTGAATTCAGGAAAACATATTTATTTATTTATAAACGCTGTTGTTTGAGCATTTATAGTTACACCAACTATCAACCACTGACCTTTTCGGCTACTATGTGCATACGTACATACATACATATATACATACAAATGTACCTATGTAGTAATGTGACTATCTTTCTAACCACTAACCGAATATTTATATGAAATTTTAATGCATACCCTTACAAAAACAAAACCAAGTGATTATTTTTGAACAGACACCAATGTGAAATTTCAAAATTTGGCGTCGCATTTATGAATTTAAAGATTGCAAAAACAACTTTTAAAACAATAGTAATGGAAACTGTGGAAAAACAGCAGTAAATATACAAATATATTGTTAGTACAGGGAAAAAAGAGAAAAAAAACTGTGAAATCACAGATTAATGGTGACGTTGGTACTTACTAACATACAGATGTGCATACATCTGTATATATGTAAATAATTTTGTAGGATTTAGTTAATACGATATTTACCAATTATAAACAAATGCCAGCACAATATGAAACAACAACAAGTAGGCAAAGAAAATGTGTGTTTTCATGCACTAAGCAGATGTACAGTGGATTGAGAGCACCAAAAAATGGGTAAAAGTTATTTATGAGTTAATTTTAATGAAAAATTTGTTAAAGTATTGCAGGATGGTAGATGGCAGAATATGGCAAATATTTTTTAAAGACGTTAACTGAGTTTTATAAAAAAAATTTATATATATATATATATATATATATATATAATATATATGGAATTAAGAAAAAAATCTTAAAAAATAAGTGATTTAAAAAAATTCAAAACAAAGTTTTCAAAGAAAAAATCTTTTTAAAAACTTAAAAATAGTTATTAGGATGATTTTTAAGGAAATTAGTATATATTTTTTATAACTTATAATCTTCTAAAAGGTTAATTGAAATACTTTTAAAACTTAAATGTTCTGACCTCCTCTTCTACAGTATCCTTCTTAATAAAATGTCAATGCTTCTATGGTGTACAAATGTAAAAGTTAAGGAACGAATAATTTAAAAGCAATTATTGTTGTTGTCGCTTAAACTACCTTCCTTTCAAAATACTTTGTATTTGAATATTTTTTAAATATTAATGAAACTTTGAATTTTGTGAAATATTTTATCGTAAAAAATTGTTAAGCTTGAAAACAAGACGAAATTAACAAGGTGAAGTTATTATGGCAGCGAATTCAATTTATCATTTCATTGAGCACCGATATTGTCAAAATTATTCTTCAGTGCATATTTTGTTTTCTTGATTTCGATTTGGGTTTCTATTTGTAAATGCGAGAATTGTGATTTGTGTGAAAAATGAGTGGATCAGAGAGCTTGTACAGTTTTAAAAACCAAAAAAATTTCCATAATTTTGGCAACCATTACTCAAAACCAGAAACAAAAACGTGTTTTGAATACAAATGATCATAATCGTCATATTAATAATTCCCTTTAATAACATTTAAATATACTTTTTAAATTATAAACTCATTTATTTATAAAAAAATAAATTTATAAATTTGAAAATTGGTCCTGTTTTGTTAATTTACATATAAATGGTGGTCCATTTCGAGGTTACTTGCTTTTTTAAAGGAAAAAACACAAAAAATTCAAATTTCATGGGGAATTTTTATTATCATTCGAAAGAACATTCTTTGGTATTTATTTTTTGAAGGTTATCTCTTTCAAATGTTGGCCGCAGCTACGTCTCAGATGTTCCATCCGCTTAATCCAATTTTCGATGACTCGTTCGAGCATTTCCACTGGTAACTGGCGAATGACACGCGTAATGTTTTGCTCCAAGGCCTGAATAGAAGCGGGATTGTCCGCATTGACTTTAGACTTTACATATCTCCACAGAATTAAATCTAATGGTGTGATATCATACGATCTTGGTAGCACAAAACGTGAAATTATCTGCTCACCGAAGTGTTATCTCAATAAATCCATTGATTGATGTGATGTGTGGGAAGTGGCGCCGCCTTGTTGAAACCAAATGTCGCGGAGACCACGGGCATCAATCTTCCGCATCAAACAGTCGGTTATCATGGCGCGATAATGGTCGTCATTGGCGGTTACGTTATCATCGACATCATTTTTGAAGAAATATGGACCGATGATTCCACCGGCTCACAAACCACACCAAACAGTTGTTTTTTCTGAATGAAATGGCAGCTCTTGAATCTCTTCAGGGTGGTCTTCGTCCCAAATGCGGCAATTTTGCTTGTGAACATACCCATTGAGCCAGAAATGGGCGTCATCGCTGAACAAAATTTGGCTCAAAAACGTGGGATCTCCTTGGATCTTTTAAAGAGCCCATAGAACGAAGCGATGTCGCTTGGGAAGGTCGAGTGGCTTCAGCTATTTCACAAGCTGTATTTTATACGCTTTCAATTTAAGATCCCGACGATCTTCGTGTACACTTTCAGCTACGGCCGCTATATTTTCTGCAACGCATGCTGGCCGCAATAATGAATGCTGGGCCTCAAGATGGATGATAGTGTTACGAATAGTGCGCTCAGTAGGCTGACTATGTTGAACATAAGTTGAGCGAAGTGCGCGAAACACATTCTTTACAGAACGTGAATTTTCGTAATAAAATTTAATGACTTGTAAACGTTGTTCAGACGTAAGTCTTTCCACGATGAAAATGCCAAACAACACTGAACAAAAATAACATGACAGCTTGACACGCTTTGATTTTAAAATACGCTTTATTTTTACGATAATGAAAAACATTTCAGCTGATATTTTAACAGTATTTTAATGGTTTTGCAGTGCTCCTTTAGAATCCAACAACAGAATTGAATATAAATCTGTAGCTGATTTGGAATACCCCAAAATAAAATATATGGATTTTTTCATAATTAGTTTACTAGTTTTTGTTGTAGGTAAAATTATATAAAATTTGAATGCAGTTTTCAATCACAATTTTTCAAAAATTTAATATTTTTTTATTGGATTTCCTGTGAGGCAGAATTGAATACAAATCTGTAGTTGATTTGGAAAACCCCCAAAGAAAAAGTAAGAATTAAAAAAAAGAACTATAGTGTCTGAAAGTAAGTTTTATCTAAGAATATTTTTTCGTTATTTTTTTTAATATATGTATTTTTTTTCAATCATAGTTTTTAATTTTTATTTTTTCGATTTATTTTCGGTAAATCCAAAAATTTTTACAGCATATTTTATTTAGTTGAATTTTACGTAGCATTTAAGCAATTCCCGCCCCACTGTGCTGTGCACAGCAACAGGCAGCAGTGCTCAGTACTTATGCACCTACTTAGTCGCAGAATTTGATCGCTTGTACTAACCATTTAGAATTGCGTTGTTGTTGTTGTTGTTTGTTGTTCTTTTTATTTCCTGTTGCACATTGCACATGCATTTTTGTTGTTGTAATTTTGATGAAATTGATATTTTTTCATAGACAATTGTGTATTTGCTTTGGACAAAACAGCCTTGCACCATTCATTCCATTCAATTCAATTGGCTGTGTACGGAACGAGCCTTTGCGCTTTGGGTCAGAAATAAATTAATCCTAAATTTGAATTGCACTGTAAAGGTCTGTTTAGCTAACTACAGATGTATGTATGTATGTATGTAAAAGGCTCGACGACCTTTTGGATTTATGCATCGACTTATTCGTGCTAAAATCTTTAAGTGCTTGTTTTTATATCTACTACGAGTATATACATATATACATATATACATATGTATATACAATATGCACATAGGTATGTCCATAGCTGTGTGGTTTAGGCATGAAATGTTTGAAAATTAAAATTTTGTCTATCTGTACATGAATCTGTTTTTAATTTGTATTTGGTTAATATGCATACATCGATATGCATGTATGTATGTATGTATGTTTGTGGGAGTAATTGTGTTGCCGCCTTGAAGACCCTGCGCTAAGAATATGATCGCATCTTCTAGGAATTAATGTCTTTATGTTGGTGTGGATTTTCAAATATATGTATGTATGTATATTTATATAAATGCATAAGTAGATACATAAATCCACTTATTTATGTATATTTATATGTAAATTGATATGAAAAGGTTGGCTATATTTTAATCAGCTGCTTAGTCGTTTCACTCACTCTTGTACGAGTGTAGAAACCTCGCATTTTAAGAGGGAGAAGAATATAATATGCATATACATTAGGGTGAACCAAAAACTAGTCTATCACATTTATGGTTTGAAGTGAAACTAAAGGGTGTTCCAATAGGGATGATATGATTTCTAAGTGTCGTTTTGGCCATTTTTTAATACGTCATGATCTGTCATTTCTCTTTCATTGTATTCAGTAATGTTTACAATTTCATCATGGCAAGATATACGCAAGAGCAACGTTTACAAATTATTCAATATTATTATCAAAATAATCGTTCTTCAATTGCAACTTTTCGTGCACTTTTTCCATTTTATTATGAGGCTCAGTTTTATCTGAGTGGTGCGGTAAATAAACAAAACCGTCGATTCTGGTGCGAAGAAAATCCACAAATTATTCATGAACAACCATTACATTCACCTAATTTGACAGTTTGGTTTGGTTTTTGGTCTGGTGAAATCATCGATCCGTACTTCTTTCCAAATGAAGCTGGTAGCACCGTTACTGTTACAATGGAGAGCGGTATAGATCGATGATAATCAACTTTTTATAGCCACAATTGGAAAAAGTTGATTTTAACAACATCTGGTTCCAACAAGACGGGGCTACGTGTCGCATAGCACGTGCAACTACCGAATTATTGCGAGAGAGGTTTGGAGATCCGATTATTTCAAGAAATTGTGACATTGAATGGCCTCCAAGAAGAAGATGATTTAACACCATTAGACTACTTCTTGTGGGGTTATTTGAAGTCATTGGTCTTTAGCAATAAATCAGACTCTCTTCAAGCTTTAGAAGTCAGTATTGAACATGCTATTCATGACATACGACTTGATTTAGTGGAAAAAGTGCTCAAAAATTGCGTTCATCGAACTCTTTTCTGCAAAAGGAATAATGTCACTCTTATTAGAAAATACGAAAATATCTTAAAATATCAACATGTTGAAATTTGAATTCATATCTTAGGAAGCTTTGAAAAGTGAAAGTCATCACAAAATTGTTCTTTTAATGTTTTTTTTTAATTGTTAATACTTCTGAAATATAAAAATAAAAAAATATCAAATTTTATGCTCTACAAAAATCCCTTTTGCAAAAAATGTTATTACGGTTCAAAAGTTATGATAAGTAAAATGAAAATATTTTCTTTGAATTAATTATATAGGAAACTTTGTTCGCTCACCACCACCTCTTCGAATTGATCGCTTTCATTGTGACCCATAAATGCTATAGGCTAGTTAATGCTTCACCCTAATATACATAAGATTTTCCCATTGATAGTAGGGCAAATGTGCTAATTCGGTCGTTTTTTAATTCAATTTTCGTGCTTAATACCAGATTTAATTCGGAAATTTTTATTAAATCTTAGTCGACTAAGAATAGCAATTTTGACAAATATTATTTATCTATTAATCGAAGGTTTTTTTTTTAAATATTAGGACACTAAAAATTCAGTAATCGGACATTTATATCAGTGATTTTTAAAGAAAATTAAAAAAAAAGTGTAAATATAAAATTTTAAAAATGCTTATATGTATGTATTATTACATATTTCAAGAAAATATCTTTTATGATATGCCTCCGGTTATCGCTAAGATTCGCTCGTCAGGTTGGATGTCCGCTCCAAATGGCTAATCCAATGTAAAATGAAAGAAGGGGTAACCCACACATTGTACAGATGCCTAAAATAGAGAGTGGTACCTCACATATTTGTGTGTAAACTGCATATCACAGTAACACTAGACTGGCGGATATATGTATTTATAACATTTTAACAGAGTATTTTAAGAAACCAAAAAATTTGTGGCTATTTTCAATTTGCTTTCTTTTTCTTCTTTAAATATGATTTTAAGCTCAACTTACATGGAAGCTTTGATATTTTTCTTTTAAACTATCTTGGGTAGGAGACTTAAAAATGCTGTATATCTGCTGAAGCCCTGGTCATATTTTCATAATTATGAACTCATTTTTTTGCCATAGCTTATTTATAATTCATTTTAATATAAATTAAAATTATTTATGTATAACATACGGAAATATGAAGCAACATATATATTTATTTATTTAATTCTTCAGATTTGTTGTCTTGTCCAAAAACTCTTCGAAATCACTCTCGTAATCAATGGCGTTCCAGCAGCCCTTCAATTATTTGCCTACCTTGTCTATTAATTTTTTATTAGGCATCGCAAAAAGTTTCTAAAACAAACAAATATTTTTTTCACGCTTATGGTTTCACTCGCTTTTCTTTGTTTTTATTTCAAGAGTAATAAATTTCACAATTCCCACACAATTTTCACGCGTTGGTTTAATCAGCTTTTTATCAAGATCAAACATAAAGTAGTTAATCCAATAAAATTGCTTCGACTTGTCAAATATTTGACATATTTTCTTATTTTCCTTAATTCGTTTTCCAATGAAAATCCAAGTTTGGCAAGGAATTTTAATTTGGAGTGGAGAAACATGTTGGATATTCATTTGATACTTAAATGATTCTTAGAAACGATGGAAAAAACCTGTTTTCATTCATACTGAGTAAAAATAAATAATTCTTCATAAAAAATTATTTCTTCCACTAACAAAAAAATTTGTAACTTTTTCACACTTTGCTCTAGGTGCACCAAGTAAATCAGTTTTAACAAAGGCAGCGACGTTTTTACATTATAATGAAATTTTTTATGGAATTATAAATGCTTTTATTGCATTGATTTTTGATACAAAATTTTTAATAATTATCTTATATTTTATAAAAACAAACCTTAATAGATAGGTAGTCGTCCACTAGCCCAGTTACCCTACCTTTTTTAAATACGTACGTATGTATATATGTATGTAGGTATGCATGCATAATTTTATAAGTGAATTGATCAGAGCTGTTGCCATTTCACTCGCTCTTGCAGCATGTTGAAAGAGATATTTTGGCGTCCGAGCGCATTTATGATTGGTCTATCAACCGATTTTTATTACCCTCATATTTCAACAAATTATCGTGAGTCGTGCATGGCTTCGTAAATATCTTCACATACATATGTACATATGTATGTAAGCATGTACATAGGTATACACGCAAGATCTCACGATTAAAATCAAAGTATTTAATATTGAAGAGCCAAAAGCAACCGAAATACTTTTCGTCTTCATCTTCATCAACCCCTCGCTGCATGCACACAAACAGCCATATACACATATATATGTATATATTGAGACAAACAAACGGATTTAACCGAAATTATTTGTGAAACCTGCTTTACTCAGTTACTGTACATACTACATATATGCATATGTAGATATTTTTGATATCTTTCCTCCATGCACAACATTTCACAACGCAGTCGGCGTGGGCAGCGCAATGCAGTTACTCTGCTGAGGTGCTGCTGCACTAACGCGACGGTCTTCTGCATTCATTTTAATTTCCTACGAACGCATGCCACATTAGATATGGATGTACATATGTAAATGTATTATCAATAATTTTCCAGCACCAAAAGTGTCGCTATTCATCGCACCTCTGCGTCTCACCACGTGCTCTCTCTCTCGCGCTGTGTGCGTTCATTCAATATTAATTTGTTGGCCCTTTAATATCTCTCAATTCAATGAATGAGAAGATTCGGCTCGGACAATCGAACCAAGCCTGTTGGCTTTGTTGTCTGTGTTTCTTCCTTGTTTGTTTCTCCTTTTCCTGCCAATGCTTGCATGAACATACTGAACATACACCATACACGTGCTCCTGTGCGTTCGTGTGTTTGCAGATTTATTATTGCAACTGTATTGGTTTATATGTGCATATGCGGCCTCGGCCATTGCCACTCGGTTGGTGTTTATTGCTGTGAGTCCGTGATTGATATTTTATAATGTGCATCTTGCAGTGAATTCAGTTGATAGTCGACCTTTGATATCGAAACAACGTGATTTATCAAATCTCGCATTTAATTTGCGGCGTGTTGTGTTGTCTACTTTGCGTGCGTGTGAATATATCAACAAATGAAGTGCTCTCTCTTCGGTGCGACTTTTCCGTTTTTTTTTTATTCCGGTGGGAGCAAACTAAATAACTCTCTTCGAGTGTGAGACAAGGCATTGGAGATTCGTGTGACTCTGCTTGTGCGGATTTGCAAGAACATATTTGCTGTTATAAATGAAAACAACTAAATGAAAACTGAGTGCGAATTTGGAAGAGATTTTAAAACGGCGGTAAAAACACTTAACTGTCTGCTTATGCCAAAAAATATATATTTACATATATATATTGTTAAAAAATATTAATAATTTAATTATAAAAAAAAATATATATATATAAGTAAATTATAAAAAAAAATAAAAATAAAAATTAAATTAAATTAAATTAAATACAAATAATTGAGAAAACGTTGTGCGACAGCAAACTTTTTTTTTAAATAAAATATAACAAAAAGTGTTGGTAATATGTAAAAAATTAAATTTTTTAAAACGAAAAAAAAATCTCATAAATTAATTTTATAAAAATAATAATCAGTTAACAATTTATCAGTAAAACCAGCTAGTGTTTTCGAATTGCAGCAAAAAAAATTCTCAAATTATTATGATTAAAAAGTGAGAAAAATTAAATGAAATAATTTTATTTGAAACAAAAATCAATGTCGGGAGTTAATATATGTACATATGTATATATCTGTATACACAAGCATCCATGCATTAATATAAACAATTTTCGCTTAAAAATTACTAAATTTTCGGAATAAAAATTGAGCAATAATAAAATAAAAAATTAATAAAAGTCTAAAACATAGAATATAACGCGGAAACGTGCAAAAACTTAGTTTATGTACATATGTATGTATGTATAAAAGAAGCATATATGCACATAAGTTATTGCTTCATATTATACGCTCATTCGCATTCCGTTTTGTAAAGTTTAACTATTTGTGATTCAAACTGGAGGAAAAAAACAAATTGACTAGGCTAGAAAGCCAAGAATTATTAGAGGTATTCAAGTTGTTTAAGGATATTTTTTGAATATTCCATTTTTGTAATGAAAATCAATTGTTTCTATTAGATTTTTACTTATATACGTTGTTTGTTTGATTTTTACTTATATATGTGTTTGTATAAGGTACCTAAGCTTTGAAACTTCTAAAATAGTTTTTAAATTTATATTTGTTGCATATATTTTATTGTGTATATAAGTATATGTTTCTATGTATACTTTAACTGTAATTTGAATTATGTCTATCTTAATTTTCGTAATAATTTTAGCTGTATTTTCTTGCTTTTCGATCATTCTATATTCAATTACTACTATCAGCTTTTGGGCAATTATAAAAATGAAAAAAAAAAATTATAAAACATAAATATCAGGGATCTACGTATGTACGTGCGGTGATATATAAAACAAACAAAATAATAATAATAAAAATAACAGTAAAAAAAATTTAACTGCGAAAAATACAACAACAAAAAACATTTTGCATGTCTTTTTAGAAAATATAAATATTAATTAATTAAAAAATGCTCGTTTCGTTTGTTGCACAATATTTTGTTACTTAACTCTATGCTTGTAACTGTATTAAAGTCGACCACACCAACGCAATGTGTATAAAGAAATTTAAAAATACGTGCTCTTTTTCCTCTCCGTGCTGAAATATACATACCTACATATGAATATAAAATTGATGTCATTTACAGTTATTAAAAAATGTTTCTATGTTATTTTTTTTTATATTCAATACATGCTTAATAAAATTTGCAGTTTAGTCGTTAATTTGAAATATTTTCATCAACAAACTATTGACATATTAAAAGACGTCGTTAAGAAATGCATATTTAATATATATATATACATATGGGTATGTATGTATATACGCATACAAGAAACTCTAATTTTGATTAGCCGTCGGCAATGATTTTTAACCCAAATTTCACAGTAAACTCCTTCAAACGCAGAGTTGATGACGTAAAGTCTCTTTTCAAGTATTTCAAATTTTGTTGAATAATGAAAAAAAAATTTCCCCCAGCATGTACCCACTCGTCTACATGTCGTGATGTCTCTATGTGATTGAATACTAACGAGCAAATTCAGAAATATATTTTAGATGCTCATTCAATGCGTCCATATATACATATATATTTATCTCTTTCGCTATAATCGCTCTCAACAGCAATATTTTTGCCTTCAACATTTTTTTAATATTTTTTTTGTATAATTTTTTTTTATAAATGTTTTTATAAATTTTTTTTAATAAATTTTCAATTAAGTTTATTCGCATTAGAAATTATTTTGATATCTTATTAACTCAATTTTAAATAAATAAATTAAATTTAAATTAATTTAATATTATTAAATGTACTGCAACAATACACATTACATTTATTTATTTAGTTAAGCGCAAACAAATTTACGTTATTCAGTTAAATTTTATTCATTTAAGTTCGACTAA
The DNA here is from genome assembly GCA_030068015.2 of Neoceratitis asiatica. NCBI lineage: Eukaryota > Metazoa > Arthropoda > Insecta > Diptera > Tephritidae > Neoceratitis > Neoceratitis asiatica. Next base: position 42,856,388 of record CM061527.1, read on the forward strand.
CCTCACTTTATTTCATTTAAATTTATATAATTTGATTTTATTTTTTTAATTTAATTTGTTTTGCTTTGTATTATTTTTTTATTCTATGTAAATTTAATTAGTTTATTTTATATAATTTTCTATATATTTGCTTTTTTAATTTAATGTTCTTTGATATTGTTTTATTTTATAAAATATTTTAATTTTTTATCTTTTTCTCTAATATTTATATATGTTTATTGTATATAAATTTATATATATTATATTTTTTATTTAATTCTATAGCGTTTTCCAATACTAGTGATATGATTTCTTTAAAAAAAGACACACTAATTGTTAAGGAAATTCAAGGTTTTCTTATTTAATGTGAAGTACAATCGATACAATTAAGTTCTGAATATAACATCATTCAAATGGCCTCCACCACTTTTTTTGCACGAATGAATTCGATTAACCCAATTTTTGAGCAATTTTTCCACTAAATCAAGTCGTATGTCATGAATAGCACTTTCAATATTGACTTTTAAAGCTTGAGGAGAGTCTGGTTTATTGCTAAAGACCAATGACTTCAAATAGCCCCACAAGAAGTAGTCTAATGGTGTTAAATCACAACTCCTTGGAAGCCATTCAATGTCACTATTTCTTAAAATAATCGAATCTCCAAACCTTTCTCGCAGTAATTCGCTTGTTGCACGTGCTGTGTGACACGTAGTCCCATCTTGTTGGAACCGGATGCTGTTACGATCAACTTCTTCCAATTGTGGTCATAAAAGGTTGGTTATCATCGATCTATACCGCTCTCCATTGACAGTAACGGGGCTAGCAGCTTTATTTCGAAAGAAGTACGAACCGATGATTCCACCAGACCAAAAGCTGCACCAATTTAAGTGAATGTAATGGTTGTTCCTGAATAACTTGTGGATTTTCTTCGCACCAGAATCGACAGTTTTGTTTATTTACCACATCACACAGATGAAATTGAGCCTCTTTGGAGAAGATGATTTTCTGAAAAAAAGTCGTTATTGTTTTCGAATTGTTCCAAGGCAAAATTTGTAAACGTTGTTCTTGCGTATATCTTACCATGATGAAATTGTAAAACTTGCTAAATACAATGAAAAAAAGACATATTCTGACATATTGAAAATAGCCAAAACGAGACTTAGAAATCATATCATCCCTATTGGAAAACTCTTTATTTTTTTAAATTTTATTTTAGTTGTTTCATTCTATTACTATTTTTTATAATTTATGATTTAAATATTTTTATTTTTTTAATATATTTTTGTTTTCGTCTTGGTTAGTTTAATTCTTAATTTGTTATGTTGTTTTGACTCATTTTATGTTATTTTTTTTTACTTAAATTTCAAATTATTTAATAATTTTATTTTGCTTTGATTTATTTTATATTATATTAATTTATTTAATTTTGGCTTTTATTATTATTTTTTATTTTGTTTTGTTATTTTATTCATTTTTAATTTTTCTATTTCATTTTATTTTTATTGGTTTTATTTTGTTTTACTTAACTTTATATATTTATTTTGATTCAATTTAATAATTTTTTTTATTGCAATTTATTTATTTTTTTAAATTATTTTTATTTTTATATTAATTTTTTTTAGTTTTTTTGTTTGTTTTCTATTCTAATTTTTTTATTTAGTATTATTACATTTTTATTTCATTTTGCATGTCTTATTTATTTATTATTCTTTTTTAAATTAAATTTATTTTGTCTTTTCTTTAGCTTCCTTTTGCTTGTATTCATTTAATTTATTTTGATGTATTTAATTTATTTCTTCATCTTTTTTACTTTTCTTTATTTTATTTTACTTAATTTTATCTTTCATTTAATTTAATTCAATTTGGTTTTATTTTATTTCAATTTATAATTTTATATCATTTAAATTTATTTATTTTATTTTATTTTAATTTTTCATTTCATTTTATTCCGTTTTATTTCATTCCGTTTAATAATTTTTTTTTTGTTTTATTTTATTTTATTTTTATTTTTTTAATTTTAAATTTAATTTTTTTTAATTGTTATATGATAAATTTTTATTTATTTATTTCTTTATTATTATTATTTTTCTTTTCTTTTTACTTTATTTTGTTTAATATATTTTTTTCTATTTACTTTTTTAATTATAGCTAATTTTTTTCATTTAATTTTTCATTTCATTTTATTCCGTTTTATTTTATTCCATTTAACAATTTTTTTTTGTTTTATTTTCATTTTATGATTTTTTTTTTATTTTTTATTTAATTTAATTTAAATTTTTCTTACATGATAAATTTTTATTTATTTTGATTTTATTCAATATTTGTCTTTTGTTTTTACTTTATTTTCGTTTATATAATTTTTTCTATTTAATTTGTAATATTTATTTAAATTTTTTTCATTTCCTTTTATTTAATTTAATTTTTCATTTCATTTTATTCCATTTCATTTTATTCCATTTAATTACTTTTTTGTTTTATTTTATCAATTAAAATTAAAATTAAAATTATTATATTTTTTTATGATATATTTGTATTTATGTTGTTTTCTCATTATTTTTCTTTTCTTTTTACTTTATTTTATTTAATATAATTTTTTTTACTTACTTATTTTTAGTTAATTTTTTTTTACATAATTCAATTTAATTTAATTTAATTTTTTATTTCATTTTATTTAAGTTAACATAATATCTATTTTAATTTAATTTAATCTATTTTATTTCCGTTTTTCTTTCTTTACTGTAACCTATTTAACCGCATTTAGTACAGATAACTCATTTAATTTGCTTACACTTACATCTACATATGTACATTTTTTCATACGTTTCCCATCCTCTCCGCTACTAAAGGACGCATAATTTATTACCCATATTTTGTTCGCCAAATTGTGTCAAGCTAATAACGTTGACGGGATTATTGAACACTACTTGAATGACTGACATTTTCGGTAGCGATTACAAGTTTACATAAAAGAGATAAACCAATCTCTACAGGACACAACAAACATATACACAAATGCATACATACGAGTACAAAGTGTTCGAGACGCCAGAGCTCAAAATGCAAAACGAAGAGCAATTTAATCAAGTAAGTAAACATGGATGTATGTACGAGTGTGTGCTATTCAATAAGTTTGTGAAATAATCAATGCGCTATTATATATTCACACATAACATGTGTATGTATGTATACAAATAAATAAAGGCATTTTTTCAAACACTTCAAAATTTTAACAAAATATTTAGCAATCAGAAAAATACAATGAAAACATACATATGAATATATACACATGGAGGTGATAGGCGAACGGTAGAGTTCTTGTTTTCCATGCTCTATGCTTGTCAACCCCAAAGCATTTTGAAAGTATAGACAAAATTTGTGTGAATGAAGAGACCAAGGTGAGCGGCGCTTGCGTGCCAAAAAGTAAATTTCCGAACAACAAAAAAGAAAAAAAAACTAGCCCAAATAGTTTTTAAGGGATGTTCTGTATGTATAAAAATGATACCATCAAAACAAGCTGCCGCAATTTTGTTAGAAATGAGAAAGGTCACGTGTGTATCTGAAGTGTCTGCGTGCATATTTGTGTGCGTGTGTGTGGTTGGCAAGCGATCGCTCCTCTTGCGCCCTTCTTCCATTCATTGTGCTTTGTAAATGGTCACAGATATTTTTATAGCATTTTTTTGAGATTTTTTTTTTTGTGGTTACTGCGGTTAGCTTGATGATTGGTTGTTCGAGCCACACCTGAGGTGTGGCGGTTAAGCGAAACTATAATGAAAACTCGATTTTTGGGCTTAAGTATTTTCGTAACGCCGCTGAGCACATGCCAAAAAAGGCGTGAATTACTGAATTGTTGTTAATCTATCTACTTATATGATGTAAATAGGTAGCTGGGCCTGTTCGATGGTTCGCTTAGGGGTTGTATAACCGTATGCAGCCTCCGTTGGCTGTTTGTGTTCACCTTTGAACTGAAAAACGTGTTTTTTTTTTCGAATCACACATACATAAAAATCTATTTCACATAAAAATCTATGACACCTTTTTGTAACGAGAGCCTAACATTGGCTGTATCCAAAATAGGGGTTATGTGCTAATAATGACCTCTTGAGGTCAAGATGATCTTTAACGCCTGTTTTGTCGTTGTGTTCGTACATATGTTGATCTTCTTTGTGGTTTCGTTAATCCATATGTGTTTTGTTATTTCATTTTAATTTATATTTTCTACATTTTTCCTTTCTTAAACAATACAAGTAATTTGTAATTCTAATCTTTTTCTTCCTATTTTCTATGTATTTCCAGCTCTATGAGATCAACGATGATCCAAAAAGAAAAGAGTTTTTGGACGACTTATTCTCGTTCATGCAAAAGAGAGGTGAGTGCGGGTTACATATTTTATATTTTGCATTTACAAATTTTTACTTAGAAATAAAAAGATAGGGAAGTTGAAATTAAAAAAAAAAATTAATAAAATAAAATAAAATTATATTAAATTGAATTAAATTAAACTAAACCAAATTAAATTCAATTAAATTAAATTAGATTAATATAAACTAAAATAAAAATAAAAAATAATATGGAATAAAATAAAAGACAAAGAAAATAAATAAAAATCCTGTTAAATAAAAAATTGAAAAATATTAACAACTAAAATATAAAAAAAATAAAATTTATAATAAAAAAACAATAAAAAAAATAAAAAATAAAAAAATAAAAATAAAATAAAACAAGCTAAATAAAATGAAATAAATTAGCACATATTAAAGATAATAAAAAAAATGAAAACAATAAAAAAATGAAGCAAAATACATATAATCAAAAATGTAATCAAATAAAAAATATAACAAAATAAAATAAAATTAAATAAAATAATACAAAAAATAAATAAATAAATAAAATAAAGTAAAATAAAAAATCAAGAATAACAAATAAAAAATAAAAATAAAAATAAAAAAAAATAAAAAAAATAAAAAAAAATAAAATAAAATAAAATAAAATAAAATAAAATAAAATAAAATAAAATAAAATAAAATGGAATGCAATAAGAAATATAAAAAATTAAAAAAAATTCAATAAATAATATAAAAAATGCGGATAAAATAAAAAAAAATTAATTAAATTCAGTCAACTTAGGCTAAACAAAGTGAAATAAATTAAAAGTAAACTTAATTTATAATATAAAGGGTGAACCATTTCGAGGTTCCCTAATTAAAAAAACACAGAAAATTCAAATTTAATGGGAAATGAATATTATCATTCGAGAAAACATTCTTTGACATTTATTTTTTGAAGATTATCTCTTTCAACTGTTGGCCGCGGCTACGTCTCAGAGGGTCCATCCATTGAGTCCAATTTTCGATGACTCGTTCGAGCATTTCGACTGGTAACTGGCGAATGACACGCGTGATGTTTTGCTCCAAGGCCTGAATCGAAGTGGGATTGCCCGCATAGACTTTAGACTATACATATCCCCACAGGAAAAAGTTTAACGGTGTGATATCACAAGATCTTGGTGGACAATCCACCGGCACAAAACGGTTCCACCGGAACCAAAGTGTTCTCTCAATAAATCCATTGATTGATGCCATGTGTGGGAAGTGGCGCCGTCTTGTTGAAACCAAATGTCGCGGATATCACGAGCTTCAATTTCAGGCATCACCGGCATAATTTCCAAACCAAACCACACCAAACCGTTTTTTTCTGGATGAAAGGACAGCTCTTGAATCTATTTAAGTTATTCTTCATCCGAAATGCGGCAATTTTGCTTGTGTACATACCCATTGAGCCAGATGACCAGATGGCTCAAAAACGTCGGATCTTCTTTGAACTTTTCAAGAGCCCATAGAGCGAAGCGATGTCGCTGGGGGAAGTTCGAGCGGCTTCAGTTCTTGCACAAGCTGTATTTTGTACGCTTTCAATTTAATACCTCGCCGTAAAATGCGCCAAGTCGTTCCATACGTCAGCCCGAGTTGCTGCGAACGGCGGCGAATCGACTCTCCACTCTTCACTGCATGCTGGACGTGGTCTATTCGGTCGAATATTATATAATAATAAGTGCTGGGTCTCAGTAGGCCGATTATGTGTCTGCTTATACTATATGAACACAACACAGTTTTGAGTACCGATGATAGAATTTGAAGTTGTCGAAAAAGTTTTTCTGCAAATTATGTTCCTGAAAGGATTGTTTACGTGGGCAGGTATCTGATTTCATTTGAAAGAGGACATAAAAGAGCTCAGACTGGTAATAAAAAGATCAAAGTCTCAGGCAATTTCACTGCCTGAAAGCAAGTTACTGAACAAAAATAACATGACAGCTTGACACGACTCAAGCGTCAAATAAAGGCTATTGAAAAAAGTAACTCTAATTGGATTACCCTTTACATATATTTTTTAAGAAGACCATCAAAAGATCACTCAAGGAATGAAAAATTTTCAGAAAAATAATTAGAAATCTATACTAAAAACTGATTACTTTTATAAATACAAGAGCATTAAGCATAAAACATCACACTTATTATTGCCTGACTATATGGTATAGACGTGTAAGTCCCTAGCTGCTTCCTCCCACCAACACAATGATTGACATTTTTCAATTAAAACCCACACAGCTGCGGCATTTTTGTACTTTTTCTTTAAATTTATATTTTTAATTTTTTTTTTTTTTTCGAAAATATCAAATTGATTTCTTTTCATGAGATACCAAAACTTAGTAAAGCTAAAAATCTTTTATATATGCAACAACGTCAAACAATCTCTCACATATGCATACATACATACTTATGCATAAGTAAATTTGTGTTTTTGTAATTATATTCCACGCTTGTTTGTTATTTTAGTAAAATTTTCCGGTGAATTCTCGCGCTCATAATCAATCAACGCAAATTGTAGTACGCATTGCGCCAACACCAACGCCGCCTGTTGATGATCTTCTCCTAGTCACGGCATTCCGAATGATTGTCTGGGGCACACAGTTAGTTAGACAACTCCCTCACGTTTTTGTGTATGTTTTTTGGTATTTTGGTTTTGCGTGTGTTCGGTTTCGAATGGCAATCGGTGAAGCAAAATTTCCACATCACACATTTCAATGTTGGGAAAGTATGTGTGGTACGAGTATGTTGAATTACGCCCTAGTCAACTGTGTCAAGCGCTGCATGCATACATCAACTCTCTATGAGTACGAGTATTGGCGCAAGTACTCGGTAGTTTTTCATTTTTCCCATTTGCAATACTTCTTGTTTCTGGGTATCGGTGCACACTTAGTCACTAACTTGGCGCTCATTTGCTCTTTCCCTTCCTGCCGTCAAGACGCCGCCGCTGCAGACTCGCTGCCATAACAGCCGTCACAATAACGTCAAGTTGCCGTCAGTGATGTTTGTGACAGATTAAAATCCATTAAGTTGTCATGTCAAAAATTAAAAAAAAAATACTCGAAAAATTAAATTTCGAATTTGATGGCGTAGGATGGGGCTGTTGGCGAGTGGTGAGGTGGTGGGCAAAATGATATAGTGGGAATAGTAAATATTCGAATGATATTTGATTTATAATTTTATTAATTTTACACTGATTATGTTATTTATGGATATTTTTTGTATAAATAAAAAAAAATTTATGAACTATTTAATTTCTTAATTTAGTTTAATTACTTAATTTTTTTTTTTTTTTAGTTCAGCTATTTTATTTGACCCAATATTATTAATTTTTTGAAATTACTTTAATACTTTAAATTAATATTTGTTTTTATTATATTTTAATTATTTTAAATTTAATTTAATTTTATTTTGTTTTATTTATTTTATTTTATTTTATTTTTATTTTTTACTTAATTAATTTAATTTAATTTTTTTTATTATTTTTAAATTTAATTTAATTTAATTTTGCTTGTTTTTTCCTTTTGTTTTATTTTTTCAATAAATATATGTTTTCTAGTAAGTTTTCTTCAGCGTCTCCGTTACATAGATATTAAATTTAATTAAAAAAATATATAAATAACATTTCTTAATATCTTTGCCAACTCGCACAAATCTACATACATCCATCCATCCATCCATAAACCTTCACTCAACTAATTTAATAATGTCGTGTCAGTCTCGTCTCATTCCACCTCTAAAATATGAATTTACACCTGCCTTCCTTCAATGTTTTCTTCCTTTTCAAAACTTATCGTACTTAAGTATATTTATATACCCACAAATAATATTAAAATATTATATTTTACAAGTGTCGCGACATTCGTAGTTTTTGTACTTCAAAAAAAAAAAAAAATAAATAAACGTAAAATCGCACATTCAAATGAAAACCTATAACTGCATACATTGCACACGGCCACTGAACAGGTTTAAATTTCCGTAATTTAGTCAATGCACCCACACCCAATGGAGCAGACCGCTACGCATATGGTGTTGTAGAGAAATGAAAAAATATGTATAGTAGTGGGCAAAAATTTACTACTTTGTTTTACTTATTTTATTTTATTTATTTATAAATTTTTTGTTTTGTTTTTTTTTTGGGAAAAATACAATATTTAGTTTTCTACTTTTTTTATACGAAGTATTGCTGACCTCTTTTTAAAAACTATTGCAACCAAAACGAATTTCGCGTATTTTTCGCACATATTAAAACAGTGTGCTTCATCTTTTATGAAAAAAAAAATAATAATTATATAATAAAATAAAAACAATTTTTTTATAAGCTTTTGTCTCATTTATTTTGCTCATCACTATATCAGTCTAACTAGTAATACCTATTTTCTGTATAAAATACAAAAAAAATTAGACTTGACACTGCCGTTACTTGGTCTGGTAGACTAGTGCAACGAAGAGTGAACGACGATCAACAACAATAATAACACTAATTGTAAAATGTAAAGCCAACAACAGCGAAATATTTTATTTCGGTTTTTACAATATTTAGCAGTGTCGCTTCAAATGTTTGTATGTATATTAGTGTGATCCGTAGAAATAAAATTAAACAAAAATTAATTTAAACTAATAAAATAATATAAAATAAAATAAAACTAAATTAAATTATATTAAGTAAAAAAAAAAATAAAAAATATAAAACAAAATAATATAATATAAATAAAATAAACAAAACAATAAAAAAATAAAATAAAAAAAAATAAAAAAATAATAAATAAAAATTAACAAAAAATTAATAAATAAAAATTAAGTAAAATAAAATTTAAAAAATTAAAATGAAATAATATAAAAGAAAAAAATAAAATAAAGTAAAATTAAATTAATTAAAATAAATTAAATTAAATTAAATGAAATGAAGAAATAAAATAAAATAAAATAAAGTAAATAAATTAAATTAAAATAAAATTAAATAAAGGAAAATAAAATAAAATAAAATAAAATAAAATAAAATAATATAAAGTAAAATAAAATTAAATAAAATCAAATCAAATAAATTAAAAGAAATAAAGTAAAGTAAAATAAAATAAAATAAAGTAAAATCAAATAAAATAAAATCAAATCAAATAAATTAAAAGAAATAAAGTAAAGTAAAATAAACTAAGAAATGAAATAAAATAGAACAATGTGAAATAAAATAAAATAAAATAAAATTAAATTAAATTAAATTAAAAAAATTGAATTAAATATAAGTTTAAAAAAAAAATAAAAAAATAAAAAAATACTTAGAAAAAATTAAAGTATATAAAATAAAATAAAATGAATTAATTTAAAAGTGTTTGAAATTTTCATGCAAATTAAATTTGAATAAAATTTTTTTAATCTTTCAATTTTTTTATTTTAATCTCTTTCAATATTTATATTTTAAAAACTTATTTACCCTTAATTTTTCCTTGCGCTTTTTATTAAAACAAAATTGATGCGAAGTGAAAGTTTTTCAAGAATATATGTATAATTTTTTTTTATTTAAATACAATTTTTTAAATAAAATATACGAGAAAATTATATCAAAAATATTTTTTGATTTGAACAATTTAAAGCTTTTCTGTTTACTTTCTCAATTTTTTAAATTAGGAGTTATAAATATTTTTAGTTTCTTATAATAAAAATTTTTTAATTTTTATTTATTTTTAATGATTCTAATTTTTTATAGTTATTTTCTTAATTCTTCATTTGATTTAATTTTTTTTTATCAAAAAAAGGAGATAAGTGGAAATTCTTGAACTAAAGAAATTATTTTTACTGTATTAATTGTGAATCTTAATATTCGTGTTCTATTCCAAACATTTTCTAATTTGATATTTAAATATATTTAGTTCTTAGTTTTTTTTTTTATGAACAGATTTTTAATTTTTTTAATTTTTTAAAAGTTTAGTTTCTTTTCCATTTTTTCTTCTGTGGTTTTGATTAAAAATGTTTGATAAGCTAAAATTCATAAATAAATATATATTTTTTCTACCAATTTTCGTATTTTTATTATATTCTAATTAAGTGAGATTTATTTCTTTAATTTGGTTTGGTTTTAATATTAAAAAAGAACTTTGTTTCTGTTTTTCAACTCCTAATTATTCATTTTAGTTTTGATTCTTAATTTTTAAATTTATATAATTTTATAATAATAATAATTTTTTTAATCTACATTTTTTTTCTTAAATAAATAGTTATTTTTACAAAATTTACCGCAATTATTTTTACTATATTTAAAAATTTACGATTTATTTAAATTCTTATTTTTTGAAATTAGATCTTTGAAATTTTTTTAATATTTTCAAAATTTGACTTTTTTTAATTTTTAATAATTTTTTTAACTCTTTTTAATTAAGTTATAATATAATTAAATTTCCTTTCTTTTATATAACTTGAAAATTTGGTTCTTGTAATTTTTTTTCCCAAATACATAATGCTTTTTTTTTTTTATAAAACATAAGTTAAATATAAGTTAAATGATTTTTAACTCTCTAAGCTATTTCAAATAAAATAAAAAAACTGTGTACTTGCTTTTTTATGAAATACATGGAAATATAATAGTTTTTTTATTTGATTCAATAATTTTATTTTATTTTTCAAATTTATTACAAGTTTTTAAAAATCAACTTTACATTTTTTGAAGTTAAATTTTGTTAGGATTGTAATATATTTCAACATTTCCCTATTTTTGTGTGCTTTTCTCTTTGGTATACATTTATTATGAATTTGTTATCAACTATTTTCATATATTTTTGTAAATATAAATATATATATGTGTAGAATACATATGGGCATAAGTACGTCTGAAGAATGCATTTAATTTGTTTGTGTTTACATTGCAAAACGGCAAAGAAGACGTCGCGACGTCAACAACCCGCGCTATGACGGCAAAAAAAAAAACCAAAACAACAACAACAATTTACTGCATATTAAATATTATTAAGAAATACAAAAGTCACAGGAAAGTAACAAAACGTCAGCAAAGCACAAAAAATCCATATTAGCAAAGGGAAAAATTGAAGAAGAAAAATGGGAAGGCAAAGCAAAGCGAAAAATAATTAAAAAAATATTAAAAACAATATATATATATATATATATATATATATATATATATATATATATATATATAAATGTATAAATGTATAAATGTATATTAAAATTGAAAATTCGAAAATATTATATTACAAATGAATTTACCTGCCTACTGCAGTATTCCTGCAATAAACCTACTACCTGCATACATATACGTATGTACATAAGTACATATGCATGCACATCTTGACTATATATTTACATATGTACATACAGCAGCATAAAATAAAATGCGTTCGCTGCCTGCAGGCCCTTAAAAGAGGCGGGTCGTCGTACCAAGCCAACCGCATATTTGCTAGACAGCGTTTATTTATTTCATTAATATCGTAAAAATGGCATTTGGTTACGTTTTACGCTCGCATATTAGTCACACGCATATGCACAATGGCACACACATACAAACAAACATATATATTATTATGTACAGGTGTATGATTTGCCATATTCGTGTCAGGTTCGCTTGGAGGGCGACTCGGCGGTGGGCCACAAACATGGGTTGGAAAAGGCCCAAGCGCGAAAGTTAGTAGCAGCAACTCTAGACGGGGTTGGCCAGGTACAACAACAGCAACAAAAAACACCAATAAAATAGCAACAAGTGTGCATTTGTTCGTTCGCCCATCTGCCTGCCTACAGAGCGTAAGCCATCTGCCCAAAGGATCGCCAAGACCGCGAATAAATATGTATGTGTGTGTGCCTGGCGAACAAGGTGGAGCAAGTTGTGGCGGTTAAACAAGCTACACTGCGCGCTACTCAACGCCATTCAACGGTGTTTAGCATTTTAATGTTTACCATTTAATGTTTTAGCTGTCGTCGCGATTTCGTTTCGATTTTTAATTTTTCTATTTTTTTTTTTTTGTATTCAACTTCACTGCACCTCGGTCGGCTTGAGTTGGTTGGTTGATTGGTAAATTTTTTTTTATTTTTTCTTTATATTTTCATTTTGCTAAGGGCACCTCACTCACCTGATAAGGAGGCGCAACTTCGGTGCTAAAATGTATGAAACCTAACCTAAAATATATACATATATATTCATACTTTTGGTCGTGTGTAATTTTACTGCGTAAAATATAAATATATATATATATATATATATATATATATGTATGTATGTATGTATGTATGTATGTATGTATGCATGCTGGTTTGCATGTCTGTCAGTTTGGGGAATTTAAATGCGGAATTTTATGTGTTTGCACACCGTCACAGTCGATAAAAAATTGCATTCGACATTATGGTGACGTGCTGACAGACGAACCGACCATCCGACTGCCGGACCGAAACAACAACGAACGACTAATGCTTGTTGGTTGAACAGGAGAGACTGTGTCTGGCTGGGTTGGGTGGTAGGATGAATGGCAGGATGGACTGGTTAACTTTTTGCGTACATCTACATATATATACCACATGTTTGTTGGCATGTAAATATGTACATATGTGTTCATGCACTGCATGTAAGCGTGTCCAAGTGCATGTAAATATGCTCATCGGCATCGGCATTAATCGAAAACGTTAATGTTTTTCGTACGGATATTAAACGGTATTAACTACAAGAAAAATAACAAAAACAATCAGAAAACATTAATAAGAGTAGCAAAAGTTTGTGATGTCTGCAAAGCTAAAGCGACATGACAAAAGAGGCCTTTAAAAACTTACATACAAATGTCTGTATGTACACATATTGTACGTAACAATATTGTAGGCAAGCAAAGTGAGAACAAAAGCGATAAAGTTTATTATTAAATCTTAATTACATATTTCTGAGTGTTTGTTACATATTTTTGGTTGCTTGCAAGAGCATTTTTTGCATGATTTTATGTGAATATATTTTTATATGTAAGCGCATTTTGTAGATTTGAGGTTACGTATGCGAGCATGCATTAATTTTATGAAAGTAGGTACACATGTAGCTATTAACATGACATGATTTCATGCGGTTAAACAACGAAAGCAATTTTCAAAGGCTGAAATGGTGAAATAAAAATTGAAAATTATAAAAAAGACAAAAAAAGCACAATTAAAATGAAATAAAATCAAATACATTAACATGAATTTAAAAACTAGCATAAAATTAAATGTAAAATTAATAAAAAAAAAATTAATTTATAAATTATAAGATGAAATAAAATAAAATAAATTAAGTAGAATACACTGAGTGAAAAAAAACTAAATTAGAGTAAAAAAAACTAAAATAAACAGTAAATAATTAAATAAAAATATATAAAATAAAATAAAATAATATCTAATAAATAAAATAAGAAAAAAAAATTAAATTAAATGAACTGAAAAAATAAAAATAAAAAGGTATTAAAAAAAAATAGGATAAAATGAATTAAAATTAAAAATAAATTAACTGAAATAAAATTAAATATAATAAAATAAATTAAATTAAATAAAGTGAAATAAAATGCAATAAATAAAATAATCGTTACGTCAAAAACAAGTAAAAAAAATTAAATTAAAAAAAATTATTTCATTAAATTAAAATAATTGAAATGTTATTAAACAAAATAAATTAAAACAAAGTAAAAATAGATAAAATAAAATAAAGTGACATAAAACAAAAAATTATTTAATTAATTGAAATGAGATAAAATAAATTAAAAAAAAAAATTATTAAAATAAGATGTAATAAAAAAATTTGATATAATAAAATAAAATAAATAAAAAGGAAATTAAAAAAATAACATTTTGTCAAAAAAAGGAAATGCAAAATACATAAATATAAAATTAAATAACGTAAAATAAAATAACATTAAAAAAATATTAAATAATATTAAATAAAAATAAAGAAATGAAAGAAATGAAAGAAATAAAATAAATTAATTAAAATTTATTAAAAATAAAATATAAAATAAAATAAAATAAAATAGTATAAACTTAATTAAAATTAAATTAAAATAAAGTGAAATAAAATAAATTAAAATAAATGCAATAAATATAATTAAAATTCTCGTTGCGTAAAAAATAAATTAAATAAAAAGAAAAAAATTATCTAATTAAATTAAATTAATTGTAAAAAATAAAAATAAATTAAAATAAAGTAAAATAAAATTAAATAAAATTAAATAAAATTAAATTAATGGGTATTTTTAATGAGGCCTGTAATTGTTTTTGTTTATAAGTAATGAGCTTTATTCAAAGGTCTATTTTTTATTAGAAACATTATTTTTTCATTGAATATTGTTATACAACAAAGAAAAAATGGTAGAAGTGACAGCTGTTTCGGAGATCACCACATCACCTAATCAGACTTCTTTTGCCAGTATTCAAACCGACGGATTCTGGCATCACAGGCGAGTGCTCTAACAACTGAGCTAACGTCTGCCATGTAATCTGTTGTTGTATTATTCAATTTTTTACTAACCAACAACTGTTAAGTGCGCTAATATTTTGGAAAAGAGAAAAAAAGAAAAAAAAGGAAAAAAAAAGAAAAAAAAGAAAAAAAAGAGGAAAAAGTAAGAAAAGAAAAAAAAGAAAAAAAAGAAAAGAAATGAAATGAAATGAAATGAATAAAACAGTCATGTCCAAATATATAGCTCATCATCCCAAAGCATCCGTCTTTCGAACGACGTTGGCCAGGAAAGAAGGTGGAAGGCGCCAGATCGACATCAGGGCGTTGCATGACAAACTAATTTTAAATCTCAAATCGTATTTCCGTCAAAAGTCACCACAGTCTGAATGTCATCAACGGATGAAAAACTGCAGGAAAGGTCTGAAATGATAATCCACGGCGTATATCGGAAAGATTTGCTGAGTCCGCATGTCGGCCAAAAAATGTCGCACTTTTGGCTCACAAACAGCTATAACATTCGATCGAACCGCTTTGACGAATGCCACGAGAGACCACAATAGGCCAGATGTATTTTTGGTTGACAAGGCTAGTAAAGTAGCATTTATAATTAATATTGCAGTTCCTCTCAACAAAAACATGCAAAAAACATATACGAAAAAAATCGCAAAGTACTCTGACTTAGGCATTGATGTGAAACGCCAATGGAAACCAGGCACGGCCTGGTGCATATTAATCTTAAGAAAAACATACGAAGGCTCCATATTATTCGATTTTTTTTTGCAGTAAACGTTTATATTATATTTAATGTTAGATATTATATATTTTTAATCACATTTATATTTAATGAAATGTACACTATTGGCCTGCAGCTAAGCTGTCGCCAACAAATGAAATTTACTCCCTAACGGGATGCAATAAAAAAGGGAAATAAAATAAAATAAAATAAAGTAAAATAAAATAACATAAAATAACATTAAAAAATATTAAATTAAATAAAAAATAATAAATAAAATACAATAAAACAAAATAAAGTAAAATAAAATGAAATGAAATGAAACGAAATGAAATGAAATAAAATAAAGTTAAAAAATATAAAAAAAGGAAGTACAAAATAAAAAAAATTAAAAAAAATATTTATAAAAAAATAGAAAAATTAAAAATAAAAGTAAAAAAAATAATAAAAAATATATAAAAAAAATTAATAAAAAAAATTAAAAAGTTAAAAAAATAATTAAAAAGTTAAAAAAAATTAAATAAAGAAAAGTAAAAAAAAAAACAAAGAAATTAAATGAAAAGAAAGAAAATAAAATGAAGTGAAATAAAATAAAGTAATATAAAATAAAAGTAAAACAAAATAATTTTTTTTGGTTATAAGTAAATGAGCTGTATTCAAAGGCCTATTTTTGTTAGAAAAATTATTTTTAATTGAATATTTTGTTATACAACAACGAAAAGTTGGTAGAAGTAATTTGATTAAAATAAATAATACTAATTACAAACACTTCATACTTTATTACATTTTTATAATTCATTGACTGGTAGCAGAGATAACCTGCGTTTGTTGTATTTAAGAAATAAGCAGGTAGTGTTAATGGAAAATAGAAATATTCTTGCTTATATAAATATAATAGCTTGCATACTTTGTTGGTGCAATAAAAAAGTAATTGTAATAAACTTTTTTATAGCAAAGCAAACCAAATATAGACATACTTATATACAAATGTATATCAATATATTGTACATACATATGTACTAATCGTAAAATTATTGTATTTGTATGTATATATGGCAATAAAAAGCATAGCTAATAACAAGTAAAAGTAGAAAGAACCAAAAAAAAAAAAAAGAGCAGCGAATCTCAAACAATTTAAGAAATAAAAAGAGAAAATAGCACAAAAAAAGTATTCAACAATGAAAAATCTCAGACAACAAAACAAACAAAAGCAATGAAAAACGAATTTTTAATTGCTAGCAATCAATTTAATTACTGTTCAATTATCATCGAATGATCATAAGACATAACAATAACAAAAACAAAAGATAGAATAAAAACAAGCCATGCATCAACACACACACACACACATATACACACACTCACAATACATCATAAAACTGAAAAAGGAAATAAAAACGTTAATCGAAATGGCAGCGAATAAACAGCTTAAGGCAGCTAATGAAATCAATAGACACAAGCAGCTAATCCAACAACAACAAATTCTATTACATACAGAGAGCTAAATGGCTGACTGACGTTAAACGATCAGCAGTCGTATCAGAGACACAAAACTATAGAGCATTTGTATATTACACCTATATGTATGTGTATATGTATGTTTGCATGTACATACAAATCGATTCGATCGACCATAACTATCGATCAGTAAACCATCATGCTGTATGCACACTGAGGCGTTTGCTGGTGAGATGAGATTGAGGCACAGCGGAACTTATACGGCGAATAATTGCTGGAAACGAAAGTGTTAAATGCTCAACTAAGCAGAACAACAACAAAATCAATAAAATAGATTTAATGCCAAAGTAGAAAAAACATATTCTAACATAGCTTTTCACCTATACTTACTGGAGTTGACAATCAAAGTCGAAAAAAGTACCGATCGAGTAAAGATTAACGCGATGTCGCTCGTTTGCTCGTTCAATGATACGATTTCGACGAAACAATTAGCATAGAAAATCAAATCACTTACAAGAGTTGCAGTTTTTTATTTAACTAATTTTTTTAATATAGCAGTGATCGTGGTGATCGTGCAGGGAAAATTTTTATAATTTTTTCATAACAAATATTTGCTCAAAAAAGTTCTGAGCAACAATATATCAAGCCCAAAAACGATCAGCGATCTGTCTAAAACGCCTACACCTTTTAGGTATATTTATCTAATTACAGTCGGCACAAAAAAAAAACAGAAATAAAAAACATAAACACCTCAAATGAAATTAAATTAAAAGCGCTCAGTTAATGATCATAAAAATGAGTTTAATAAAACAGTAATTTGTACGCACGCGTTTTTTTTTTTTTTTTTTTTTTTTAACATATTTTCCTTTCCACTCAAACACGATCGATTTGATTTTTTTACGATTTCGCCCCAAAGGAATCAATCAAACTACAAATGATCGACATGTTGATTGAATGAAAACGTTGTTGTGATGTTGTTGTGGTATGCAGATTGCTTCAATGCGTAAACACACACGAGCGGAGTGAAAAAAAGAAGCGCCTGCAGCCTAATATTTACTGATCGAGCGTTCGACCGAACCGATCGTTCGCGGATCAGTTGCGAGGCGTCCAGAATCAAATTAAAAAAATGTAAGAAATTAATGTTGAGAAATAATAATAAAAAGTAAGAAATTACCAAATGATTGTTGATACAAACATATGTATGTATGTATGTATGTATGTAAGTATATTGAAATCGTACCGATCGAATGATTGTTGCAACAATAAAAAGTGAGAAATTACTAAATGATTCCACTTACAAATGTAAATTATACAGATATACATATACATATGTATGTACATACATGCATTTCTCGCATGCAACTTGAAGGAATTTAAGTAGTTGGCTTAATGATCATAGTGATCGAGTGATCGTTCCAAGTTGAAAATTATTATATTGGTATGCACATATGTATGCTTCGGCACGTAAGGCGTCGAATGAAAATGTGCAATTTAATGATGCTTACAAATATGCTAGTAGAGAAATTTCAAAATCAGTATCGATATATAACCATAATTACATGTTTGTTTGTTAAATAAGAGGGGCCGAAAAAGGTTAATTGCATTTTTAGCGGCTTGAAATTGTGCCAAAAAGTAAATAGTTTGGAAAACCATCATTTAACTTTTTACATACATATACATAGATTATTAGTAATATTTAATAAACTAAAATAAAATAATTTAAAAAAAACATACAAAAAATGAAATCAAATAAATAAATGAGATAAAATGAAGTAAAAACACATTAATGAATGAAAATAAATTATCTTAAATCAATTAATAAAACTAAATAAAAAAATTAAATTTCATTAAAAAATTAAAGATAAATTAAATTAAATTGAAATAAGTAATTTTATATAAAATGAAACTAAAAAAAAGAAAAAAAAGAAAAATTAAAAACTAAAAATTATTAAATATTATTAAATAAAATAATGAAAAATCAATTTTTTGTATAATAAATCAATGTATTGAAGTATGAGGCCATGTGTAGAAGTTCACGAAAAAGCAAAGAGGAAAGCTTCTGACTGCCATCCTCCTGGGAGTGGCCAGAAACGATTCTTTTACATATGATTCAAGTAGCTCACGACTTCCGTTTTTAGACCCAGTATCCTCTGGATAGTCAACATACATCCGTTTGGAGGCGAGCTAAAGTGAGAAGGTGAATCCTCTGCGATTGTGCGTATATAAAAACTATACTCCAATGAAAAATCAACAAATGCCTCGGATGAGAGATCCCCCTTTTGATGAGGACCTCCGCAAACGTTTAAAAGATCACGATTTGGCGGCATGCACTGGAATGTCCGGCCCCTTAATTGGGAAGATGCCGCCGTTCAGCTGGTTGTTGTCCTCGTAAGACTAAAGGCTGACATCACCGCCGTCCAAGAAATGCGATGGACGGGCAAGGGCGGAATGGGGTGGGTCCTTGTGAAATCTACTACAGTGTGAGAAATACTCCGTCGCCGAGTCCTGGCATTCCCCCCGGTGGATGGACGTCTAGCCGCAATTCGCATTAAAGCGAAGTTCTTCAACATATTGTTAACGCTCAACGCCCACGCCCCCGCTGCCCTCGCCACGATGTCAAAATTGTGCTAGGCGATTTCAAAGCCAGGATGGGCAAAGAAAATATGTTTGGCGCTACAATCGGAAAATTCAGCCTCCACGATGAAGCATCTCCAAACGGGCTGAGGCTGATTGACTTTACCGGGCCCGAAATATGGTTGTCTGTAGTATCAGATTGCAGCATAAGAAAATTCATCAAGCTACATGGCTGTCGCCATATCGTAAAACACGCAACCAAATTGATCATGTTGTTATAGACGGAAGACATGTATCCAGTGTTCTAGATGTGCGGCAAAGAACGCTCGTCAACAAACACAAGGAAGGCTTGACGTCGAAAAGCTGCAATCACAGCAGACAGCCAGCAAGTTTTCTACTCTGCTTGCACACCTGCTCTCTGAGAGCACTCATCAGCGACTCAGGTAGCTGTGGAACGAAATAGCAAATTCCTTGCGTACCGCTGCTTCGGAAACAATTGGTTTTCAACAATACCAGAAAAACAGCTGCTACGATGAGGAATGTCGAACTGCAGTGGAAAGAAAGCAGACTGCCTACCTCGCAACTTTGCGATCGACTGCAACATGTGCGGGGTGGGATAGATACCGAGAGCTGAAGAGGGAAGCGAGACGAATTTGCAGACGAAAAAAGAAAGAGGCCGAAATGCGTGAGTATGAAGAGCTTTAGAAGCTGGCCGACAAGGGTAATGTTCGAAAATTCTACGAGAAGACCGGAGCAAGCTCGTGTAGGGACCATGAAGTTAATCTGGTGAAAGATGTCTAGAGTATACTTAGTGTATGGAGGGCGAACCCGAAACCCCAATCCATGACGATGGTATAGAAGTGCCATCACCCGACTATGAAGAAGTTCGGATAGCGATTGCCCGCTTAAAAAATAACAAAGCAGCGGGAGCCGATGGCTTACCGGAAGAACTATTCAAATACGGCGTAGATGAGCTGACAAGGATCATGCATCAGCTTCTTTGGTCGCACGAAAGTATGCCTGACAAATGGAACTTTAGTATGCTCTGCCCAATCCAAAACAAGGGAGACCCCACGGTCTGTGCCAATTATCGTGGGATAAGTCTCCTTAATATCGCATATAAGATCCTATCTAACGTATTGTGCGTTGTGTATCAGTGTGGCTTTAGACATGGCAAATCCAGATATTCCAGATGATGACCAGCTATTCATCATGCGCCAAATCTTGGAGAAGACCCGAGAGAAAAGAATCGATACACACCACCTTTTTATCGATTTTAAAGCTGTCTTCGACAACACTATAAGAAAATGCCTCTACGCCGCTATGTCTGAATTTGATATCCCCACAAAACTCATACGGCTATGTACACTGACCCTGTATAATACCAGCACCGCAATCAGAATTGGGAAGAACCTCTCCAAGCCGTTCGATACCAAACGAGGTTTCAGACAATTTCTAATAACACCCGCAATGTAAGTTCTGCGTTCTCCAGATTAGACAAAGAAACGAAGCGAATGGGTCTGGTAGTGAACGAGGGCAATGTGAAATATCTCCTGTCATCAACTAAACAGTCATCGCACTCGCGACTTGGCTCCCACGTCACTGTTGACAGCCACAACTTCGAAGTCGTAGATTATTTCCTCTATGTGGGAACCAGCATTAACAACACCAACAATGTAAGCCTTGAAATTCAACGTAGAAACACTCTTGACAACAGGTGCCACTTCGGACTGAGTAGACAATTGAAAAAAAAAGTCCTCTATCGACGAGCCAAACGATAAGTCGGCTTTAGGAGTTTTCGGGAGGAAAGTTTTGCGGAAGATTTATGGTCCTTAGCGCGTTGGCAACGGCGAATACCGCAGACGATGGAACGAGTGGCGCGCTATTGTTGACGAGGCTACAATCGAGTATGCGGTGCCTGAGCTAATGTATATATATGTATATGTTTAGGCATATCCACATGTACATATGTATGTTATCTTCCGCTTTCTTTACTCATATTTTTAAACTTAAAATACCAAAAATATTTGAAAAATAATGCAGTCATAAAAATTATTTAAAAATGCATTAAAACTCACTCCCCGGCATGTAAATATAAATAAATTTACAAACATGCCACAAGCCAGCACTTACAGAAGTACATATGTACATATGTACACACATACTATGCTCGTACCTCAGTACAATATGACTCACAAAAATTCGAGAGCAGCAATAAAATAATAAAATAAGTAGCAAATCGGTGGCACAGACAGGAGCTGCTACAAAATGCAGGAAAAACAAAAAACAAAAGCAAAAACAATTAATAAGCAAATGACAGACATAACCGTTAACTGAGTGCTGAACACAGCGAGACAGACAAATGACAACAAAAGCGCCAACAACATATCAAAATGAAAATAAAACCGCAATAAAGCAAGAATACCAAAGTAGCAGAGCAAAAAAAAAAAAAAAAAAGAAGAAATAAAAAAATTATAATAATAAGTGGTAATGATGACTATCAGTATTTTGGAGACTGTAGGATGCTGCGCTACATATGTATATGTACATACGTACATATATTTGTATAAAGAAATATCCACAGAGGTGCCCATCATCAGCCTCATTATCACTAATAACAACAACATAATCAACGCACTCCAAGTGTCGCCACGACGCACGTCTGCATATTACGTTACACTCTCCCTCTCACCTTAAAATGCAGGCACAACGACAGCAGGGCACCCGGACAGCAGCCGTCAGTCAGTCAGTCAGTTAGTTAAGAATTCGAATAAATGGCTTGGTGCAAACTGAAGTGTTGTTGGTGTTGTTGTATGTGAAAAGTATGCGCTCAATCAAAATCACACGTGTGAAAAAAATTTTTATAAAATTGTTTTTATTCACTTTAATAAGAATTTTTTTTTTGTTGATTCATACTCTGGTGCCGTCAGTTCGAGTACTACCATGTCCCACTTTATAAATTGGTTATGAAAATTATGTTAATTAAAAATTAATTAATTCATTATTTCTGATTTATTTTAATTTTTTTTATTTTTTTTTTCTGTTAATAAGTGGAATTCAAAAAGTTGTTGATCAAAATGCAGTTGGCGGAAAAATATGTACACTAAGCGACAGAAATTTAACTCCACCTAATATTATAAGATTTTAATATCTATTATAACACTTATAGAAGAGACAAAAAATGCAATAAAATAATAAATAATTAAAAAATTTATATACATAGATGTTTATTCCATTATTTCCGCTAATTACTTTATAATATTTCTTATTTATCCAATATATTCTTTTCTTTCTTCCATTCACAGGCACTCCCATCAACCGCTTGCCGATAATGGCAAAATCCGTTTTGGATTTATTTGAGTTATATAATTTGGTTATTGCGCGTGGTGGTCTCGTTGATGTTATCAATAAGAAATTGTGGCAGGAAATCATTAAAGGTCTACATCTGCCATCGAGCATTACCAGCGCGGCATTTACCTTGAGAACACAGTAAGTAGAGAATTTTGATTTCTTAAATTTAATTATTTTCAAGCATATGACATGAACTGGAGGCGCTATTTATTGGCTTTCATGGAACCGCAACCTGATATTTTTAGGTCATCAGCAATGTTTGTATGATTTTTTGGCATTTCTGAAAATTTTTTTTGATATATAAGAGTTCTTGACTTTGACTTTAGCTGTTTTTGTTTCATTAGATTTTTATGTTCGAATTTCAATATTTAAGGGTTTAAGGTTAAATTTGAAATGCATCCCGAAATTGATATACAGAGACTGTTTCAAAATATTTTTATGGTTTTGGGGGAAAACTTTGTAATAAAAGAAGTCAGTTCAAATATGAAGTGGAATGAAATAAAACAAACAATATGAAATAAATTAAGTTAAATCAAATAATATAAAATAAAATTTTAAAAAAAAATTTATTTATATTAAATTAAAACAATTTGTTAACTGGTTAAATTAACTTAAAATTAAAATGAAATGAAATGAAGGAAAATAAAAATAAATTAATAAATTAAATTAACTTAAATTAAATGAATTAAAATAAAATAAAACAAAATAAAATAAAAAATAAAACATTAAATAAAGAAAAAAATTAAATCAAAATAAATTACATTAAATCACATAAAAAAAAATTATAAAAATTTAAAAATTATAAAAATTAAATAATATCAAATGAATAAACGAAAGTAGTAAAAAAAATTAAAATAACTTTAACTAAAATGGAATTAAAAATATAAAATAAAAAATAAAAACTAAAAAATAATATAACTTAAATTAAATTATACAAATATTAAATTAAATTTAAAAAAATAAATAACTTAACTTAAATTATTAATATAATTAATTAAATCACAAAAAAAGAAAGAATTATATCAAATTAAATTAAATTAATTTTAATTGAAATTAAATAAAATTATATTAAAATAAAATTAAATTAAAATTATATTAAAACTAAACTCAAATTAAAATTAAATTACACTTTAATTAAAATTAAATTAAAATTAAATTAAATCTAAAATTGAATTAAATTAAAATTAAATTAAAATTATATTTCAATTAAATTCAAATTAAATTAAAATTAAATTAAAATTAAAATAAAATTAAATTAAAAATAAATTAAAAATAAATTAAAAATAAATTAAATTTCACTTAAATTTAAATTAAAAATGAAATAAAATTTAATTTAAATTAAATTTAAATTAAAATTAATTTAAAATTAAATTAAAATAAAATTAAAATTAAATTAAATTAAATTAAGATTAAATTAAAATTAAAGTTAACATTAAATTTTAATTTTAATTCAATTAAAATTGAATCAAAATAAACTAAATTTTATTAAATTTAAATTAAATTAAGGTTAAATCAAAATTAAATTAAATTAAAAAAATTAAGAAAAATTATAATAAAATAAAATAAAAACAGAATAAGAAAAGTAAAATAAATAAAATAGAATTAATTTAAATTAAATTAAAATTAAGAAATATAAAAAATATATATATACATAAAAAATAAATTAAAAAAATTAAAAAAATTATAATAAAATAAAATAAAAACAGAATGAGAAAAGTAAAATAAAAGAAAATTGAATTAATTTAAACTAATTTTTTTGGAAAAATAAAAAATTAAAAAAAATAAAAATTTAAAAATTAAGAAAAAATATTAAACAAGAATATAATAAAATAAAATAAAAACAGAATAAGAAAAATAAAATAAAAGTATTAAAAATAATTATTATAAAATAAAATAGAATTAAATTAAATTATATTTAAAAACATTAAAAAAAATATTTAAAAAAAAATATTAAACTATAAAAATAAATTAAAAAAATAAAAGCAGAATAAGAAGAGTAAAATAAAAATAAGATTAATTAAATAAAAAAAAAATAATAAAAAAATAAAAAAATTATATTAAAATAAAATAAAAACAGAATAAGAAAAGTAAAATAAAATAAAATTAAATTAGTTGTAAGTAAATTAGCTGTATTCAAAGGCCTATTTTTGTTAGGTAAATTATTTTTAATTGAATATTTTGTTATACAACAAAGAAAAATTTGGTAGAAGTGACAGCTGTTTCGGAGATCCCCACATTTCCTCATCAGACTTCTTTTGCCAGGAATCGAACCGACGGATTCTGACATCACAGATGAGTGCTCTAACAACAACGTCTGCCATGTTATCTGTTGTTGTATTATTCAATTTTTTACTAACCCACAACTATTAAGTTCGCTAATATTTCGCCGCTATTTTTACTTAATGTTGGGTTAGCGATTTTTCTTTGTTGTATAATAATAATATAAAATATTCAATTAAAAATAATTTTTCTAACAAAAATAGGCCTTTGAATACAGATCATTTACTTATAACCAAAAAAAAATTACAAGTCGCATTAAACAATCCATAACATATAAGTCGAGCTCGACAAGCAATCCTACTTATATACATTTCTCAGACTATTAATGCCTGAATGTATGCATGATTGCAGAAAACTCGCATTTACTTATAACCAAAAACAATTACAGGCCACATTAAACAATCTAAAATTGAATTTATTTAAATTAAATTAAAAAAACATTAAAAATATAAAAACTAAAAATAATTGAAAAAAAAAATTTATTGTTCGTTGTCTGTTAAGTCAAGATATTTTAAGGAAGTACAACGAATGTCAACTATTACTCATATTATTTAATTTACTTCACCTCAAAAGTGCAATAAACTCATATAACCGTACAGCATATGCAAAATTTACTACGCATGCGTCTGCATTTATGCATAAATAATTACATTTGTACGAAAGAAATAAAAAAAAACCAAAAGCAGTCAAACCTCCATAGTAGTAATAATATTAGTTATGTTACTCTCTCATATATATATATATATAATAGCCACATTGACAGCAATAAGCACTGACTGCAGCATCTAGTTGCCCCATGTTGTTGCATTAATGTTGAGTTGATGACACATTTTATGTGACAAACGTTTTGGTTGCGCCCTTTATGCCACAAAAAAAACAGCAAAAAAACAGCAGCAGCATTAATATATGCATGCAGTTGCATGCCGCAAATGTTTGCAACCACAAAACTGCTGCACAGCTATGTTGAGATTTTTATTGCATTTCCATTTTTATTTTAATGTTATTTGAAATTTTGTTGTTGTTGTATTTGTTTTTTCTTATTTTTAACGTACACAATGTGCCAAGCATTTGTGGCTTCTTGCTAACTGGCTAACTAACTAACTAACTAACTGTCTAGCCCAGTCTAGTTGTTGTGTTGACGTATAGCATTTTAACATTTTAACAGTCAGTCACAACAACAGTCAGCAGCAGTACGACCGACCAGCAGCGATTGCAATAGCAATAACAAATTATAAAATAAGTTATGTCTCGGTTTTAAAATGACTTAAACATTGTGGCACATGCAACAAAGTAGCAATATAACATATGAGTAGTTTATAATTAAAATTTCGCTTGAAAAGTACAAAAAAAAAAATTTAGCAACACATAAACAAATATACATATATGAATGCATGAAAAATAATTTTATGCGTAAACGTTACAGTGGTCGTGTGTGGGTTAAAGTCTCAGGCGTTGTTTACTGGCCAACGCCTCAAATAACAGTTAACTGCGGTCTATATGTATTTTCGTGCTAAGTGTGTCTGGAAATGTGAAAATTTTGAAAGAAATGTTAAGAAATTTTTTATTAAAAACATGTGTTTGTATATAAAAAAAAAAAATTAATAAAATCAAAAATCAATCAATAATATTTACAACAATTAACAGCTCATTCCATTTATATACACAAATATATACATATTTTTCAAGCTTTCCTACTGTTTATTTTTATGCCCTTAAATTCTGTACTTGCAACAATAACAACAACGCCAACAGTTAGCCACACCAAACAGTAATTTGTCTGGCTAACAGATAATGCTTGGCAATTTTCACTGCTGCAAATGCAATAATTTACAATTGCTAATAACAGATCATAAAAATGTTGGCTTTATTTGTTGCCACTCGCATTAATGTCTCTCTGCATTGTTGAAAGAATAACATACACATGCAAGTTTGCATGTATATATGTAAAACAATTACTTTTTTCTTTTTGCACAGATACTAATACAAAATTTCCACGAAAGGGTTTGACAGCCATAAAGCACACGGCAGTACATACATAAAGGGCTTATTGAAATTAAATAAGATTTCACTTTTTGAACAAAATTTTAATTTATATAATTTCATTTCCTATTATTTTGTTTTAGTTTCTTTTTATTTTATTTGATTTTTTTATTTTATTTCATTTTTTTTATTTTAATTTTATTTGATTTTAGTGTTTTTAATTTTTATTTATTGCATTTCTTTTTTTTATTTTATTTTATTTCATTCAACTTTTTTCATTTTATTGTTTTTTTTTTAAATTTATAAAACCAGTTTTGTTTTGTTTTGATTTAATTTATTTTATTTTATTTATGCATATATTTAATTTTATATCAACTTTTTTATTTTTTAATTTTAGTGTTTAAATTTTTTTTAAATTAATTTTTGGAAATTTTATTTTGTTTCAAATTGTTTTATTTCATTTATATATTTTGTTTGTTTTATTATATATTTTTTTATTTAATCTGCAATAATTTAATTTTATTTTTTATTTTTTATTAATTTTTTTTTCATTGCATTTTTTTTAATTTCTTTTTAATTATGTATTATTTTATATTATTCTTTTCATTTTATTTAATATTTATGGATTTTTTCTCTTAATTTCTTTAATTTTTTTTTAATTTCTATTTTATTTAATTTAATTTAATTTTATTTATTTCTTTATTTTTAAACTCATTTTTAGCTAATTTTATTTTGTTTAAATGTGTTTTGATTGATTTATATATTTTGTTTATAATTTTTTTGCTTAATTTTTTTATTTCATATTATATTATTTTATTTTTTTTTATTTCGATCTAATTAATTTTTATTTATTTTATTGTTCTTTTTTAATTTAATTCAATTTGTTTCATTTAGTGTTTATTAAAATTTTTTAATTTTTTAGTTAATTTTGTTTTGTTTTACTTTGATTTATTTTATTTATATCTTCTCTATATATATAAAATTCTCTTCTCACAGTGGGTCTGTCCTCGAAATCCTCAAAAATGGCGGAACCGATTTTAATGAAATTTCGTATATATTCGTTATGCAGGCTAATATGTTTTTATCTATTTTTTATGCTGGGAAGTCGACCGGGAACTGACCTATTCGAAAAAATCATACCTATAATTCGATTTAGCCTTTTGTCTAGATTAGCAGGAACACTTCTTTCCAGAAAGTGGACCAGGCCGAGCATCATCATATTTATAGTTCTTTTGACTTTAAATTATTTTTTCCAGAAAACCGACTGATATATTTAAACAAAAAATTATGTATACCTCAGAGAAAAAAGTATATGTGCATTTTTGTTCACAAAGGTTTATTCTCTCTAAATAACAGTATTTATTTTTTAGGTATATAAGTTGTTTTTGTTATACATATACTCTGATATATTTCCATGTTCAAAATTCCTTTTTAAACTTTATCCGTAGTACTGTTATTGGAAAAATGTGATTAAGCAGGTATTATACGTAGGAAAAATTATATGTCCATTCCGAGATTAGTGTCTTATTAAGAGCGATAGAGTAGCGTGAAGTGCATTGGTAATCACTTTTGTCAGAATTTCGGCAAGGAAAAGAACTCTGTTCATTCCTTTTGTTGAGAACGAAACTAGGCATTGAAGATGGCGGAACGCCGAAACCGGTTTGTCGAAAAACCAAAATTGACAAGGAATGACGGAAAATCGTTCCATTTTAAAACAACTCTGTTCATCTTTAAAATAAAATATTTATTTAAGATATGATAATTAGGTTAAAATGCCACATGCTACATACACATTTATCAGAGGAGGAGTGTGGACTGATTAAAGATTTGCATGAACCGGGAAAGAAAATTGCCGAGATTGTTTCCACAGTAAACCATCATAGAAATACTATTTACAATTTTTTTTTTAAATCCGGAAAGTTATAGTACAATTAAGCTCAGTGGAAGACCGATTAAAATAGATGACAGATAAGCTTGAAATTCCGCGGCTAGCAATGCAGAAAACCATGTCTCGCTTGGAAACCAAGGCACATTGAAGTCTAGGTGTATCAAAAAGAAGAGTACACCAAATCTTGAAGCAACATAAATTGGTGACATATGAGTCCTTGGAGTCTGTACACAAGCTACAAAGTCGACATATACGGACACTTCTCTCCTTTGTTGAAGAAATACAATTTTGGACAGATGAGTTGAAAATGGTTATTTTTGCTAAAAAAACAAAAAATAATAATTTGGACGGTCCTGATGGCTGCCATAATGGTACTGGCGTGATGTACAGTAGCCTTGCAAACTCACCATAAGCGAAAGCATGGTGGAGGTTCACTGATGATTTGGGCAGCATATCCGTATGCTGGAAAGTCTCCGTTCCGTTTCAAACCCACCAGGGCGAATGCAGAAATATATATTTATCTATTGGATGAAGTACTGATTCAGTTTGCTGCTAATATCTGTGGTGATTCTTAGACTTTCCAGCAAGAAAATGCACCAATACTGTGCGTGCGACTAAAGACTAAGTAATGAAGTTGTGCGGGATACTTTCAAACAGAGTTTATGGAAATGGGAGATAGTTTATTATAATAAAAATTGGACTAGATATAGAAAGCTACAACAACGTGTTGTGTTTGGGAAATTTTTATTTTGCTCTAGATTTTATTTTGCTTTAGATATATATTTGATTATTTTATTCTATTAATTTTTATTATAAACTAGAGGATCCCAACGTGCTTTGCCACACCTGTAAAAAAAAGTGAGAAAATCTAACTGAAATTTTGAATTTTTGATTTTTTTGGAAAGGAAAACGAAAAAATTTATTTAAAATTTTTTCCAAAACTTTTTTCTATTAATTTTTATTTATATTTTTTTTACTCCTCGCTTTCTTTCAACACAACATATTTTGAAATTTTATATGTATTTGTTGTTGTTGCATGCATTTTATATGGTTAGCGACCAAGGTTCACTAAAAGGGTCATATCTCTAGAATGGCTGCACCAATCTCATGAAAACTTACACATTAACATTCTCTTAATATCGCTATAAAACTCCTAAAAATTTGGTGCAATTTGATCCGGTGGTTGTCAAGTTATAGGCGTTCATCATTTCATTTGCATTGATTTTTATATATATAGATTATTATATTATTCATTTTATTTTATTTTTTATATATGTAAG
This sequence comes from Neoceratitis asiatica, assembly GCA_030068015.2. Taxonomy (NCBI): domain Eukaryota; kingdom Metazoa; phylum Arthropoda; class Insecta; order Diptera; family Tephritidae; genus Neoceratitis; species Neoceratitis asiatica. The sequence goes on from CM061527.1 coordinate 42,886,668, forward strand.
TCTTGTTTTATTTTGTTATATTTTTTAATTACTAATTTAATATTAATTATAAATTCTTTATTATTTTTTTTAAATGTATATTTACTAATTTTATTTTGTTTAAATTTGTCTTAATTAATTAATATATTTTATTTTATTATTTTAATTATACACTTTCTTATTTAATCTGCAATAATTTAATTTTAATATTTTATTTTAAATTTTTTTCTTTCGTTTATTCATTGTATTTCATTTTATTACATTTTATTTTTATATATTTTATTTATTTTTTTTTAATTTTGTTTCATTTCATTTAATTTTTTAGTTTTTTTTCTAGTTATATTTTTTTTAAATTTGTTTTTTTTATATGTTTGATTTTATTTATTTTATTTTATTTTATTTGCAGTTATTTCATTTTATTATTTTGTTTTTAATTTTTTCTTAAAATTTTTGTATTATAATTTTATTTATTTTATTTTAATCTAATTTATTTTATTTTATTTATTTTATTTAATCTACAACAATTTAATATTATTTTATTTCATATATTTTTCCTTTTAAAAAAATATAATTAAATTATTTAATTTAATTTTATGATAATTTTTATTATTTTATTTCATTACATTTTCTTTTGCTTTATAGTTACATTTGTTTTATTTGAATTTTCAAAAATTTATATATCACACGCCTCATATTATATGAGTTCGAGAATTCTCTTAATTAGAAACCCATTTTCAATGAATGTATTGCAATATTTTTACTTTAACATATGTATATGTACGTAAAATGATCTAATTCGTGACGATCTTCAGATAAAAAGTCTTATTTTCACGCTTTTGTAATCGCATTGTTATTTTAAATGCACATACACCTACATCATTACACATGTATGCAACACATATATCAATTTTAAATATATAAGTAATAAATGAATATTATCACTTTACCAACAGAAAAATATATAAAAAAGCAGAAATATGAAAAAAAATCTCAAAAATTTTTAACATTTATTTAACTTTATTATCGCCCGAGAATATAGAAAAAAGAGAAAAATACTGAATTATTAATACTTATAACATGCTATGTGCATATGTATTGTATGCCTAGTTGATAATATATTTTCGAAAGATAATATAATGGAAATTACACGTATTTACGTACAGATGCGTGTTAATTGAGGTTGAAAAATTTTTCCAACACCCTCAAAATACCATGTAAACGGCACAAAATTGGCGTATTTTTTTTTTTTTTTTTTGAAGTAATACCGAAATTATTGCATTTATCAGAAATTATCACGAATGCATATATATACATATATATATATGTATGTGTAAACCATAATTTTTGGCACGCATCATAATTTTTGTTTTGTTTTTATTAACGAATTTAATTTAAATAACTCATTATTGGCATTTATTGCATGACATTCACTAAAAAACTGCAATTTTTTCACATTTTTTCGCTCGAACATCGCCAGCGAGTTGTCTTAAGTTTCGTGATTGCTTTCGTTTTAATTCGTTGCGTTTTTATTGCGTATTTTCTCTTGTACTACTCGATGTTCTTCTTATTTTTACTTTTTTCACTCTTTGATATGTATTTATCTTTTTTTCGAAATTCTGGTGTTTCTCCTCTTCAACGATTATGTTGAAACAACACGTGAAATTTCATGTGAATTTAAAGAATTATTACATGGTGAATGCATTTCTACCAATTTTGATGGAATTTCAGTACATAAATAATAGAATAATAACAAATAATAAAATTAAAAATATAAAACAAGCTCAAAAATTGTTAAACGCTTAGCGTTTGCTACTGTTTCGAGACCAAAATATTTTCTGGAACAAATATTTCATTTTAGATGTGAAAGAATCGTTTTAAACGGCACTTAGGTTTTTTATATTTTAAGATCGTGAATTTTAGTTATATTTTTTCTTAGAATTAAAAATAAGATTGAAATATTCAGCACATGGAATCAGACATATTTACCTAACCTCAAACAACCTTTTGCTAGAAACTCGTAAGGTTCTATAGTCTTGCAGAAATAATCTATTGACTTGCTATTCCATCAATAAAAAAGGAACAAATGAATATTTCTCATATTTACCGCGACGCACTGAAGAGTTCCGGCCTAGTGCTGGATGCATATTTTGCATTTAATTAATAAACACTACAAAAATCAGTCAAGAATAAACAATTAAGATGGTTCCTTAAATACACATTACACACAAACACACATAGACAAACGGGGTATACATTGCAAATGTAACTGGCATAAAACCGTGTGATGTTACAAAAAAGCGGGAAAGAAGCGTGAAAAAAAAATTTAAAAAAAAATTACAGAAAATGCACGCTGAGAAAGTAAAACAAACGTGCAATAAGCGAATGTAATAAAAATAAAATAAAAATAAAAAAATGTAGAAATAAAGTGTAAAGACTAAAGTAGAAGCAAATGTACATTGAACGCGTTTAAGCCAACAATTAGCTATAAGTATGGCGAGTATGGCTTGCCGTGTCCAATGGTTTCTACTTCTTCTTCTTCTTGGCTGGTTGATCATTGAAGAGCTCACATTGCTTTGCTTGTGAGCAAGTAAATACTTAAACTGCATGCAAATAAAATATCAATAAAATGCATGTAATTTTGTATAAATGTACCTACATATATATGTATAGATGTGTGTAAAATATTACCATACTTAAAAATGTCCAGTATCCTTGCACTAACTGTGTGCCGTTGTTGCATATTTTGTTGTAATTTATTATTATTATTATTCTTTTTCTAATATTTAATTTAATTTTTATTGTATTTTATTTTATTTTAATTAATATACTTTATTTTATTTTAGCTTATTTTATTTTTATTTTAACTCAATTGAATTTTTTTATTTCATTTTATTTTATTTTAATTTTAATTTCTTTATTTTAGTTTATTTCTTTTTAATTTAATGTACTTTGTTTTAATTCCTTTCAATTTATATTATTATATTTTAATTAAAATTGCTTAATTTTGTTTTTATTTAATATTAACTTATTTTTCTTTTTCTTTTATTTTATTTTAGCTGTATTTTATGTATTTTTTTTTATTCATAAATATTTTTTAAATTGTTTTATTTTATTTTAAATTTATTTTTACTTTATATTTTTATTTGCTGTAATTTACATTAATTTAATTTATTTTTATTTATTTTTTATTTTCATTTTCATCTCAATTCATCTCATTTTATTTTATTTTATTTTATTTTTTTCTTTTAATGTATTTATTTTATTTATATTTATCTTATTTTATTTTATTTTAGGTTATGTTGTTTTATTTTACTTTTATTTTATTTTATTTAATTTTATTTTATTTTATTTAAATTTTTGTAATTTTTTTAATTGATCTATTTTATTTTATTTAATTTTTTAATTTTATTTTGTTTTTTTTTTAATTTTTTGTATTTTACTTTATATTATTTTATTTTATTTTACCTTATTTTATTTTATTTTACTTTATTTTACTTTATTCTATTTTATTTTACTTTATATTTTTATTTATTTTTTTCTTTTTTTTTAAATTTTTTTTATTTTATTTTATTTTTTTTTAATATTTTATTTTATTTCATTTTATTTTATTTAAATTAAATTTTTTTTAATTTAATTTTTTTTTTAATTTTATTTATTTTATTTTATCTTATTTTATTTTTTAATTGGTTTTTTTTTCGTTTTTAATTATTTAATTATTTTATTTTATAATTTTTATTTAAAATAATTTTAATTATGTTTTTTTTTTCACTGCTAGCAGTTGAATACTTCACTTGAATTACCGTGTAAATATGAAATTAAAATACGAGAAAAGTAGAGATTGCTCATCATAGTCGAGTCAAGCGCTTAAAGGGTTCGAGTGTTACTCGCTTGTTTACACACATTCATATTTACTTAGCTACATGTACGAGTATAGAGGACTTTTTCTTCAAAATGAGAGTGTTGCTTGTAGCATGAGAGCTCCTTTATTGTGTTGTTGTTAATCAGTTAGTTATTTTTCTAGCAACTACTCCTCTCTAGCTGATGCCAAGCGTGTCGATAATTCCAAGGGAATGATATTTAATGGTGAACATGCTTTTTAATGCTAATAGTGTCGGTTGTTGTACATGCCTGATGGCAATGTTAATTTGACTGGTATGTAAGCGCATACAACAACAATAACAAGAGCATTTAACAGTAGAGCTCATTGAGGAGCCTGACAATGGTATTGGTACCTAAAATCATGCGAGCATGTGTATGTACTTATGTGTATGTGTGTGTTGCTGCAGATGAGCACACATTTGATGTTGTGTGTAAACACCTGAATCGGTAATGGCGCAATTACCACGAGGCAGCAAAGATATTCATATATATGTATAAGTTTCCAAGTTTCCTTTAGCAGATAAAAAGTGGGAAACAAAAATAGTATCTTGCAAAATGTTTTTCTTTTCCTGTAACACCTGTCTGAAGACTTCGAACTAGTCAGGGAACAGAAATCTTAGTTTATTTTCCGTAATTTGGTGTCCAAGCTCTTTATACGATGGAGAGAGCCTCTTCATAAGGAACCAAGTTTATCTTCTTCCACTCATCGGTCTGTTAGAACATCGTAGTTTCCTTTTACAGATATGGAACTCTTTCCTCCTGTTGTGCCACTTTGTTGGTATTTATTTTTATTTGCATATTACTATTTACTAAGCCATAGCGCAACCGTCGTCTGTGTCGGCGAGTCCATCAACTGCTCAACATCTCCTGCCATCGACATAAAATCAATGAGAAACAAACAAAATTTCTCATTGTTTCTTCACTTGTATTTGCATTGACTTCCATTAGCATTCTTTTAATTTAATTAACACAATCAAAGGCTGCATAACAACAACAGCAACAACAACAACAATAACAACAACAACAACAACTGTGCATGCATCATCCACCGCCACTCAAAGGCGGCTGGTTGCAGCATCGAAGTCAAAACGTCAACGACCAACGCTAACCAAACGACGATCAACGATCAACGATCGACGATCATGAGGGGCATGATGATCATTCATTTCTTCATGCCATCAATTGCCTTTCAATGCTCAAACGCTATTATTTAAATATTTAATAAGCATTTTCATCATACAACGCTGCAGCGCCGGAGTTGTCGTATCGGTGTAACAACGATTGTGCAGTCTATCTTCGGCCTCTCCTCCTGTCCAGCTGCTACAGCCTGGCTGCCTGCTTGCCTGCTTGCCGTTCGATCACGTTGTTGTTTACCCATTTGGTGATTTCGCATTTGCATTTTGTCATGTCACCTTCAACACGGCGTTTGTTGTCTTATTTTCTAAGTCTCTTCCTCATAGCGTCTTTTCTCTATCTCTCTCTCTCTCCTTCTCTCTCTGTCTTTGTCTCTCTCTATCGCTCCTTAATTTTCACACACTTTATGTCTGTATCTTTTTCTTATTTTTGTTAGACGATAAGTGCAACAATAGAAATGTTTTGTTGATTTAGGTCCAACAGTTTGTCGCGATCGTCGTTGAGGATCTTCGCTTCTCAAACTGATCACTGTGTTTTTTTTTATCTGGAAGGATCATGATCATGCTGATGATGATGATGACATGTTTCATGCATCAACAATTTATACATTTTTTCTTTTGTTTATCTCAATTAATATGCCGTTGAATTTATTCAAAAATTATTTTAATTTTTTTTTATTTGATCACGGCGGCTTACATAAAAGTGAGATGCAAATTTTGATTATGACTAATAATGAAAAAAAGGTGAAATACCTCAGTTGGGACTTTTATTTGTCATTACGAGAAATTTAATCATTTAAATCGCTGAGTCACTTATAAAATGTGTGTTGCATGTGCTACATAAAGGAGGAGAGTGTCGAAAAAATTAAAAAAAGTTTACGTGATGTTGTTGTGGTGCTCAAAAAAAGGAGTAGAAAATCATTTACCAATTAAATTTGGTTAGGAGTTTTATAAACTCAATATGCTTTAACCCGCTCCAGCTCTTTTAGACCAGATCTTTAGTGCTTAAGAACCTACCTTCTGGTTCTGAAAGTCACAAAAATAGTCTCAGGCACTTTTAAAAGGGGCCAGAGTCCCTCTAACCCATTCGGTGTGTCATAAACTCTCAAATTCTTGCCATGCTTTAATTAGTTATTACAGTTTTCTGAGGTATATCTTTGGAGCATATTGAATGTCTTTAAGATATTCACAATACAAGATCATTTTGAAACCAAAACAGTTTTCTAAATATTTAAAATAGAACAAAATGTCGAAAAGATGATGCTTAAAAGTGAAGCAAAACTAGTTAGACTAGGATGTAAATGAAGAAAGCTATGTTCCGGGCATTACTGGCTGATCTCAAGAGCACAAACAAAAACCTATGAGAAACAGCAAAACGCCGAACAAGTGGCCTAAAGAAAAGAATGAAGAACGAAGAATAGCTTAAAAACCTAACCTGACAGAAAAATGCGGAGCTTTAAGCCCATGTCTTTCTTGTGTAGACGACTTTTCTTCCTCAAAATATTTTTTTTCTATTTTCTGTATCACGAACCCTCTGTCAAGAGGGCTCTCTAGTCCTTTTTAACAAATGAACTCGTCCATTTTATGGATTTTAAGCGTTCAAATAAGTTCAGGAATTAACTCACAGCCCCACACAGCACAAAACTAAACTATTTGAGTATTGTTGTTGTTGTTGTTGCAGCAGCGTCTTGCTCAACTCCGTCTAAGAACAGACAAGATTTGTTTATGTCGTCGAGCTCATCTTACGGCTGGTGGAGGAAACGAGCTACTTATGCAGGTTCCGTCCAGAGGGTGAGGGGCATATTAGTTGTGTGAGTTTTAGAGGGGGCATGCAAAGAAGGGACTAGTGTCGTGCGGGGACTCATTGCATACAGGACATACATACGTTAAGTATGTCGGGTTAGAGACTGGTTAGGTAGGAGTTGAGTTTACTACAGTATCCAGATCTTAATTGTGCCAGTATTATTACTGTCTTGCGAGGCAGCTCGAGCTCTTCATTTGTTAGGGGTGGTGGTTAGATTCCGAACATGCCCGTCACAGTGTTTATGAAGATGTTGACTGCGTTTGTAGCCTGTCGGCAAATCGTTCTGTCTGTCTTGCGGTTCAGTTATGTAGAGCTGCATGAAGTCCGTTGAGCAAAGCACTCTCTTCCTGGTGTACATACTTAATTGATGGTTCATTTGAGTCTTCAAATCTCTGGGTAGGTCGATTTCAGGACATTTAATCTGTAGAGTCTTATAGAGTTTTAGAGGCACATTCTTAGCCACGCCAGCTCTCTAACGACATTAATAGAGATCTGGAGTCAAATTCGTATAAAAAATCAAAATGGAAAGTGTTTTGAGTAACAATCTTGAAAGGAAAAGTATTGATAGCGAAAACTTAGTTTAATGAAGAACCATTAAGATCCCATTACTCGTCATCCGCCATCATTTTTCTCTATTTTTTTCCCCCAGCGCTTCAAAGGATGGATTAAATGTAAAACACTTGAATTTCTTGTAGCGTAATGTTGTTTAACAGCCTTTTTGTTAGAAATTTCTAACCTCACTTAATTGTCGATTTTTATATTTGCTCTTTTTTAAATTTCTCTCTCTCTATCTCTCAACTTTTAGATATATGAAGTATCTCTATCCCTACGAATGCGATAAGAAGAATCTCAGTACACCCAACGAGCTCCAAGCGGCTATAGACGGCAATCGGCGCGAAGGTCGGCGCACAAGTTACGGCCAATACGAGGCAATGCATACGCAACTACAAATGGTGAGTAAATTGAAATTATTTAACAAAAACCCAAAAAAACTGAGATCTCTACTTTACCGCTCTCTCTCTCTCTCCTTCTACCCCTTAGCCACAACTTGCGCGTCCATCTCTGCCATCAGGTCTACAACAAATGTCCCCACTGGCGCTTGTCACACACGCGGCCAACAATCAACAAGCCGCTGCTGCTTGCGCCGCCGCCGCCGCACATCGACGCATGTTGGCGCCCAGTTTCGGACAGATGGGACAGATGGGACAAGTGCCAAATTTGGTGACACATGAATTTGAGCAACGTATGTTGGACTACTTTAAGCTGCTGAACAAGGGTCAATCGAGCAATGCTGCTACGGCAGCAGCTGCTGCGGCGGCCGCCATGGGCGCTGGTGCCGATGCAGCGGCTATGGCACGCCTCGCTGTCAATATGAGTGAGAATGAAGCACACCTTAACCAACAACAACAACAACAACAGCAACAGCAGCAGCAGCAACAACATCAGCATCAAAGGTCACCAAGTCCAGAGGGCGTTGCCAAAACGGAGGCAGTGAATAATGTTTTGGACTTGGGGCGTGCGGCGCTCTGGCAAATGTATCACAATAGTACCAGCCCGCCTGTACCGATGATTACCTCGCCACTGGGAAATGGTGAACCAGGCAGCAACAGCAGCAGAGTTGCTGCGCTACGGGCAGTGGGCATGGATGAGCAGCAGTAAGTGTTCGTTGAATGTAGTGGTTTTTGCGCCATCTAGCGTTGACGCAATTAACAGTTATACTGGTTTGTGACTGTACTAACATTTAAATATATTTTCTCTTTCACTTTATTCCAGTAGTGAGGCTTTAAACCTCTCCGAATCACCGCCTAACATTAAGAATATCAAACGCGAACGTATTTCCGAACAGCCGGACACATGCGACGACGATGATGACGATTTCGATCAAGCGCCGCCAAATAAACGCAGTTCCATGCTTAATTTTCAAAGCAATTTTTACCTGCCGCACAGTATGGCTGCCGTTGCCGCTGCGGCTGCTAATTTCCAGCAGCAGCAGCAGCAGCAGCAACAACAACTACAACAAAATAATGTCAAAAATCATCTGCCCCAAGATTCTGACGCCGAAGACGCTGATGACGATGTTGGTGATGCCCATCTAAGAAGCAGCAGCAGCAACAACAACCGAGCACCAGCTGCAGTTGACGGTGATCGGCCACTAGTGAATGGTGGTCGTCACAATCACCACCACCAGCAACAACAAGATCCCTCCCTGCCACATAATCTGCGCATGCTACAACTGCCACACAGCAATAGGAATGCTAACGGGAACGGCCATTGTCGCAACGATGATGATTCGGCACTTGAGAATTCGCCTTCAACTAGTGCTGCATCTGCTGGTAGTTTGGGTAGTGGTGGTGGCGGCGCTAATGGTGGTGGTGGTGGTTCTGTTGCTGTTGGTCCTGTTGGCAACGATCACGTCTCACCCGTGTCCTCGAAGAAGACAACGAAAGCAAGGCAACAAAACAATACCGGTGCCAGTGTTGCTATACGCGGGTTGGGTGCTCTGAATCTGGTAGCTGGTATGCAATTTCGCGTTGTGGGAAATGGTGAGTAGAAAAATTGAAATTCGTTTGAGAACTTTTGAACGAAAAGGGTTTAGGCACAACTATTAAAATTTTCGACACAGCTTTTGAAATTTTTGACACACCTTTTGAACTTTACAAAAAGCTTTCGACGCTGCTTTTGAACTTTGCAAAAAGCTATCAAATTCAAAACTTATTTCATTTGATATTTGCAGGAATTTCAGTGAAAGCTTTTCAAAAACGCTAAGTTTTACTTTTCTAATATTCAAAAGTTCATAAAAAAGCTCAAAAATAAAATGTTTAGCCAAGCAATATATCTGCCTCTAAGTAAGCTTTTTTTCGAACTGACTTATTGTTTTGTTAGAAAAAACATCCAAACAAAATGCATATTTCCAGGAAAAAGCTCATAAGCTAGCAGTTTTACTGGAAGTTTTAACCAAATTGTTTTTTCAGAATTCAAGTATTTTTTTAAGATTAATTTGTTTTATCTAAATAGGCAAAATTTTTTTCATAAGCAGAGCTTTCAAGAAAAGCTTTTGATCAGATTCTATTGTACATAAACATAAATTACTCTCATAAAATAAGCAATAAGAGATTGCCGGTAAAAGAAATACCGCCAATAGAGCTTTTTAAAGCTTTGAGGCAAGCTTTTTTTTTAAGCTTTAAGCAATGCAATTTCTTTCACAAAGCGGCTATCATATAAATGTTACTAAATAAAAATATTATAAAAATTTCTCGTTTCAAAAAAGCTCTCAATAAAGCGTTGCTTCAAAACTTCTTCTCAACAAGATTTACGCATAAACTTTTACCCAAAACCTTTCGAAAGCTTCGTTAAATAATTCTTTTCGCCCTCGCATTCTTCTTTCTAGGTATCAGTGAAAATGGCGAACAGCAATTAACGGTTAATCTCGAACTTAACGGCGTTAATTACACAGGTGTACTCATAGCCAATGCTGACAGCGCCAAAGCCGAAGATGAAGATGTAAAACTAAGCAAATCCGAAACAATGACAAAGAATGAAGAAGCAGAGGAACCAAAAAATCTAAGTGGTAGTTGTATAAGTGGTATGGATGACGACGCCGATGAAGAGGCCGATGGCATCAGTACAGCTAGCACTGATGAAGTAACAGCAACAGTCGCCGCCACCACAGCAGCAGCGGCGAATGTGACACAAAATGGCGGTGAAAACGATTTGATGGACGTTCAAATGAATGGCGGCACCCTTAGCGATGGTAGCGTCGTACACAATGAGGTTGCTACAAAATCGCCATAAATAAAGTCTATGGGCGGATAGAGGAAGGAAGCAAAAGAGAAAATAAAAATGAGAAAAAAGCAAACAAAATAAATGGTATTGCAAATATGTAGAAAAAGTGAAAGTAATAGAAGGTTAAAATTGAAAAATTGTTAAAAACAGAAAGAGTTAAAAAGAAAATTGACAATGTGTGGCTTAGCAGCTGCAATGAAAAATGTTTTCCGAAAACAAAAACTGCACTGCACGACACAAGTAAGAGCGAAGTTGCAAAAAAAAAAAGGTTAAATTACAAAAATTGGTTCCAACCCAAGCTTAAAACTTACTACGCATTGAAGCTGAATGAAGAGGGGGGAAAAACGTAAAGTGAAGGCAATAATGAAAGCAAAGCGTACCAGAAACAATATGCAGAGCTCAGTTGAAGACGTTGACGCGTTAAAACTCTATGATGACAGCGCAACTGCTGCAGCAGCGTTGCACATGCAACCAAAAGCTTGCTTACTAAAGCTCTGCGCGCTTCAATGCTTGCTGAGTGTGCGGAAATTTTGCAAGAAATTTTGAAAAAAAAAAAAATGGACTACAACAGCAAAACAAAATTGCTTAATGCAAAAATGTTGAAGTAAAAAGGCGCGTGTATATACAGATTAGGCAAAAAAATTACAAAATTAAATAAAATCAATAAAAAACTATGTAAAAAACATACCAAAGCAAAACTATTTATAGCATGTACGTGTGTATGTGCATAAGCATTATTAAATATTCCTTAAATTTAAATGTATTTTTCTTTAAGAAAATTAAAAACTAAAAGCTCTACGGCTTTTGAGCAAGCAAGCAGGCTGTTATTTAAGTATAAAAAATTATTTTAAATTTACTTATAAGTATTGAAAATTTTGGTAAATAAGTAATGTAGGTTAATAAATAAATCAATACTTGGAAAAGTTGGAGCTTAAGTTTTTTTTTATAATAAAAAACTATTTATTTACATGTAATTAAAACGTTTAGTTTCTTTGCTATAACTTAATATTTAAGATGAAAATGAATGAGGTATTTTTTGTTTTTTGGAGATTTCATAATTTTTTAAATAAATTCTTGTATTTGCTCAACAATATGTCATACTAAAATATTTTATTTAAAGTGGAATATTCTTTTTTTTTTTTTTTTTTTTTGTTTTTACATATTTTTATCTATGAATAGAGGTGACTTTTTATATTTTTATAAATACATAATAATCTACTTAAATTAATTTTAATGCAAAATGTAAGCGTGAATATGCTAAATAGTATTTAAAATAAATTTATGAAATATATATATATAAATATATTATTATTTTAATATTTTTAATTTTTTTTTTTTTAGTACAGAAATTAATATATATATGTCAACGCCAACACATTCAACTGTATCCTCTGAAAGAATTGCCAAATGAAGCTTTTTGGATTAAATAATAAATTTTTTATAATTCTTATTAAAGTAGCTTCCTTTAAAGATGACTTTTGTCTGACATTTTCCTATATCAACATAAAAAAATACAAATTGTTCAAGGTTCTTTAAGAGGTTAGGTGGGTTTGCGAGGTTAAAAAAAGGGAATTTTCACTATTTTTTTTTATATAAGAAATCAAATATTTTATTCAAACAATTCACCATATCAAAGATACATATTTAAACAGTATTTTGTGAAATTTTTATTCAAAAATTCTGCAAACTCAGCCGTTGGTACCTCATCTCCCTTGACGTCTCGAAAGAAAATGCTCTCGCCGTGGACAGCATAACTCAGTATTGGTTCATATAAAATCAAAAAACCAAAAATATTTCGATAGTACATGAATAAATCTTGTTATTGGACGAAGAAAAAAAATTAAAATTTGAATTTTTGACAGACCTAGAACAAGAAAAAGAAACACATTTTTTGATAAAATTTTCGCCATGCATTGGCTCGAAAAAATTAGTTGTAATAAAAATAAAATAAAAAAATCCTTCGTTCAATGACTAGGTAATGTTATTACAAAGATATGTGTCGAATTTCAACGAAATCACTTTATAACTTTTCGAGAAATCGTGTCTACCGACTTAAAAAATAGAATTTTTAGATAAACGCGTTTAAAGTTTCAAATTGTCATAGACATGACCTGATGAGCGCAACTTCCAAAGGGTCCATCTCTTAGAATTTTACTCCAATCGATTTGAAATTTTAGGATAATATTTTTAACATATTTTACAATTTAATGAAAAAAAAATCAAAAAATCGAATTTTTTAAATTTTCAAACCCACCTAACCATTTAATTTAAAAAAAAAATTATACTCGATATTTCTTTGTAATAATTTATAAGTTGCATAATTCCAGTAACAGCTTTCGTAAAGCTACAACTTCAGTATATTTTTGTAATTGCTTTTTTGCTTTTATTATTTTTTGCTCTTCAAAATACATTATTCGAACCACTAACTTTATTAAAAAATTCTAAATGCCCCATTTTCGTTCTCTAGTTGTAGCGTATATTTTAGCCAGTAAGGCAAAACTTTAAACACCTCTATCTCAAAACTGCTCTTTTCAAGTTGGCCGGAAACATAACTCAAACAATTTACAACCGATTTACTTTATTTATTTTGGCAACATCTTCAGAAATACATTGCCTATAGAAGTACGTAGGATTTCTTTTTGTCTTGCATATTATTATTTTTTTTTTATTAACAAATTTCAAACAATTTTTTAGGCCAAATTGTTACTTTTTCCTTTAGAGACCCGCCATTTTGTAAAAAATGCATATAGTGAAAAGATTCTACGCTATAACGCTGCATAGCCTCTCCATTTTTAAATTAAATGGCTTTTGTCAAAAATCAGATATATTTAATAGTTTTCCCGAAAAAAATTTCAAAAAAGGCCTATTTAGTGGCATTCTAGAGCGGCCTAACCCCTTAACATAATTTTTATGTAAAAAAAAATTTCTTTTTATTTTAATTTTTTTTTTAATTTTTCAGCTTATTAGGGATGTAATAATTTCAAAAAGCTTTTAACGGTGATTTAACTTTTTTAGTTAAATTTAAAAGAAAATTTTTTTTTTCAATTTTTTTTTATTTTGCATTTTTTTATTATTAATTTTATTTTTATTTTTGAGCTTTTCGCAACTATTTTTGCATCAATGACAGTTAAAAATTAGTCAATAATGTACAGTTATTTACTAAAAAAAAATACAGTTAAACAAAATTTATGGATTTTTAACAGACTTTCCAATTTAGCTGATTTTATTAAAAGCTTCAAAGACTTATTAAACAACAAAAGCATAAACTTTTTGTGTACATTTGAATTTATTTCTTATATATTCTTTTTCTGTGCTCGTTACAGCCGCTTGGCAATGTAAATAGTTATTGTATTATTAAGTATAATGAGGTGCTTTGTAAAAGAAAATTAACTATTTGCAAAAAAGACATAAGTAATGTATTAAATATAAATTTATACTGTAAAATTAAAAAAAAAATACAGCTAAAAATATTTTTAAGCATATAAAAATACGAAAAATATTTCAGTTAAATAAAAGAAAATTGTTACTATATAAATATGTACATAATATAAAAAAATAATATAGGCAATAACTGTAAAAATATATACTACTATATACATCTTATAAGTACATATGTTTATTCGTGAAGCTGCAAATAACAACTACAACCACTATAAATAAAAAAATAATTCAACAAAATAAAATATTCAAAAATATAAATGAAATTAAAAGCAAAAAATAAAAAATAAAATTAAAAAATTTAAAAATAAATTAATTTATTTGTAATATCAACAGTAAAATACTACCATTTAAAATGTTTCAATTTATGTTAACTATTTAAAATTACATTTCCAGAATCAGGCTATTAGTGTAAAATTTTTATATAATTTTCACTTTCTATGGGTTTTGTAAAATCATACACAGTCAACTATTGCATACTTCATTAATGACAATTTTTATTAATATTTTTTATTTACAACAATTTGTTTAAATAACACGTAATAATATATTTTATTTAATATTTCTTTCATATTAGTGTACATACACACATACATTATAAGAAAAATAAGCAAATTAAAAATTATAAAATTGAAAATTAAATATTTAAAAAATGCGCAGTAATAAAAAATAATAATAAATATTTGTACTAATTAAACTATTATCTGTATGCACATTTATTAGTGGCGCCTAACGGTAATTAAATATTATATAAAATTTGTTAACTATTAGTATATGCTAACATTAACTGTAGGCCTACACATCTGTACATATATAAATAATATTAATGTAAGTGCATTCATGCATACACACACACACACACATAAATGCATATATAAATGTTTATAAATATTTTATGACAAATATAACAATTAACTCTTAAGTGCATTAGTCGTAACTTTGTAGTCGATAACTACTTTAAAAAATATACAATACAAAAACATAGATTCTGTACTGAAATAATACAATATACCGAATATAAATATGTGAAAATATAAAAAAAACGCTTTTGTCATAAAATCTTGGATTTCGTGTGTGTAGACAACATTTCGAAATTTTCTTCAGAGAATACCTATCATGCTGCTTAGGAGATAACTTTTGATATCAGAGAGACAGCCTTCGTGTTGATAACGCAGCATCTATAGTACGTCGGAATGTGACATCAGTCAAATGCAACTCTTACACTGGCTGGTGCCACTTTCAGGTCGTGCTCTGGCCTAGGCACCACTCGTAGATGGAGTAATACATTCGTTGCCCCTCGCTGTAGGAGTCTGCCCCCGCTTGTAAACTCCACCTCAGCGGGTTACATAGCTGCAACAATCAAGACCCATGCACAACTCCCTCACCCCCCGTTTTACGAACGTCCCTCCGAGACATTTCCGACTAATTCAATTTAACTGCAACGGATTCCAAGGAAAGATCGACGACGAGATAGTCGATTTCATGAATCGGAGGCATGTGCCAATAGCTGAGATCCAAGAAACAAAACTGAGTGCTAGCTCAGATTTTCTGAGCCCGGCTAGCTATAACATTATTAGAAAGGATCGCGAGCGTGATTATGGTGAAGGCTTGGCGTTCATTTTACATAACACCGTGCAGTATCGTCTCATCGACGGCGACATCGATCGCAGGGATACTATCATCAGGGCATAGCTATGCGGTCAAACAAGTTGCCCAGTTCGATACCGCCCTGATATAGGTGTGTTACTCAGAGGCGAAACTCGTTAGGTTTTTGGTGACTTTAACACACATCACGATCTTTGGCATTCCTGCCTGTCAAATGATCGTCGAGGAATGGAGCTGGCGTAACAGATAGACGATACCTATGCTGACCCTCGCATCAGACAATTTGCCCATAGTCATCTCGATTGACAGGCCCCCGACTTTGTTCCCGTGGACTACCTGACCTTTGTTAACTTTAATAAAACCAATTGGCCCAGATTTACGGAATTTATTGAGAACGCCTTCAGTGCTCTCCCCACTCCTACCAACGTCCTGACTGCAGAGAAAACTTTTCGCAAAATTGTCATGTTTGCTGCCGCATGCTTCATACCTGTAGGTCGAATAGCGGAAATCCGTCCTCACTTCTCACCTAAGCGACAAGGCGCGACACGCCACGCCTAGCCGATCCCGGTGATCACCGTATTAGGGAACTTAACACCGAGATTCGGCACAAGGTCAACACTCATAAGCGGAACATGTGGGAGTAGCACTTAAGGTCCAGTTAAATCATTGTCTAATCCGATCTAATCCGACGAGACGTGATGATCAAGTGGAAATTTCATTCGGTGATCACACCTCGTCTGACCCGAGGAGTTGTTGCGAGCACTGCTGGCAACGTACAAGACAATTGGTCGGCCGGTCGTTAACTATGCTACACCGATTTGGACGCCGGGGACTAGAGAGACGCAGTTGAAGGAGCTCCAGACTTGTCAGAACACCGCCCTTCGGACAGTGACGGGAAACCTCCTCATGGCGCCGGAGCACCACTTACACAGTGAAACATATATGCTCCCAGTTAAGGAGCACAATGTTATTCTGTGTCCGGAATATCTGCTAGGATCATCCCGTTAGATGACCTCGATGACTGAAACTAAACTTGCCTGACCCTAGACGGGGTTGTCGCAGCCGCTACAACAAGAACAACAACGCGGCATCTCTATTTGGTTCTAGTTCTTGCTATAACTTTGCGAAAGCTAACTTAAAAACAATCAGGAAATATCTAAATTGATTTGGCCATACTATAAATGTAGTGTCGAGGAAAGTGTTCATCATTTTAATGATATAATTCTAAAATTGTTTGAAAATTTTGTACCAAAATGTTTTTATGTCTTAACTTTTAAATTCGTCAAAAAACCGAAAGTCTCACGCTTCTAAGCTGTATGACAAAAGTAGTTTGCCTATAGACTATATGAATTTCTCAAAGCTACGTCGTAAGTACTTTGAACTTAACAAGAAATATTGAAACGAACGATTACTTAATTAAGGTTATCCTAAGATGTTTTATGAGTTCTTTAACTTCAAGCGTAGAGTTTCTTCATTTCCATCCGCCATGACATACAAAACTATTACAACAAGTGACTTTCATCAGAATTTTTCAAGTCTAATTACTCTATGAATTCACTTGGAAATAAGTTTGTTCGTCAAGAGAATTTTTATCCTCAAACCTCAATTAATATCCCAACTGTTTCTCCCGAAGAGGTTAAAACAAGTAATTTTCACCCTTTTTTTATATACAATCATATATTTTACTCAAACAATTCACCATATCAAAGATACATATTTAAACAGTATTTTGTGAAATTTTTATTCAAAAATTCTGAAAACTCAGCCGTTGGTACCTCATCTCCCTTGACATCTCAAAAGAAAATGGTCTCGCCGTGGACAGCATAACTCATTATTGGTTCATCTAAAATCAAAAAATTAAAAATATTTCAATAATACATCGATAAAATTCGTTGTTGGACGTAGGTAAAAACAAAAAATTAAAATATGAATTTTTGACAGACTTTAAACAAAAAAAAAAAACACATTTTTCGATTAAATTTTCGCCACGCATTGGCTTGAAAAAATTAGTTGAAAAAAATCCTTCGTTCAATGACTATATAATGTAATTACAAAGATTTGTGCCAAATGTGAACAAAATCGTTTTAAATTTTTTTCGAGAAATCCTGTCCACCGACTTAAAAAATAGAGTTTTTAGATAAACGCGTTTAAAGTGTCAAATTGACACAGACATGGCCTGATGGGCGGAACTTCCAAAGGGTCTATCTCTTAGAATTTTACTCCAATCGATTTGAAATTTTAGTAGAATATTTTAAACATATTTTACAATTTAATAAGGCAAAAAAAATCGATTTTTTTTCTTCTAAATTTTCAAACCCACTTAACCCCTTAAGTAACTTAATTTAAAGTGAAAAATCGGGGAATGAAAGATTAATTGCTTACCGGAAGACATCTTACGTTCAGTATCATAATAATTTAGTATCATGTACATACCTTACTTGGTTTGTGGAATATTCTAGAAATTAAGGGACGAGCTATAGAAATTTCCTCCAACTACGCTGAGAGTCTCGTTATACGCAGCCGTACGCACGTTTGACCACCGAACCGAAATCCGCTTTCAGTATACTTATACATACACATATTACGACACAAGAACAGTTAGCTCATAGTTATTGTGGGCAATCAACGTTTAATAATTTATGTAATTTTGAGTATTTAAAAATGAAAATCACTTAGCACTCTTAACCATTTATTTATCAAATATTTTATAAATAAACATCTTTTTTTAAATAAATCACACGAAGAATATAATTTTATCGCTACAGAACTTATTGGCTTCAACCGACAGCTGCGACACGACAATTCTAACTTTATCCAAAAAGCGGAATTTCCGTTTTATTGCTTAGAGAAAGAATGTGAACTAAGTTATTGAGTGTCGCCAGTAGATGGCGCAACTGATTGTGTTTGCAGAACTAAAAAAATGAGTTCGGGTATTTGCTAAAAAGATTAAATTGAAAAATATATACAATTATCAGTTGAATAATTGCTTTTAATAATAAAAAATTTATTTACAAAAGTTTTATTTTTTAAGTTTTTTTTAATATCTGCTGCAACTCAATCAGTGTTTTTTTTTTTTCAAAAATAACATATACTTGTAACTTTAAGCTAGCTCATGTCGGCTAAAATGCCATTTCCAGGTGCATATCTTCGCTAAATAACACATTTTAATTTCTGCTCTCCATTTCCTTTTGTCATTTATGTAGTTGTCAGTTTCCGCTGGTGGAATTTCCGTTTCAGCAGTCGTCTTTTAGCTGCTGTTCATTGAAGTTGCAATTTTTGATTTTTGTTTTCCTGCGGATTGTGAAATTTACTAATTCATGCTTACTGTACAGTGGATTTGTTTGTTTTATTAACCTAAAAGTGAGTCGGAAACTTTATAATCAAAAACTAATTGTTTTAATACGAAAAAAATAAATATTTTAGCGCTCAATGAATATACGACGTGTTCCACCTATGCATTAAGTATTGTGAAAAGCGTGGGAAGCAAGTGTTGAGGAATGGCCATGACACTATCAGATTGTTGTTGTTCTATATAAAGTAATAATGACATTACAACAACAACATGTGACATGAATTAGTAGTAAGTAAATGTATCTATTATTTTGGTATTTATAAATATTATATATAAATATTATAATGGGTTCTAGCTAGCCTGGGTTCGAGTCCAGATTCGAGCAACATCCAAAATGATAGAAAATTCATTTTTGTAACTGCGGTCGGCCCTCGGCGGGGAATGTCAAGCCCTTCGAGTGTATTTCTGACAGGAAATAGAAAGCTCCTCATGAAAATTCATCGGCCGTTCGGAGGCGGCTTAGAATATACTGTAGGTCCCTCCAATTTGTTGCTCAAAACATCAAAAAATCGACAAAATTCGACCAAAAATCGCTTCTGCGGATAAAAAGCGCCAAATATATATATATGTTTATGTTTATTCCAAAAAGCAAAATTAAAAAAAATTGATAAAATGAAGACAAAACAGTGCTAGCAAAAAACCTTTTCGTCCAATAGGTAGTGACAGAGCAAGAGAAATCCTTCGTTTCATTACTAAGTGCAACATTTTTCAAGTCATCGTTTCGGACATACATCCTGACGATTTTTGATGAAAGTAATTACCAAAATCTGAGTTTCCGCAAAATTGTCGTGTCTTCTACCGCTCGCTCCATACCTGCAGGTCGTATAGCGGAAATCCGCCCTCACTTCCCCACCGAAGAGGCGGTTTTAGCGACAAGGTGCGACACGCTACGCTTAGTCGATCCCGGGGATCCCCGTATTAGGGAACTTAACACCCAGATTCGGCATAAGGTCAACGCTTATAAGCGGAACAAGTGGGAGGAGCATTTAAGGTCCTGAAATCTCTACTCTAGGGTAACCAAGCTTTGGGCTACAGTTAAATCGTTGTCTAAACCGCGAAATCCTCTGCCACCCTTTTCACCAGCTGAACGAAGGAGTATCGGCTAGAACTCAATGTGAAGGTTGATGATTTAAAAATTTCGACCACGAACAACCCAAAGTTACTGGGAGTCACATTTGATAGCCTGCACTCCTTCACTCCGAATACGACTGCAATTGCCAACAAAGTACAGAGCCGCAACAAAATCCTCAAATCGTTAGCCGGTAGCACCTGGGAAAAAGACAAAGGAACATTGCTGCCAACGTACAAGGCAATTTTCCGGCCGGTCGTAAACTATGCTGTACCGATTTGGATGGCGAGGACTAGTGAGACGCAGTTCAAGAAGTTCCAGACTTGTCAGAACACCGCCCTTCGGACCATGACGGAAAACCTCATGATGTTTTATGCATAATTTTATGCTGTGAAAACAATATCTGCTGGATGCTAACGTAGGCACTGATCTAACGCCTCTCTCCCTCTGGTCCGAACCCGTCTAGACAGCACGTTTCCTGCGCCTCCCGTTAGATGACCTGGATGACTAAAACTAGACTTGCTTGACCCTAGACGGGGTTGGTGCAGCCGCTACAACAACAACAACAACCAAAATCAGAGTTTCTGCGTCATTACTTCTGCCACTTTAGCAGTTAGCAGCTCGGATTTTATGACCTCATACATTTGTTGACTCAAAGTCGATTTTGAGTACCTTTTCGATATTTTCACATGGCTACATCTCGGTTAACCGTAAGGAATAAAGTAAATTCGGTTACTCAAAACCGCAAGAATGCCCATTTAGACGCAAACTTTATACCGAAAGTATCAGAATGACAGGCTGAATTAAGTGTTTGAGCCACTTCAAGGGAACTAAGTTGTCTATACACATATGTAAATATAATGAAATAAATTTTGGTACTGAAAATCAATGAAATTGGACTGCTATATTATGTAGCATTTAAGACCACAAAATTAGTAATAAAAATCATCGAAATCCGAAGACTATATCATATAGCCCCCCATAAAACCGTTTCAATCAGATATGAGGTTATGTTTTGAAAATCCGACAAAAAGGCATCTAATGGTGTGAATTTCGTATGCTACTTACGAAATAGTTGATGAGTTTACCAAAGTACCACTCGTCTGACTACTAAAACAGTACAGGAGATACAGGAAACAGGAAAAGTCGCTAAAAACGATGCACCATGATTTTTTCGAAAAGGCTGACAGATGGATGATGGTATGATGGAATGCCTTAACGACATGCGTGATCACCAAGTACATGTGTAAGGGCACCGAGGGAAAACACGCATATTTTGTTTGCTCATACGGTCTCGAAAGGATTCCAGGTCACATTCCATTGATATCACACGCAAGCCGAAAGCGCATTCGTAACGATGACTCATGCAGGAAGTGTAAGGAAGAAGTCATGAGTGAGACGCTGAAACACCTCCTCTACTTCTTATCTATAACTCATCTTAGATGCCTAGGAGCTTCTCAATTCTAAGTACTAGTCATGAGTGAGACGCTGAAACACCTCCTCTCCTTCTTATCTAGAACTTATCTTAGATGCCTATAAGCTTCTCAATCATAAGTACGCGTTGTCATTCTACGTGACAACTACTTCAACTCGGACTAAGCTCAACCTCTGCCTGGCCTTAAAAGTGGCCAACAAATCTATGCATGTTGTAACAGTCATCCAGTATAAAATCGAACCTAATCTATCCTGACAAATGTTTGTACTCGCCTCGAAGCACAGTAGTACAATTTCATCAATATTGCTTGTTCATTTTGTTTGTGAGAAGTTTAGAGCTTAGTTTGCGTATTCGCCGATTTTACGAGCCGGTTACCTTTTTTCATGTCACGAAAAGTTTGAGCTTGAAGCTTATGTCATCGGAGTTCGTTCAAAAACTATTTAATTTTGTGAAAAAGATCATATCATGCTGAGAAAATCGTGAATGGAGTTTGGCTTGAAAAGATCATAACTGGTAACAAGCAAGGGAATGTGCTTATCACTTTTAAACTAAAGCGCAATCGTCCCAATTGAAGAGTCCAATAAATCCCAAGGCCAAAAAGAGCACACCAAGTTCAATCTAATGTCAAAGGCTCGCACACCGTACAGTTAATAAGGGCTATTAGGGGTTTATGTGCTGTTTGCATGAAATAATGAGGAAAGTAATGAGAAATAACAACGTAATCAGGTCCTTAGATTGTTATGATCGTTCTTTACTTCCACAATAAGTGAGATTATGAAAAGAGGTATAGGAAGATTACACTCACGGGACACTAACAACAGACTAGGTAGGTGTTAATTCCAGTAAAATGGAGCTGATGCTATTCACAAATAAAACCAAAACACCTCTGATGTAACTTTCTTCACTCAACGGGACCGTTCACCTCTCCCAAATATTTGGCTTTGAGATTAATACCAAACTGATCTTGAAGAAGAACATTGAAAAACAAATAAAGACAGTTTATATGGCCTACCATACGTAATACGTTAAACCAATTAACGATAAGAGCAAAAATGTATCTTGAACAGTACGACCACAAACACGCAACAGAAAAACCCGAGTTGCTGCTATTAACGATGAAACAGAAAAAAATATTCAGACGTAAGATTGGGCCCTAGACCAGACAAGAATCCAGCACGCTACTCATAAGGCCTAGCAGACTAGCATCGAAAGGCCAACTCAGGTAAAAAAAGCTTCTATTGGCGACAACACTCTGTGTCTTACTATACGGAACCGAGTTATGGGCAGACTCACTCAAGAGGAATAACATGCGAATGTATCAGGCAAGGCTAAAGCTGTAATAAGCGTTTCCATTACAGCTTTAAAGAAAAAGAAAGGAAAGAAACTGGACACTCAGAAAAACGAGGAGCCAAGCAAGCGATGTCAATTTAACAAGAGACGATATAAGAAAAAAAAACCTTGAACCAGTAACAAAACCGATGGGAATTAGGAAACCGAGGAAAAAGAACGGTCAGGCATATAACAGATGGCAGAGTATGGATAAAAAGGAACTTAGGAGAAGTATATTACTATATTACCCAGATGTTGTCCGGCCACGGATACTTCCGGAAATATTTGCAAACAATTGGGAAAACCGAAGGACCACCACGAGCCTGCCAACGAACGTCAACGAAGATGACGCCGGACATATATTCTTCAAATGTACTCGCTGGCCGAGTTTATTCTAAGCCGCCTCCGAACGGCTGATGGATTTTTATGAGGAGCCTTTTTATTTCATGCCAGAAATACACTCGAAGGGCTTGAGATTCTCTGCCGAGGGACGACCGCAATTATAAAAATTAACTTTCTATACATTTGGATGTTGCTCGAGCCTGAACTCGAACCCAGGCCTTCCGAATTGTAGTACGCAATGCTAACCACTCGGCTATTGCGGCCGAACTCATAGCACCTTTAAATAAGTCTGCCTATATTCTCAAAAGGTTGCAGTTCGAGACTTGCTTCCAGGTTAGGATAACCTCCAGACGTGAATGGAGAGCAGGTCTAGTTGAGGAGATTGATACCATCGTGATCTATACCGATGACTCCAAATATACTGCGAAAGGTGGACGAGATACTCTCTCAGTATCTTTACATCTCTCTCTTTCTCCCACTATCCGTCTATCAAACCAAACGATAGTGCTTCAAAATGGCATATCTAGGCCTGATTGGTCAAAGAACAAAATCTTACCCAACTAGGTCAGATTCACACTCCACATTTTTTTCGAGAATGAGAATAAAACTTCAGAAACAAATTTTCTGCTTTAACACTTCCGCAATTTCTCTGAAGTTTTCCTTTTTTTTTTCTCAGGCAAACCAACTTTATTGCTTGCCACTTTATTGACTCGCAACAAAGTTAAGACCTCAAACGTCATTTTAACAAATAACCATAAACCTTACTGCACCTACAGAGTTCGCATAGTGCTGCGTAGTGACATTAAGTTCCGGTATTTCTTTGGCAGAGCTCAATTCAGCTGATGACATTATCATTTAACCGTACAACCAGTAGATAGACAACCATATTAACTGTACTGGCCTTGCCTGCACCTGCTGACATACAAACATACAAAGTGACGACTACTCCTGCCGGAAGTCCACACTGGCGTGCAATCTGGCAGTAGCAGCTTTCCCAACTAGACAGACATGCTACAAGTACGGCTATACAAGCAGCTATTCAGCCCCAGACAGTTATATGATGTTTGACCTTCTATAAGGACGGCACTCGCCAACAGCGCCAACAACGCCAAGAACAGCCAGCAGCAGCCAGCAGTCGGTGAGACATCACATAATATTTTGTTGCAACATTTCAATGCATCTCCTTTGCAGTATTGCATCATTCGGCACGCAGGCAGGCACGGATGCAGGCACGGAGGCAGGCAAGCGGAGAGGCAGTTAAATTCATTTCAGCTGTGTGAGACAACAAATTCTTGCAATTTGCAGTCACTTATTGGCTCTTGCAAAAGGCAAAAAAAAAAAAATTGTGGAAAAATGAAATGAAGGGGAAAGAAAATCAAAAACAAAGTGTGCAATGTGTAAAAATATTATCACATTAAGTTTGTTGCAATGATAAGTTTATGATGCGCTCACCACTTGCCGACTCAACGTTGCAAGGACAGCAAGCAAGGATATGAGTTGGTGACAAGGTCAGGGTTTACTTGCGTTGGCGTTGTTATGCGGTATTGTGGTTCTCGCATAACTGAAGTTGTGTGTTTCCGCTTGTATAGTTGTTTCTCACCATGTAGATTGTGTTTCTCTCGGCTTAAGTGCCACTTGTAAGGCTGCCTCCTGTTGCTCCTGCCATCTCTCGTCATTGCAGTACGTTTTCTTTGTTGTCTGATATGTGTTTGCTTTTATTTGTTGGAAGTTTCTTCACTTCTGTTCACATATAAAAATTTAGCTCTTCAGAGTATGTAAACAATTGCTGCTGACACCGGATCCTATTTCTCAGTTTTCTCAGTTTAGGCATTAAAATTCATATGCTTTTTAAAGGATTTCCTTGCAACTTATGGTGACTGGAAGACATGTAGTTGTGCTTTTTTTTAGTTGACATACTGACAATTTCAAAGCACGTGCGCATAAATAATTTTTAAAATATTTAAATCACTTGCTTGGTATTCAGTGTCGAATGAAGTCTTCATAGAAGACACTACAATTGATGGAAATTTGAGGACATGCAACTGGAATGTTCGGTCATTTAAATTGGGAGGGTGTCGCTGCCTAAAGAAGGTGAAATTTATAAATTGAATACAACGGCAATATGAAGAAGTAAGGAATTTAGTGTTGGTATTGTGCCTGGAAAGAGACACACCGTCGTCGAATCAAAGCGCATCAAAGCGAAGTTTTAGAATTTATCGCTTATTTACGCCCACGCTCTGGCCGAAGAGAGTGACGATGTGAGCAATCGACTCCCACGACAGCCGGGAGTTGACCCGGATTTTATCCGGCCAAGGGCTATCACCCTTTCGACGATCTAACCCCGTTTAGGTTATCAGGTAATTTTAGTTCTAGGCCATCAATGGAGCAACACTTTGCAACAGGTCTGCTCCAAATCCTTCGGCCCAACGGAGCTCCCCGCAGCATGACTCTCAACCTTCTTTACCCAACCCTCCTCCAACACCATCCAGCTCCACCTCCCGTGCTGGGGCTAATCAGCAGCTCCTAGTACTCCGCACAGTCTGTTCCGTGTGTCAGACCATAGTACGTCGGAAACTGACATCAGTCAAATGCAACTTATCTGGTCCACTTTCGGTCGTGCTCTGGCCTGCGCACCACTCGTGAGTGGAATAAAGCATTCGTTGCCCCTTGCTGTAGGAGTCTGCCCCGCTTGTAAACACTACACAGCCGCCAACCACCACCAATGTGCGGCAACCATCACAGCGGGTTACGCAGCTGCAACAACCAAGATCCAGGCACAACTCCCTCACCCCCCGTGTTACGAACGTCCCTCCGAGACACTTCAGACTGATAAAATTTAACTGCAACGGACTCCAAGGAAAGTTCGACGAGATAGTCGACTTCATGAGCCGGGAGGACCTGCTAATAGCTGCGATCCAGAAATAAAACTGAGCGCCCGCTCAGATCTTCTGAGCCGGGCTGGCTATAACATCATAAGGAAGGATCGCGAGCGAGATCATGGTGAAGGCTTGGCGTTCATTTAACATAACACGGTGCAGTATCGTCTCATCGACGGCGACATCGACCGCAGGGATACTACCCTAGAATGTTAGTGTCGAGCTAGAAATATTTAATATATACCTTCCCGTTACAAGTCGCCCAGTTGGATACCGCCCTGATATAGGTGCGCTACTCAGAGGCGAAACCCGTTTGGTTTTGGGGGACTTTAACGCGCATCACGATCTTTGGCATTCCTGCCTGTCAATTGATTGTCGAGGAATGTAGCTGGCGGAACAGATATACTATTCGACATTCTGCACAATGAACGATGAGGCCCCTACCAGGATTGTGGGCAACTGGCACAGCTCGCTTCATACCTGTAGGTCGAGTAGCGAAAATCCGCCTTCATTCCCCATCGAAGCGGCGGCTTTAGCCACAAGTCGCGACATGCTACGCCTGGCCGATCCCGATGATCCCCGTATTAGGGAACTTAACTCCGAGATTTGGCACAAGGTAACACTCACAAGCGGAACAAGTGGGATGCGCACTTAAGGTCCTACAATCTCTTCTCTGGGTAACCAAGCTCTGGGCTACAGTTAAATCGTTGTCTAAACCGCGAAATCCTCTGCCACCCTTTTCACCAGCTGGACGAGGCTGTGAAGGTCGATGACTTAAAAATTTCAACCACGAACAACCCAAAGTTACTGGGAGTCACATTTGATAGCCTGCACTCTTTCACTCCGGATACGACTGCAATTGCCAACAAAGTACAAGCTGAAACAAAATCCTCAAATCGTTAGGCGGTAGCACCTGGCGGAAAGACAAAGAAACGCTGCTGGCAACGGACAGGGCAATTGGCCGGCTGGTCGTAAATTATGTTGCTCCGATTTGGACGCCGGGACTAGCGAGACGCAGTTGAAGAAACTTGTCAGAACACCACCCTTCGGAAAATGGCAGGAAACCTTCTGATGGCGCCGGAGCACCACTTACACAGTGAAATATCTATGCTCCTTAACTGGGAGCTTATGCTATGTAAGCAATATCTGCTGGGATGCTACCGTCGGGATCATTTCAACAGACACTTATTGGAAACTGAACCACCTCCTAGACACATCAGAAAGGGAGTACCATACCGGGACGCCGTACAGAAATACAGGCAATACCCGCTGGAGAGGTCTGCGTACAGACAGGCCATAAACACCACTCACCGAGATTCCCTTAACACCTTCGTGAAATCTCTTCCCATGAGTGGTGTTCTCGACGTCCAATCACCACCCATAGCAGAACGAGAGCTCGAGCTGCCTCGAGAGATCCGCGTAACCCTGGCACAATTAAGATCTGGATACTGCAGCGGACTTAACTCCTACCTATCCAGACTCGACCCTGACATACCTAACATCTGTCCGCGAATCTTTAACGAATCCGCGCACGACACCAACCACCTCTTTGCATGCCACTTAACCCGATTCATCTAACATCCCTCTCTCTCTGGTCCGAACCCGTCGAAACAGCACGTTTCGTGGGCCTCCCGTTAGAGGACCTCGATGAGTAAAACTGAACTTGCCTGACCCTAGATAGGGTTGTCGCAGCCGCTACAACAACAACAACAACGATGTGAGCAATAATGCCTTTAATGAGCGCATGGAGCGTACTAATGAGCACAGTCCTCGTCACGATGTCAAAATCGTCAAAAATTTACAATTTTAACGTTAAGGTTAAAAGCTGCAGTCATAGCGGAACGCCAACGGAGTTTCTACTCGACTTGCACTCTGTCTCTCTGAGAGCACTCGTCAGCGACTCAATATAAGGCAACTGTGAAAAGGCATCTCAGGCTCCCTACGTACCGCTGCTGCGGAAACAATTGGTTTTCGGAAAGGTCAAAAGAACAGCTGGTGTGATGAGGATTGCCGTGTTGCAATAGAGAGAAAGCTGACTACTCATCTCGCAATATTGTGATCGACTACAACACATTCAGGGTGGGATATATATATATGTATCGAGAGTTGAAGAGGAAAGCGAGACGCATTTGCAGTCAAAAGAGAAAAAGCAAAAATACGAGTATGAAGAGCTTTAGCTGGCCGAGGTAGTGTACGAAAATCCTACAAAAACGTTTAGACACTTACAAGTGGTTTCAAGGCCGATCATGTAAGAACCAAGAATATAATCAAATGTCCAAAGCATACTTAATTTATAGAGGGAACACTTTTTCAGCCTGCTGAATGTCAGAGAAAATAGAACTATAGGAGATGGAAACCCCAATTCCCCAATCGATGACGAAGAACACTGCCTTACTATGAAGAAGTTCGAGTAGCAGTTGCTCGCCTGAAACAAAAAAGAGCGGCGGGAGCCGATGGCTTACCGGCAGAGCTATTCAAGTGTGGCGGCGAAGAACGGACAAGCTTCGTGCATGAGCTTCTTTGCAATTCGATTTATGGTTGCAAGAAAGCACACTCGACGTATGGAACCTAAGTGTGCTCTGCCCAGTCCCCACGGTCTGTACTAATTACCTTGAGATCAGCCTTTCTCAATATCGCATATAAGGTCCTTTCTGGAGTGTTATGTGAAAGGAACTACGCTTATCTCATCTTCGTCGATTTTAAAGCAGCCTTCGACAGCATGAACAAGAACTACCTCCAGGCTGCTGTAACTTAATGTCTCAATTACGGATATCAAGCAAAACTTACCTTCGTCGAAATTGGGAAAAACCTCTCCAATCGGTTCGATACCAAACTAAGTTTCAGACCGGGTGACTCTTTATAGCGTGATTTCTTCAATTTAATGCTGGAGAAATAATACGAGCCGCAGAACTAAATAGAGAAGATACAATGATACCGATGAAATTAATATTATTTGCCATAACAACCGCGCCGGAAGTTCTGCTTCCTAAAGGTTAGACAAAGAAGCGAAGGGAATGGGTCTGGTAGTGAATAAGGGGCAGACGAAATATCTCCTGTCATCAAATAAACAGTCATCGCATTCGCGACTCGGCTCCCACGTCTTTATTGGCAGTCAACAATATCAAACTCGAAATCCAGCCCAGAATCACTCTTGCCAAGATGTGCTTCTTTGAACGAAGTAAGCAACTGAAAAATCAGAAGCTTACACTTTGTCGACATACGATAAGTCGGTTTTATGAGTTTTCGAAAGAAAATTTTTATGCAAGATTTATGGCCCTTTGAGCGTTAACAACGGCGATTATCGCGAATTAAGAGTCATCATCGGTTGAGCTGGCTTGGTCATGTTGACCAGATGCATAAGAGCACCACAACTTTGAAAGCTTTCGGCGCAATACCCGGCGACGGAAGCAATGAAAGAGGAGCACCTCCATTCCATTGGAACGATCTGTTGGAGGCAGACTTGGCTACACTTGGTGTCTTCAATTGTCACAAAGCAAAAAAAGAAAGAGTCGACTGATGTGCTATTTTTGGCTTGGCTTTCATAGCCTGAGTGGCTCCAATTAAGGAAGGAAATAGAAGTAGATGCAAATAATACTGGATTATATGCTATTGGTGTAGCTTAAATTTCTTAATAATTATGATTGGGAAATTTTAGTATTGACCTTAAAGTACTACGCGCGCCTTTCCTTTTTTGTTCTTTTTTTTTTTTGGTATTCAAGCGGATTTTCTCTATGTCAAGCGATATTTAATTCAATTTCACCTTTACAAATGAGCTTCTGGAAAATTTTATAACGAATAAAATCCAAACACACATGGCTATTACTTTTATCCCTATTATCCGCGTAAGCACACGAGCTTACTTAACACAATACGAGTATTTTGTATAATAAAAGATTCGAGAAATTTTCCAAACAATTGCTAGAGTGACATTAAAAGCGAGCGAGACTTTTCCATCAAAGACACTAAGATTTTAAGGATTATAAATTGAAATTTATAATATCCCTGCAGGAAAAAGGTAGACTAGTACACAAAAATTCTAGTTAAATACTAGTATTTTAAAGATGAAATCAAGTTAGTTCGCCACAAACCAGAAATGTACTAGTACAAGGCTTCCAAAATAAACGTAAATAAAATATTTTAAAAATAATTTTTCTCATGGAATGCATTTCTCAT
Organism: Neoceratitis asiatica; assembly: GCA_030068015.2. Classification (NCBI taxonomy): domain Eukaryota; kingdom Metazoa; phylum Arthropoda; class Insecta; order Diptera; family Tephritidae; genus Neoceratitis; species Neoceratitis asiatica. The sequence continues at coordinate 42,916,865 of CM061527.1, forward strand.
TATAAAGCTTGAATCTTGGCATTATATTTGTATATGAAGCCCTACCTCATTGAAATGGTCGCCTCGTGAATTTTTGCAAACTTCGATCCGTTTGAGGTAATTTTCGAGCATTTTTTGGCACATATTGGACGGTATCTCAGCAATAACTTGGCGACAAATGTTGGTTTTCAAGTGCTCAAGAGTTAAAGGTTTATCCGCATTAAATACGGTCTTTCGCGTATCTCCACAAAAAAAGTCCAATTTTGTCAAATCGCACGATCTCGGTGGCCAATTGACATAGCCAAGAAGAGATATTACGCGGCCGTGAATTTATCTCTCGCAATAAAGCCATCCCGCTCGTGTTGTGTAGCATGTGGCACCATCTTATTGGAATCACATATTGTCAAAGTTGTGGTCTTCAATTGAAGGCCAAGCAAAGTCGGTTATCATGCGACCGTTACGCTTCAAATTGACAGTGACATTCTCGCCGTTATCGTTTTCAAAGGAGTAAGATCCAATCACACCTCCGGACCAAAGAGCGCACCAGACAGTAAGTTTTTGTTTTGGGCGTAATGGCCTCTATTCAATTATTTGAAGATTCTCGTAAGCCCAAATGCGACAATGTTTTTTTTTGTTTACATATCCACTGAGTGAGAAATGCGCCTCGTCGCTGAAGAAAATTCTGTTGGATAATTCGCGGACCACTGCTTGTTGTTAAAGCACCCAATCGACGTAACTACGGTGTTTTGAATGGGCAGCTGACTTCAGTTGTTGTGTATGCAGGACTTTATATGGATGTATGTATCAGTAAATTGTTGGTGTATACCGATGATATTGATGTAATTGGTCATAACAACCTCACCGTAGGTTCTGGGTTCTCCAGATTTGATAAAGAAGCGAAGCGAAGGGGTCTGGTAGTGAACGATGGCAAGACGAAATATCTTCTGTCATCAAATAAACAGTCATCGCACTCGCAACTTGGCTTCCACGTCACTGTTGACAGTCACAACTTCGAAGTCGTAGATAATTTCATCTATCTGGGAACCAGCATTAAGAACGCCAACAATGTCAGCCTTGAAATTCAACGCAGAATTACTCTTGCCAACAAATGCTACTTTGGACTTAGTAGGGAATAGAAAAATAAAGTCATCTCTCGACGAACCAAAACCAAACTCTACAAGTCGATCATCATTTCCGTCCTGACATGTGGTGCTGAAGCCTGGACGACGTCTAAATTCGCTGAGTCAGCTTTAGGAGTTTTCGAGAGAAAAGTTTTACGGAAGATTTATGGCCCTTTGCGAGTTGATAACGGCGAATACCGCAGACGATGGCACGATGAGCTGTATGAGCCATACGACGACATTGACATAGTTCAGCGAGTCAAGAGACAGCGGCTACGCTGGCTAGGCCATATCGTCCGAATGGATGAAAGCGCTCTAGCTTTGAAAGTATACGATGAAGTACCCTCTTGTGGAAGCAAAGGAAGAGGAAGACTTCCACTTCGTTGGAAGGATCAGATGGAGAGCGACCTGGTATCACTTGGTATTTCCAACTGGCGCCAAACAGCAAAAAGAAGAAACGAGTGGCACGCTATTGTTGACGAGGCTATAATCTCGTAAGCGGTACCTAAGCGAAAGAAGAAGAAGTAGATGTGTCAGTCCAAATGCAAAATACGCCTTAGTGTGCGTCAACATGGACACTTTCGGGTCTTCGGCTACACTTTCACTTACAGCAGCTATAGTTGAGGTGAAACGAGCAAAACGATGATACAGAGGCCTTGGTAACGTTTACAGAACGTTTTACAGAAATTTGAAGAGACCTGATCGGTTACAGATATTATAGTAACCGATCAGGTTTCTTCAAATTTCTGTAAAACGTTACCAATTGCTTGAGTAGTTGGACGATTATGTGCACCATAATCTCCTCTTAAAGCACGAAACGTTGTCACGTTTGAATCACCACCTTTGTAGAAGGTATCAAAAACTTTAAGGCGTTGTGCGATCGTTAAGCGATCCATTTTCATAAATGCCTGACGTTTAACTAAAACAAAACATGTTTGGTTTGGCAGTTCAGTTTGACAGATTCCAAAATACAGTCCTGCACTTTCGAAATCACTAAATAGACCCTATATTTAAAGGACAAAAATGTACTACTTTGTCTTGGAGTAGAATTATACTAGTATTTTTCGGTAATATGCTGAACTAGTTAGCACAAATCCTAGCTTATGAACTGGTATTTTGCGAACAAATTCCTACCAGTTCGTCGTTTTGCAAAAAGAAAAGCAGACTTCATAAGTAGCTAGAAGAGCCGGCCACACAATGTTGTGGTCTCTTGTATTTTGTTCAATTCGGATATTACAAACTGGCATTGGTAAAGGTATGAAGATGGGTAAAGTATGATGAACAGCCCGAATAAAGCTTCGAATACTGGTTTACGTAAACTTCGAATTAACTGGTTTACATAAACTGGTATTTTACTAGTGAGAAGCTGATGAATATACAGCGCATTGACAGTTTGTACCAGGTAGTAGCTCGTCGTGTTAAAAATACCAATTGTTTACATCGGAAACAGATGGAAGATGAACTAGTTGGTGTAAAAATGCAAACTAGTTGGCTTCTAGTTAACAACTAGGCTTTTCCCTGCAGGGCTGCCAAAAACAAAAGACAGATAACAACCCATACATACACATACACACATATACATACATACAAAGTTAAATCCATAAAAGCAAAGCAATAAAAGTCAACACAAGCGACACTACAGAAAATACGGCAACGCTTATATATCGAATGAAAACAAAACTGAATAAGCTCTGTATATTAAAAAGTCTGCGCAAATAACGGTAAAAGGATGTGTAATGTATATATGCATGTATGTGGTGACAGTGAATGATATTTATGCGCGCGTAAGATACATCTGTGCGTATGCTTTAACCTACAAAGAGCCGCGACAGAAAATACGTGAAGGTGCGGAAAGTGGAGGGAAATTTTCTCTACTGCGAGACCAGAAAACACATCTTAGTAAATTTGTTTACATGCCACAACTGCGTTACAGTAGAAGTAGCAGGAGGAGGAGCAGTAGGAGAGCGACCGCAGCTAAAGCGTAAATTACATCAAAATATTTGCGGATGCCATTGAAAGTGTAGAACAAAGTGAAAACTAAATGAGAAAGAACGGCTGTCCTTGGCCTTGCCGAAGTCTTTATACCTCTCTTGAGCCTAACAAATTTATTGCAAAATGCAAAATTCGATTTCGATGATTTTCTTTCTGTGTCAATATAAACTTGAATTCCTTTCTGTGGAACACCAAATTTCACGCTTTTAAATGCTTTCTTTGACGACTTCTTTCACCCAAAACTTTACGTCTGAATGAAACGGTTATACGAGGGCTAGATGATATATTCTTCCGATATCGACGATTTTCTGTACCAAAGTTTGTATCATTATATAGGGTTTTCCAATAAGAGTAATATGACTTAAAAAAAAACACTAAATTTGAAGGAAATTCAAATGTTTTTTATTTAATGTGAAGTACAATCCATACAATTAAGTTATGAATCTAACATCATTCAAATGGCCTCCACGACTTCTTTTCTAAAAAAAATCGTTATCGTTTTCAAGTTGTTCCAAGGCAGAATCAACAACTTCACAACGTTTATGGTGATCCAATGGGTTCAGTTCTTGAGTGAAAACAATTTTATACGGATGCAAGCCCAAATCCTTTCTCAAAATCCGCCAGGTTGTGGTTTGAGACAGTCCCAATTCTTGAGAACCTCTTGGAATCGACAAATTGCGGCCTTCAGCAACACTTGCCTGAACGCCAACAATATTTTCATTACTTCGACCAGTTCTTTGTCTTATTGGCATTTGAACATGATGTAAAGCAAATGTACGCTCGAAATTTTCAACGATTCGACGAATAGCGAGCATTGTTATGAATGACACCTCGTGGCCATGACCTTGTTGGCCGAGAGACTCATCTTGACCTCCTTTGGTGAACGTGCACTGTTTTAATGATTTTTTTGGTCTCTGGTGTGGTGTATGCATGTTTCGGTAACGAACTACGGTAACGGAAGGGCGCAAAAGTCCATTTGGATTGCGATTAAACATCGCCAAACACTCCTTTGAAGTGGTTACACGGTTGCACTTATAGTCGTGCGTCAGCAATCTTTTTCATATCTAAATATTCATGTAAATTGTGATGTACCCGCTAAATTGAGATGCCTACAACCTCAGCCACCTCACGTACTTTTATGTACTGTCGTGTCGACCTTTATGGTGCGACGACATGAACACTCGGCATCAGTTGTACTGTTACGACTACAACGGAACTCAGTAAACCACTTCTTAACTATTGAAATTAATGGTGCAGAGTCCCACGTGGTGTTTATCAAGTCCTTCCTTGGTTTCGGCGATGGTTTTTTACGCAAAAAAATATTGCTTAATCAGCACATGAAATTCTATTTTTTCCATTTTCATTAAAATTCACGAGGTTTACTGCCTTCAATGGCTGTCACACACAAATTAAATGACGCAGCTTGATCAAAATTTCACAGCAGTCTATTAATCGATAACAGTTGACGGGCGCAGTGTTGCATTTACAGTAACTGCATGGAAAACTCAAAAAATCAGTGACATATACAAATGGCAGAAAAAGTCTGTGCGTTCATCTAAGTTTATTTTGTTTGCACTATGAAAAGTCGAAAACAATAAATTATTCATAATATTGTTTTACATTATTTACTTTATAGTTCAATAAAAAGTAACTGCTACACAAACTTTGCCAATAATTAATATAAATTTAAAATGATATCACATATAAACAAAAAGGTCATTCATACCAATCAGAAAAAGTATGCGTTCACTTCAAAAATTATGAAAAAAGAGGCCAAAAATAAAAAAAATATATATTAAGTCAATAACTTGTTGGATATCCACGACTTTTAATGATTTCTAGAAGGCGGTTTTTCATTGACCTAACAAGTTTGGTTGCTACTTCTGGGCTTTTAGCTTCCCATTCCTCTTCAAGCGCGCTCCTTAGCATTTCCTTACTGGTTATAGCACGCCGCCCAATTTTTCTTTCTAGTACATCCCACTAGTGCTCAATAGGGTTAAGATCAGACAATTTCGGGGGTGTAAGCAGTTGTTTAGGACTATTATGCAGCAACCAAAGCTTAACATATTCTACTGTGTGCTTCGGTTTGTTGTTCTGTTGGAAAATAAATTGCCACCGAGACTCAGAGCATTACTGCACTTTCTTTTAAATTTATTTTCAAAATATTAGGATAATCATGCTTGTTCATAATCGACTCAATAAAGAGATATTTTCCTGCACACAAACTTGCCATGCACCCCCACATCATAGCACCTCCACCACCATGCTCTACCGTAGGTGCAAGATTTTGCTTTTCCAGCGCTGTTCCGCTTTTCCTCCAAATAATCTTACGGCCTTTTATACCAAATTCTGGAGGCTTTTTAAGTGCTCCTTCGCAAAGGTCATCCGCTTGAGACGATTTACTCTCGATATGAAGGGCTTTCTTCGTGCGACTCTGCCATGAAATCCGACTTTTTTCAGAATTTTTCGTACTGTATCTGGTCATAATTTCTTTTAGTTCTTTAATTCAATGTCTTTTGAAAGTTTGCTTACTGTTAGAGGTGGGTTAGAATTCACAAAAATAATTAGGTTGCGCTCTTCTCTTTCCGTCAGTTTTCTTGGACGTCCAGAACGTAGCTTAGACTCATAAGATTTTGTGTGTTTGAAGTTGAAACTGTCTCCCAACAGTTTTTGCCAATTCCCGATAACTTTTACCATTCTGCCACAAACCAACAATGTTTTTGTGTTTTCTCAAATTTCTATTTCTTTTCCCTTTTGGTCCAAAGTCAAAAGAAATAATAAGTTTACCCTGTATCATTTAAGATTAAATTAAATACAAATAATTTGTATTTTCAATGCAACAAACCATCGCTTTTTAAAATGAACGCACACTTTTTCTGCTCAACTTACTTAAGTAGCGGTGCTACAATCCCGTTAACTCAGAACGACGCAACTCAAATTCTACAAAATTTTACTCGAACATTCTTCAAATAATTGTCTTCAAATTAAGTGATAATAAAATTGTTAAACAGTTGTAAAATGCACAACTTTTTTTAGTTGAATACTAATTAATACAGTGAGTGAACGCAGACTTTTTCTACCATGTGTATAACAGCCTTCGTCTCTACTTTCACGTTCTTACATGCTTTATTGAAGTATTTATGTCAGAAAATATTATATGGGCTATATGATATAGTCGACAGCTCTAACCGGTTCCGACAAATGAACAATACATTACAAAAATACGCACGCATACTAAGTTTCGTTCAAATATCTAAAAAAAAAAACTCAGAGGCTATTTTGCCTTCGAACAGACAGATTGATGGGCAGACGGGCATGGCTGAATCAACTCAGCTCGGCGTTCTGATGTGATCCTTATGAATTTTCGCCTTCTGTTGCTTACATACTTCGCATCAAAGTTAATATAGCATTTCATGTTCATGAATGGTATAAAGAAAGTGAAACAAATGCCAGCAAAGATAAATTAAAACTGAAGCGGAATAATGAAATGTTTAAGTATGAAAAGAGATACTCAAAATTTAAAAAAATTTAATGCTCTTAAAAGCAAATGAAATAAGTAGCAGAAGTGAAGAAATATTGATTAAAAGAAGTAAAATAATACTATTAAATGAGAGAGGATAATGAACTGGTTTGAAATTTAGCCTACGGCGACAAGTAGATTAAAGTCAATATATCATAACGCCTTTGGGAAGTTTCACTCGTAAAAAAATATACATAAAATTCTCTTACATTTCCATCTCAAACTAATTCGCCCTTAATGAGCTCTCCTATAGCTGAAAATACTTAATTTAATTGTATTTATTCCATTCAGTCTGTCCGTCTTCCTGCCTATTTCGCTGTCAGCCCACAAATATCAAATTTGTAAGCCGTTTTTTTTTTTAGTTTTCTTTCATTTACACCTACAGCTTAGCGCTAAGAGGTTGCTATGATATGCTTTTATTGCAAATGTAAATATTTTTCAGTTGTTTACATGAAAGCTTTTGTTTATTTGTACAAAAGAAAGTTAATTATGAAACGTTCGTTTGATCTGTTGCTTTTATTTATGTAAAGGAAAAATGGAGAACATTTAAAAAAAAATGAAAAAGATAATTTACTTAGAAGGTATTTATACTTGAAATAATTCCTAAGAATGCCGGAAAGTGAATGAACTCGCAACAATAATAAATATTTAATCTCTTACCTTTTTGAATGATGAATCATACAATTATTTGAATAGATAAGCTTTTACTCATGACAATATTATTACGAAAAGGGCATTTGGAAAGGAGTGTGAGTTTTGTTTTGGTCTTAACAAAAGACTTTCACCTGCTTTCACTAAGTGAGCCAAGCTTAAGGAGCCTTCTGTTGCAGGTGTAATAGAAAATTCTATATATGAAATTCTAACATAGGCATTTTTGGGTTAAGAGATGTTTGTTTTTGAAATTTTTAATAAACGGCTTAAGACAACGCCTTAAAGTGTTTATGGCTTTGCGTGACTAAAGTGAATAAGAAAACTCTTTTGCAGGTGTCTGGTAACGGAATTACACTTCTTCTTCTTCTTCTTCGGGGTAGGCACCGCTTGCGCGATTATAGCCGCATCAACAAAAGCGCGCCACTCGTTTCTAATCTTTGCTTTTTGGCGCCAGTTGGAAATACCAAATGAGACCAGCTCGCTCTCTATCTGATCCTTCTAAGGGAATGGAGCTGTTCCTCTTCCTCTGCTTCCGCCATCGGATACTCCATCGAATAATTTCAAGGCTATAGCGCTTTGATCCATTCGGACGCCATGACCTAGCCAGCGTAGTCGCTGTCTCTTGATTCGCTGAACTATGTCAATGTCGTCGTATAGCTCGTACAGCTCATCGTGCCATCGTTTATTTTTCCAGCATAAAATTGAAGAAATCAAACAATCAGTTTACATAGCCGTATGAGTTTAGTGGGAATATGAAATTCTGATATAACGGTGTAGAGGCAGTTCCTTATCGTGCTGTTAAAGGCAGCTTTAAAATAGATGAAAATGATCGATTCTTTTCTCTCGGGTATTCTCCAAGATTTGGTGTATGGAGAATATCTGGTCAATGGTGGATTCTCCAGGTCTAATAAGGGCCGATCAGTTTGTTGACGGTGGGCTTTAATCTATCACACAATACGTTGGACTTATATGCCATATTAAAAGGGGTTTATTCCACGGTAAGCGGCGTAGACCGTGAGGTCTTCCTTTTTTAGGATTGGACAGAGCACACTTAGGTTCCATTCGTCAGGCATGCTTTCGTCTGACTATATTCTGCAAAGAAGCTGATGCATTCTCCTTGTCAGTTCTTCGTCGCCGTATTTGAATAGTTCTACCGGTAAGCCATCGCCGCTTTGTTATTTTTCAAGCGGGCAATCGCTATTCGAACTTCTTTATAGTTGGGTGATGGCACGTCTATAACATCGTTTCGGGTTTCGGGTTCGCCATCTCCGGGGTTTTCACTTTCACTGCCATTGAGTAGGTTGTAGAAGTGTTTCCTTGATACACTAAGTATTGTCTGGACATCTGTCAGCAGATTACCTCCTTGGTCCCTACGCGAGTGTGTCTTGAAACCTTCTGTAAGTCGCCGCATCTTCTTATAGAATTTTCGAGCTTTACCCTTGTCGGCTAGCTTCTCTAGCTCTTCATACTCACGCATTTCGGGTTGTTCCTTTTTGTCTGCAAATGCGTCTCGCTTCCCTCATCAGCTCTCCGTATCTATCCCATCCCGCACATGTTGTAGTAGATCGCAAAGTTGCGAGATAGGCAGTTCGTTTTCTCTACACCACAGTTCAATATTCCTCATCGTACCAGTTCTTTTTCTGACACTTAAAAAAAAACAATTATTTCAGTAGCAGCGGTATGCAAGGAATTTGGTATTTCGTTCCACAGCTCCCTTATATCGGGTTGCTGATGAGTGCTCTCAGGTGGTGATTTCAGCCTTTTGTCTTGCGAGCACATCATGAGCTGGGCAGCGGCACTTTCCCAATTAAGGGACCGAACATTCCAGGTGTCTCTCATCCGAGGCATTTGTTGATTTTTCTTTGGACTATAGTTTTTATGTGGTGGGTCTCCAATCCTACGCTTAACCGCAGGGGATTCGCCTTCTCACTTTAGGTGATTGGCAGTCAAAGACTTTCCTCACTTGCATGAACTTCTGCTCATGGCCCCATCCCCCAACGGAACTACACCACACAAGTAAAAACAAACAGATTACATGGCTAATGTTGGCTCAGTGCTAAGAGCACTCGCTTGTTACGTCAGGATCCGTTGGGTTGAACCTGTCAAAATGTGATGAGGGGATGTGATAATCTCCGAAATAGTTTCCACTTTCTACCAATTTTCTTTGTTGTATAATATAAATACGCAATTAACAAAAATAAATAGGCTTTTCGCTCATTAACATATAATACATAGCGAATACCAATTTGATATATTTTTGAGAAAAATGTAGATGAAACTTCCTCCACTTTGAGGTTTTTGCATCTTAATGTTTTTACCAACAAATGGAGGGACCTGGCGATGAATAGATTCTTTATGAGAGGATTTTATTTCATGTCAGAAATATACTCGGAGGGCTTGAAATTCCCTGCCGAGGGGCGACCGGAATTATAAAAATCAATTTTCTATAATTTTTTGATGTTGCTCGAGTCTGGGCTCCCTGGCATTCCGAATTACAATACGCAATGCTAAAGCAATGTGGACGCCAATGTAATTTTAGTAAGATTAAAAAAGCTCTGTCTCAGAAGAAGCGAATAATAAATACTTGGAATAGTGGTATAAATCGTTTAGAACCTGGAACGGCCCTACTCTGAAGCTAGAAATTAGAGCATACTTGACAGAACCCCTAGCTCAAAATACGACTTGTTGGAACGTACTTCACATATGATAAATGGAACAATTCTTCAAGTCCACTGATGTTAAAGGTGTGTAGAATACCAAATTTTACAGTCTTCGATGTGTTTTAACGGATTTTTTGACTTAAAACCTCATAAGTAAAAAATCGAATATAGGGTCTCTATATGATATAGTCTTCCGATATCGACTATTTTCGGTATCAATATTTATTTGTATGTCATAAACGTGGGTAGAATACCAAATTTCACATGTATTTTTGACTGGTTTTTGATCCAAAATCGCATTTTTGAACAGTGATTGCATGAGGACATATGCTATAGAGGTCCGATCTGGTTGGTTTCAAAAATGATCGCATACATCTAAAAATTTATCTTCGTACCAAGCTTGGTTGAAATATTTCAAAACCGAAAAGTAAGGAGCTGGTATGCTTTCAAACAGACAAAACATAAAAATAAAAAATGCGTATAGAGAGAATCGAACTCGGAATTATGTTTTATTTAATAACTTCGCTATTATTATTAACGGGTGATCAATTTCGAGGCTCTCTACTATTTTAAAGAAAAAACACAGAAAATTCAAATTTAAGGGCGAATGTTTATTATGATTCGGAAGAACATTCTTTCGAATTTATTTTTTGAAGATTACTTCTTTCAAATGTTGGCCGCGGATACGTCTCAGATCGTCAATCCGTTGAGTCCAATTTTCGATGACTCGTTCGAGCATTTCTCTGTTAGCTGGCGAAAGACACGCGTGATGTTTTGCTCCTAGGCCTGAATCGTGTTGAAACCAAATGTCAAGGATATCACGAGCTTCGTTTTCAGATATCAAATAGTCGGTTATCACGGCGCGATAAGGGTCACCATTGACGGTTACATTCTCACCGGCATCATTTTTGAAGAAATGTGGACCGATGATTCCACCGGCCCACAAACCACACCAAACCGTTGTTTTTTCTGATTGAAATGGCTGCTCTTCAGGTTGCTCTTCGTCCCAAATGCGGCCATTTTTGTAATGGGCCTCATCGCTGACCAAAATTTTGCTCGAAATTATCGGGTCTTCTTGGAACTTTTCAAGAGTCCATAGAGCGAAGCGATGTCGTTTGGGAAGGTCGAGCGGCTTCAGTTCTTACACAAGCTGCATTTAGTTTGCTTTCAATTTAAGATCTCAACGTTAAATGCACCAAGTCGTTCCATACGTCAGTCCGAGTTGCTGCGAACGGCGCCGAATCAACTGTCCACCGTCTTCGTGTACACTCTCTCTACGGCCGCTATATTTTCTTCACTGCGTACTGGTCATAGTCTATTCGGTCGAATATTATCCAATAATGAATGCTGGTTCTCAAGATGGGTGATGGTGTTGCGAATAGTACGCTCAATAGGCCAATTGTGTTGACCATAAGTTAAAGTGCGAAGTGCGCGAAACACATTTTTTACAGAACGTGAATTTTCGTAATAAAGTTGAATAATTTGTAAACGTTGTTCAGGCGTGAGTCTTTCCATGATGAAATGCCAAACAATACTGAACAAAAATAACATGACAGCTTGACACGACTCACGCGTAATCTGTGAAAAAAAAAGACTATTGAAAAGAGCAGCTCTACTTGGATCATCCTTTATTTGTATACGTGTGGAAACACAGTTCATTCCTTGCCTTTATATTTCACTTATAAGCAAAAGAAGTGTTTTCCATCAAACCCGCTGGGATAAAACTTTCGAGAGACTTAAAAGAAGCACACTTATATGGGTGTTAAGAATACTTTCGACTTTTACTCTTCTTCTTTTTACTTAGCACCAAGCAGTAGCACTTCGCCTGTTGTTTTCTGTTCAGCCACACTTTGAAAGAGCAAGGTTAAAGCCGCATTAAAGTGAGAGCATCCCTGTTAAAGCTGACAATAGTGGACAAGATTGTACAATGGCTAATGTCGTGAGTGTGAATAGTAGGTGTGTGGAGGCAGCGTCTCTCTGAATAATGCGGAACCAATAACAATGGTATTTGCGATGTTAACATTGCCCTGGAGGCTACTAGCGCTAAACAATAACGATACTCCTCACGATAAGCGTAAAATTATACACAAAACCCAGTGAGCGAAACTATGTTTTTGTGACTCACATTTGTCGAGATGAGATTATTGCTAAAGAATGGTAAAGGAGATTTTCGGGTCTTTTCGCATAAGCGACAAAATGTGCTTCGTAAGCAGGTACAGTTCTCTGTAATGGTATATAATAGACAAGCCCTTTTTAGATGTCAATTATGTTAAGTCCTTCTTCCGAAGGAATCTCTGATTTACTTGCGGAAACTTCCGAAAGGGTTTCCAATAATAATAAGAATTTCTTTAGAAATTATGTTGTTAGTTCTCTACCATTAGCAAATATTTTTTTCTTCTTGAAATTATAAGTCAAAACTTTTATAATCCTGCCATTTTTTAATTGAAAAGCTGGGTTCCTTCAAACGGTAAGTAGATGTATTGAAGACTTCAAATTTTATTTTAATTAAATCCACAAAAAAAATTTAATTCCAACTTCTCTCTCTCAACAGCAGCAAGAAATTCCACCGAGTAAGGGTTTGCGCAAAGTCCGCTTTGGGTCCTGCAGCAATTGAGCGGTAAGTATATCTCAACTCAACTATGTGACTTTGATGGCAACAAGCTACTTCAAATATTGATTCATTAAAAAATCAGAAGTGGAATAAATTAGTTTGAAAGAGAAAAAGCCGAACGAACAAGCATAAATGTAATACAGATAAGTAATAAGTAGAAATATTGAGTGAATATTTGGTAAAACTTAGAGAAAACTTGTAAGTGAAAACAACAAATTAAAAGCCTGTGTCATTGCCCAAATCGTTCATAAGCCGCTTAGCACGCTTTCGACAGCCGCCGTTGAAGGTTTTCACTACTACCATCTGCTCACGGGGTGCACGGGCATACAGCATGTTCAGACAATTATTTGAATGTGGTCCATACAAATTGACTTGAACTTAATGATTGTATTTATTAAGCTGCTCGATGTGACAGTTTCGCTAATGCTCTTTCGAGTACGCATGTACAGTGGCGGACAAAAGTCTACAAACACCCGCTGTTTTCGTTGAATTGAAAGTGCAAAAAGTTTATTGGAAAATTTAACGATATTGTTTATTTCAAACATTTTCCCTTATCATAAAAAATCAACAAACAATTTTTTTTAACATAAAATGGTAAAGCTATGCCAAAAAGAGCGTAACTCCAACATTGACAAAAGTCATACATAACTTATCTTAGCGCAAAAACTTTGGTTAATGTCAGGTAAAATGATCTTTTTAGTATTTAGTTAGTCCACCGTTCTCATAAATAACAGTTTGAAGCCGTCGTGGCATCGAAGCTATTAAATTTCTCAATTCTGAGGAAGTAATACTGTCCCAAGCTTTAATAATACACGTTCTTTGATTAATGCTGGGCTAGAAATCTGATTTTTTCTAATTTTTCGCTCAAAAATCTCCCAGATATATTCAATAACGATTCAAGTCTGGACTTTGAGTTGGTGTGTATAGTTGCCTTGGAGCATGATAAAGCAACCAATCCTTAACAATATGGACCGTGTGCTTTGGATCGTTATACTGTTCAAAGATCCAGCCTGCGCCCAGCTTCTAACTGTCCACCGAAGGCTTCAGATTAGCTTCCGGCAATGACGTATATTTCAACCGATCCATATTACCCTCAGTGAAAACAAGCTTTCCAACTAGAGATGCTGCAACCGCTCCCAAAACCATTACGTTGCCGCCATCATGCTTCACTGTCAGTATTATATTTTTGGAGTTAAGTGCAGTGTTTTCTTTTCTACAAACTTTTGCTCTTTTAGCGCGGCCGAATATATTGAACTTCGATTTGTCTGTAAACAAGACTTTTTGCCAAAAATCCATTCCCTGGTCTAAATGTGCTTTAGCGAACACCAAGCGAAGTTTACAATTTTTTCAGAAGTAAGAGGCTTTTTATGTGACATTCTACTGTTGAAGCCGTTATCGCTCAGAGCACTTCGAATTGTTCTTGGATGAACACACTTTCTTGATGAGCTTGCGATGTTTTCGGCTAATTTTGGGGCAGTAAATTTAGGGTCATCATTAACTTCTTTCAGAATAAAGCTGATGTCTATTCGAGTTAGTTTCTTCGGGCGGTCAACACGCGGCTTGGCTTTCTTTCGGTGGAACCATTTTTTTTCAAAGTTTTTTACAATGGTCTGTACCTTTGGTAGACTTAAGATTAAATTTTTTTAAAGTTCACCATACAATTTCTTCTCTTTTCTGTGCTGAATAACCAAGATTATTACGTTGAAGGAAATTTCTTTTCGCGGAGCCATTGTTGATGCGAATGTGTTCAAATCACAACTCACTTTAACACTAGCAAATTATAAAACATAATTAAAAAAATTAGTAAAAAACGGTACCTACCTACCATAACAACACAACGTATCGACATAACTGCCAGTTATCCCTTGGTGCATGTAGACTCCTTTCAAGGATATTTATGCATATCTTCATCATAATTATTTTATTTTATGATAGAGAACGGATTTGTTTTAATACATGTGATAAGAAAAGGATTTAAAATAAAACTGTTTACCCACATTTTTCAGCAAAGTGATATTAAAGGGTGTTTTTTATAGAGGTATAGAACTTTAAGTTGCAATAAAACAACGATGGATTATTCGATTGACATGAATTTTATTTATCCGAAAGATAATCTTGTGGAATTACATTGCAAATATAATTTCTGGCATATGACCGCCACGGCTGGCGCGGATGTAGTCCAATCTGGATGTCCAATTTTCGATGAAATGGTGAAAGCGTTTGTGGCTTTACATAGCCTCACAGAAAGTAGTCTAGCGGTGTTAAATCACAAGATCTTGGAGGCCAATTCACGGGTCCAAAACGTGAAATTAGGCGGTCACCAAACGTGTCTTTCAATAAATCTATTGTGGCACGAGCGTCGTGTTGTGACATGTTGCGCCGTCTTGTTGAAACCACATCTCCTGGACATCATGGTTATTCAATTCAGGAATGAAAAAGTTAGTAATCATGGCTCTATACCGATCACCATTGACTGTAACGTTCTGGCCATCATCGTTTTTGAAAAAGTACGGACCAATGATTCCACCAGCCCATAAAGCGCACCAAACAGTCAGTTTTTCTGGATGTAACGGTGTTTCAACATACACTTGAGGATTACCTTCACTCTAAATGCGACAGTTTTGTTTGTTGACGTAGCCATTCAACCAGAAGTGCGCTTCATCGCTAAACACGATTAAATGGACGTAGTGCGCGATACTTTTTCCGCACAGAACCATTATTTTCGAAATAAAATTGCACTGTTTGCAAGCGTTGTTCAGGCGTGAGTCTATTCATGATGAATTGCCAAACCAAACTGAGAAAAAGTCACTTAATAGCTGTTAAATCGGTCGCCATCTTGAAAAGTAATGCCAACTTAAAGTTCTATACCTCTATAAAAAACACCCTTTACTTTCTACACAACGAATACAGGCGGTATATGTAGACTTTTGTCCGCCACTGTATGTATGTAGCTACTAAATTTACCACAAAGTCCTTTCTCATGCCACATATACAACCAGCTTAGCACTTTGTGGCTTCCTTGCCGACATTAGAAGGCCAACTTACACGCATCCATACATATTTATAAGTAATAACTGGCTTTATGCCATCTTCAAAGGCCATAAAGAGGTTGACATCAATGTGGCGTATGGAATTTCATTATATCTATAATTAAATGGCAATGACCAACGTGAGCATGTACATATGTACTCGTATGTGGAGTTAAGCTGAACACCAATAAGTGCACCAACGGCAACATTTAGAAATATGAATAAAGAATCAAGTTTGTATATAAGAAAAACTGTCTGCTGCTGCTGCTGACAAAATAATAAAAATATTGGTAAAAATAACTGCAAAAACGAAGAAAAGCATTAGATACCGTCAATTGTCAATAATGTAATTTTGTCAATACATATGTTGTAGTGTTCGGGGAGTACAGTATAATAAGCAGTAAGCACGCACTTTAATTTCAACGCATGATTTTAGTCTGTATGAGTGCTTCCCATCACACGGCTTCTCTTGCAGTCAATTAAAGCTGATGAGCAATATATAAGATCCTTTATATTCGAAAGGATAATATGGAGTGTAGCAATATCTCCACTTTTATTATGCCATGCAAATTTGTACGCATTAAATATCCTTGATATATCCTTGCTCACATTCTACACATGCTGTTGCTGCCACTGCTGTGTTGTATTGGTAAATAGCAAGTAACCAGCACAGGCAGGGCTGAATTTAAGGATTACTCACTGCACTTACACACTCATAGATGCATACTTACTTATGTGCACATATACTGGATTATTGCTGAGTGGCGTATGTAATACAAGTAATAAAAGCAACAAGTGCATAGAAGCGCAAAATATGCCTCCCGGGCACTAGTGGATGCCATTTTACTGCTTTCTGTTTTGCTTTGCCCTGCTGCTATTTGCAATGACTACACACATGCAGAAGCAACAGTTGGATGTCACATGAAAGCGAGCGTATGTGTGTGTGTGTATTGTCCAAGGTTTAAACGTAATTGTATTGGTGTGTGTATGCACTCGAATGCGTCTGTTTGGGGCTTGTGGGTTTTACTTTTTTCCACGTTGCTATATTGATTTGTTGGGCAACATTGTGAAGAGATATGTTGCTTCAACATTTCCATTATTTACCAGGGTTAAAGGAAACAAAGTTTGCTCTTTGAATAACGTTGAACTTTTATAGGCATTCTGTGCGAATTCAGAGGGTTGGGAAGATCCATGAATTGCTTAATAGCAGGGGGGTTTTTCACGTGGACCTACAGACCTCTTCCGCTGGTAGACTTTTATGAGGAGCTAACAATAGTACAAGCCGATGTAATGATATTTGTTTCCAAAGAGTCACGTTAGAAGAACCTCTGGCCTATTTGAAATGATAAGCGAAGTGTAAGATTACATATGTACTCCAATAATACGGTTTCAATTTCTCTCGGAATGAAGAGGAGTATACTTTCACGCTTGTGAAAATATCTCTCTCAGTTCATACATTCTTTTATATTTTCAAGTGAAGAGTTAAGACCTCTCACCTTTCCTTATATCGACATGCTTAAATTTTTACAAGTCCACTCATGCTGTTGACACAGCCTTGGAAATTTTCTTAGAACGAACTAGAGGCTGATCCATTTCGAAAATGATTTTTAAAGAAAAACAACACAGAAAATTCAAATTTACTGGGGTATGTTTATTTTCATTCGAAAAATAGTTTTTGGCATAAATTTTTTGCAGTTTATCTCTTTCAAATGTTGGCAAGCGGCTCAGATGGTCCATCCGTTGAGTCCAATTTTCTATGACTCATTTCCACTGGTAACTAGCGAATGACACGCGTGATGTTTTGCTCCAAGGCCTGAATCAAAGCGGGATTGTCCACATGGACTTTAGACTTTACATATCCCCACAGGAAAAAGTCTAACAGTGTGATATCACATGATCTTGGTGGCCAATCGACCGGCCCAAAACGTGAAATTATCTGCTCACCAAAATTTTCTCTCAAAAAATCCATTGATTGATGCGATGTGTGAGAAGTGGTACCATCAAATGGAATCAAATGTCACGGATATCACGAGCTTCGTTTTCAGATATCAAATAGTCGGTTATCATGGCGCGATAAGGGTCACCATTGACGGTTACATTCTCACCGGCATCATTTTTGAAGAAATATGGAGCGATGATTCCACCGGCCCACAAACCACAACAAATCGCTGTTTTTTCTGGATGAAATGGCAGCTCTTGAATCTCTTCAGGTTGCTCTTCATTTCAAATGCGGCAATTTTGCTTGGTTACATACCAATTGAGCCGGAAATGTGCCTAATCGCTGAACAAAAGTTGGCTCGAAAACATCGGATTTTCAAGAGCACTTAGAGCGAAGCGATGTCGCTTGGAAACGTCGAGCGGCTTCAGTTCTTGCACAAGCTCTATTTTGTACGCTTTCAATTTAAGATCTCGACGTAAAATACCCCAGTCGTTAAATACGTCAGTCCGAGTTGCTGCGAACGGAGACGAATCGAATGTCCACGGTCTTCGTGTACACTCTCAGCTAAGGCCGCTATATTTTTTTCACTGCGTGCTGGACGTGGAAACTTCTAGTAAAGTTAGGCGCCCTCCACCTGATTTTTCCTACAGAGTAGAGCTTCCACAAGTGGGTACTATAAATGTAGGCATACTTTTCGTATAACACATCGTTCCATCGTCTGCTGCGCTTAGGAGCAAAATCGTTTGCAAAACCTTTCTCTCAAAAACTCTTAATGCATACTCATCAGTCGTTGGCATCCACTTTCACTGTGCTTCTTTGTTCAATCCAAAGAAAGTTCTGCGACGGTAGAGAGTCTGAAATCTCGTTTGGTACCGGAGAGATGCTTTCCATGGTATTCTCCACAGTTTTCAATGCTGGTCTGAAGCCACACTAATAAGGTTCGATCAGTTCATTGACGGAAGGTTTTAATGTTTGACCTATATGCTAGATAAGAGCTTATATGCGATATTAAGGAAGCCATAGTTGGAGAGCAATCTCTATTTGGACTTTGGTTCGGGTCCATCAGCTCCGGGTGTCGCAGATTGGAGAAATTTCCCCTCCATAAAACGAGTATGCTCTAGGAATCGGTTGCAGATTTATGGCCTTAGTTCTTACATAAGTAGTAAGTCGCCGCATCTTTTCATCCCATTTTCGTAACAGTAGTAGTGATGGTCGTTTTTCCTATAATCCTCTTAATCACGCATTCAATCCACACGCTTTGTGGTCGAACGCTATGCCGCGAGGAAGTTGTTATAATTTCTATTACCTGCTGCTTTAGCGTTAGGAGCTTGAAATGCCGGACCATAGTTCCCCTATATCAAGTGTGGATAAGTGCTCACAAAGAGCAGGAGGGCAGTTCAAGTAGAAAACCGATTGGCTGTCTGCTATGATTTTGGTTTTCGGGGTTGTACCTCATTTATGTTGCTTTGAGAGAGTATATTTATGAGAGAGTAGTTAATGGTTCGATCTCGAAAGAATGAGCAGGAAAGCATAGAATCTATCTCACCCTATTAAGATGTGGATTAACCAGACACTACGGAAATCTCTTTTGACTACTCTTACCTTCCGCAATGGAATACAAAAAATTCATTCGTAAAGGATCATCCACGCCTGAGTTGTGTCAAGCATTCATTATTGGATAATATTCGACCGAATAGACCACGTCCAGCACGCAGTGAAGAAAATATAGCGGCCGTAGTTGAGAGTGTACACGAAGACCGTGAAGATTAGATTCGGCGCCGTTCGCAGCAACTCGGACTGACGTATAGAACGACTTAGCGCATTTCACATCGAGATCTTAAATTGAAAGCGTACAAAATACAGCTTCTGCTAGAAGTCAAGCCGCTCGACCTTCCCAAGCGACACCGCTGCGCTCTAAGGGCTCTTGAAAAGTTCCAAAAGGATCCGACGTTTTCCAGCTAAATTTTGGTCAGCGAGTAGGCCCATTTCTGGCCCAATGGGTATCTAAGGAAGCAAAATTGCCGCATTTTAGGGACGAAGAGCAACCTGAAGAGATTCAAGACCTGCCATTTCATCCAAAAAAAAAAAACAACGGTTTGGTGTGGTTTGTGGGCAGGTGAAACCATCGGTCCATTTTTCTTCGAAAATGATGCCGGTGAGAACGTAACCGTCAATGGCGACCATTATCGTGCATGATAACCGACTATTTGATGCCTCAAATTGAAGCTCGTAATCTCCGTGACATTTGGTTTCAACAAGACGGCACCACTTCCCACACATCGCATCAACCAATGGATTTATTGAGAGAACACTTCGGTGAGCAGATAATTTCACGGTCGGTTGGCCCCCAAGATCATGCCATATCATTACCGTTAGACTTTTCCCTCTGAGGATATTCAAGTCCATGCGGACAATCCCGCTTCGATTCAGGCATTGGAGCAAAACATCACGTATGTAATTCGCCAGTTACCAGTGGAAATGCTAGAACGAGTCATCGAAAAGTGGACTCAGCGGATGGACCATCTGTAGCAGCGGCCAACATTTGAAAAAGGAAATCTTAAAAAAAGAATGCTCTTTCGAATGACAGTAAACATTCCCCATTAAATCTGAAATTTTTGTGTTTTTTCTTTAAAAAAGTATTGAATCTAGGAATGAATCACCCTTTAGAACCTTGGAATACTTTTAATAGGGAAAAATTCAGACAGAAAATTTTTTTTCGAACACTTATGAACAGCAAAAAAAAAATCCAGTTGAAACATTTAATTCCATCCATAAAAACGTCTATTTGGAATTTCTACAATGTTTTTTCGGCAAATAAAATTGTGGTGCATTTTTTTCTTATTTTTCATTTAATCCGACAAATTTGTCTAGGCAGCGATAAATTTCAATTCCACATCTGTCCGTAGCAACCGTATTTATTTCATGCTTTTCTTTGTTTTTAACATTCAACTCATTAAAATTTACAAACAACATTGCAAAAAAAAAAAAACAACCCACACACAAACAAGGACGCAAATAAACATACCAAAATAAACAGCGTAATACTAGGAAATCTTGGATTTGCTCAGTTCTGGTGTATACTGTAGTTAAATGAACTAGTCAATGAACTACTTTGAAACTAGTATGAGCCTAGCAAGTCTAACCTGCCGCCGAATTATCTGTTTTCAATATAAGCAATTTAATGGTGTTAATTGTTAGATTTCGGCCAGCAGTATACTAGTCCTCTACTAGTTAAAAAATGAACTAGTGAATTTATATGTTTAACTTTGTACCAAAAGTGAAAGTGGTTTGTTGCTAAAACGGATTCTAAAAGTTATAAAAATAATAATAATTGAAAAATACTAAATTTTAGACTAATGTCTAGCAATTCTAGTAGTAAACTAGTACTTATTTCAAACAGTTTCTTATTGCGCCTCAAGGTTTTCTTATTTTTTTTTTTTTTTTTTGATTTTTTCTTTCGCAAAATAGAATTTCTTCTTCTACTTACTACATTCTTAGCACAATTTCAGTTGTTGTTGTTGTTGCTATGCTACTAAGTGCACTGCGAATCGACTAATTTATGGCTTTATTTGTCCAAATACGAAAAGCAGAGTGAAAAATATAATAATATTTACAATGTTTTTGAATATTTATGACCCGAAGTCTTTGGTAGTGTGTAAAAAATTTAGCCTCTAATCGTGAAGGTGTCTGGTGTAGAGGATAATTGCTTTTCAACAGTGTTCTTTTGATGGATAATTAGACTGAATTGAATTTATAGTTCCAAGGAAGGTGGAATTTCATTGAATATAGTAAAGAGTAGAAACAAAAATTCACCCATTAATTACATGGTTGTTATATGTCCAAATATTCATTCGGTTGCCAGATCGTTGACAAATATTTAAGTACGCAATGAAGGCGCGATAGCCGAGTAGTTAGCATTGCGTACTGACATTCGGAAGGCCTGGGTTCGAACCCAGGTTCGAGCAATATCCAAAATGATAGAATTTTTTTTTTCTAATTGCGGTCGCCCCTCGGCAGGGAATGTCAAGCCCTCCGAGTGTATTTCTGACATGAAATAAAAGCTCCTCATAAAAATCCATCGGACGTTCTGAGGCGGCTTAGAATAAACTAATATACATTTGTTGTTAAAAACATCAAGACGAAAAACTACAAATCGTAGGAGGAGCTCGGCCGAAAATCGTTTCAGCGGTTACAAAGCGCCAAATATATGTATATATAATGAAGGCTTGCCTGATAGATATTCAATTTATTTTATTTTAATTTTTTTAATTTTCATTACATGCGGTCCACACGCCAGATTTCTTGCATGTTGGGCTGAGCTCAGCCATTTTTTTTTGTCTTTTCTAAGGTGCTACAGAGGTTTTTCCACGACAATGTTTAGTTTATCTTTGGATTCACACTAGTACCTAGCCATTTCAAAGAGTTCTCTATGCTTGGGCCTAAGTTATCCGAGTTTCTTGTTCCTCCATGATGGCTTTGATTCGTGCTTTGCTTGTTGTGTAGTACACACGATATTGTAGATTCTGTTGAGGACAGACCTCAGTCTGCTTAGCTAGTTGCTAAATCAATTTTTCCATCATAAATCTTTTGTTGCAATTTGAATTTTATGAATTTTAGGTCCACAAAGTACTCCGCGATAGGGGCAATATGAGTTACTAGTTATTATATATATAAAGGGTCGAGTTATCGAGTTTCCCTACTTTTTTAATAAGAAAAGACACAAAAATTTCAAATTTAATGTGGAGTGTTTATTATCATTCGAAAGAACATCCGCGGCTACGTCTCAGATGGTCCATCCGTTGAGTCCAATTTTCGATGACTCGTTCGACCATTTCGACCGGTAACTGGCGAATGACACCCATGATGTTTTGCTCCAATGTCTGAATTGAAGCGGGATTGTCCACATAGACTTTAGACTTTACATATTCCTACAGGAAAAAGTGTAACGGTGTGATATCACATGATCTTGGTGGCCAATCGACCGGCCCAAAACTTGAAATTATCTGCTCACCGAAGTGTTCTCTCAATAAATCCACTGGTTGATGCGATGTGTGGGAAGTGACGCCGTCTTGTTGAAACCAAATATCGCGGAGATCACGACCTTCAATTTCAGGCATCAAATAGTCGGTTATCATGGCGCGACGGTTACGTTCTCACCGGCATTATTTTTTGAAGAAATATGGACCGATAATGCCACCGGCTCACAAACCACAACAAATCGCTGTTTTTTCTTGTTGAACTGGCAGCTCTTGAACTTCTTCAGGTTGCTCTTCTTCCCAAATGCGGCAATTTTGCTTGTTTACATACCCATTGAGCTGGAAATGGGCCTCATCGCTGAACAAAATTTGTCTCGAAAACGTCGGATCTTCTTGCAACTTTTCAAGAGCTCATAGAGCGAAGCGATGTCACATGCGAAGGTCGAGCGGCATCAGTTCTTACGCAGGCTGTATTTTGTACGCTTTCAATTTAAGATCTCGACGTAAAATGCGCTAAGTCGTTCCATACGTCAGTCCGAGTAGCTGCGAACGGCACCGATCGACTCTTTATGGTCTTCGTGTACACTCTCAGCCACGGCCGCTATATTTTCTTCACTGCGTGCTGGACTTGATCTATTCGGTCGAATATTATCCAATAATGAATGCTGGGTCTCAAGATGGTGATGATGGTGTTGAGAATAGTATGCTCAGTAGGCCGATTATTTTGACCATAAGTTGAGTGAAGCGCGCGAAAGACAGTCTTTACCGAACGTGAATTTTCGTAATAAAGTTGAATGATTTCTAAACGTTATTCAGGCGTAAGTCTTTCCATGACGGAATACCAAACAATACTGAACAAAAATAACATGACAGCTTGACATGACTCACGCGTGATCTGTCAAAAAAGCCTTTATACATATATGTGTATATTTCGCACTTTGTATCCGTTGAAGCGATTTTTAGCCGAGCTCCTCCTCCAATTTGTGGTGTGGCGTCTTGATGTTTTTACCAGCAAATTGAGGATGATCCTTCAGTTTATTCTAAGCCGACTCCGAACAGCTGATGGATTTCTAGACATTCCTTGCTGATGAGCGACCGCAATTAGCAAAACGCATTTTCTATCATTTTGGAAGTTGTATGAATCTGGACTCGATCCCAGGCCTTCCGAATTATTTATATATGGTTATCCATTTTGCGGTTTCCGTAATTTAAATTAATTTGAAATATTTATTTAAATATTTATTATTTATTAAAATAGGTTTTTTCATGAAATTTCTTTTTTATGATAAAGTTTGAATCTTGGCATTATATGTGAAAAACTACATTATTCAAATGGCTGCCTCGTAAATTTTTGGAAATTTCGATCCGTTTGAGGTAATTTTCGATCACTTTTGCTACATATTGGGCGGTATTTCAGCCATAACTTGACGAACCTTAGCTTCCAAGTGGTCAAGAGTTAAAGGTATATCCGCATAAAGACGGTCTTTCGCGTAGCCCCACAAAAAAAATTTCAACGGTGTCAAATCACACGATCTCGGTGGCCAATTGACATTGCCAAGACGAGAGATTACCTGACCGGGCAATTTCTCTCGCACAAAGCCATATTCGCTACTTTTGTTTGTCATGTGAAACCATCTTGTTGGAGCCACATATTGTCCAAGTCGTGTTCTTAAATTGCAGGCCAAGCAAAGTCGGTTATCATACCATCATAACGCTTCGAAATGACAGTGACAGTCTCGCCGTTATCGTTTTCATGGACATCTCCGCACAAAAGAGCGCACCGGTTGTAATTACTTCTCTTCAATTGTTTGAGGATTCTGAGGGCTCCAAATGTGACAGTCTTGCTTATTTACGTATCCACTGAGTGGGAAATGTGCCTCGTCGCTGAAGAAATTTTTTGTTGGGAAAAAACGCGGTTCACTTCTTGTTGTTCAAGCACTCAATCGACGTACCCCAACGCACGGCGTTGTAAATGGTCAGCTGGCTTCAGTTGTTATGTGAGCTGGACTTTATATGAATATAGGTGTAAGTCCAAGTGCAAAATACGTCAAAATTCGTGCCGTAAGAAAGTCCCAGCTCTTGAGAACGTCCAGAAATAGACACAATCGGGTCTTCGGCTACACTTTCACTAACCGCAGCGGTATTTGAGGTGGAACGAGCAAAACGATGATGCACAATCCTTATAATATCTGTAACGGATCCAGTCTCTTCAAATTTCTTTAATATTTTACTAATTGCTTGAGTAGTTGGACGATTTCAAAAACTTTAAGGCATTGTGCGATTGTTAACCGATCCAAGATCATAAATGCCTCACTCTTAATTAAAACAAAACATGTTTGGTTTGACAGTTAAGTTTGAAAGATGTCAAAATGCAGCCCTGAACTTACGATATCACTGAACTGATACCTCTTTGCAATGAAGTAAAAGCTCACTACGTTTGCTGATGCCGTCACTTCATGTACAGCTTCGTTTTCTCGGCTTTTTTAAACTGTTTTCGAAGTTTCCTTTATGGCGTTTCATCTTCCTAGCATAGATAGTGTAGCAGCTCATAGCCTTTACAGCCACTGCTATCATTTTCAGTTGAAGAGAGTTAAGGGTTGACTTATGTTAGAAATAATACTGCTGTCCTGGCCTTACTTGTTACGATTAGTACAACAAAGTCGATAATGTCCCCTACTTTGTGGGAGCGGATTTATATTTACGCAGATTTATCTGAAGAACAACTGCTATTGAGATCAATTTTCTTCAACGAGTTATGTAAACGACCAGCTCACCCTTTTTTGTATGATGCAATTCCAAGGTGTCCTTCAGGATCACTCCCAAGTTCCTCTTAAATTACTTATTGATCCTTGACGGGGTTAGATCGCCGAAAAAGTGATAGCCATTTAGGGCATAAAATCAGGGGCAACTTCGGTGCGCTGAATCGGCTGTCATGAGAGTCATCTTTCTTCACCTACCGTTCCTCGAGCGTGTTGCCGTCGCTAGAACCTGGCAAAGCTATTAAGAACTTCTTCACTATGTAATCTTTACTGACTACTCAATCTGTTGCTCATCAGGAAATATAGTGATATTTCATTCCCGGAAACACCGATTCTTAGGGAGAACTAATGGAAGCAGTGGGGTAGAGTTTTAAAACTCACTTCATAGCACTCACTAGATAGCAAATATGATGAGTTTCATTATTGGGGAATTATTGGCCAAATGGAATCGGACCTATATTCCATAGTTCTATCAGTATAAATACCTGGCCCTCACACTTAAAATGGCCTATTTGCTCCAAGTATATATTTACAATTTTTAGAGCAACATTGAAACGTTTTCCAATACGATTAACGTATTCGACTTCACTGGCATTGACTAACTTTCCGTTGCTACGTCTTGCAATGTGGATTTTTGCTACGGCCTGAGCGTGTACGACTTTACGTAAGTTTGCGGAGTCATATGCCGATCGCAACTCGTGTGGTTGAATTTTTTCCACAGTGTAAAGGTAGTCAACAGTTTGGTTACATAACCCTGTGACTGATTGATTGTCAATAAGTACCTCTACCTCGCGTGCAGGTTTTGCATACTTGTACGTCGACATTCTTCTAGCACAGCGGCGAGATCATCGTCTGCAATGTACCTCTTTGCGACGGGCCTGGCTTTCAGTTCATTTTCAACGAACTTCTTGTTGACTATACTCTTATGAGCGTCCTTCTTCTTCTGACGGACAGCCGTACTTGGCACCTTCTTAGCAAGTTGTGCCTGGGGAGGTCTTGCTCCGGAACTACTTTGTGATTGTATGTCTAGATTAGCTGAATCTCGTTTGATTTCAAATATAAAATTATTTTTTTTTTATCGAAATATTTGCAGGAGTTGGTTGGGGTTTCAGTCATACGACCACTAATTAGCATCGCCAAACAGTCGTTTGAAGTGGTTACACGATTGCGCTTATGTGTATGAGCGAACGCAACACCCATCGCCAGGGTAGCTTTTTCATGTCCAAATATTCATGTAAAATGTGTTGTACCAGCTCAATTGGTATGTCTACAGCCTTAACCACCTCACGCATTTTTATTCTTCGATCCTTCAATATATTGGCGAAAATGCGAAGCGAATGTCAGATGAAAGAGAGAAGCTGTTAACTGACGTGTTCTAGAGTGTGAGTCGAGAACTTTCGTGAGCGATTATTCCTGGCGTTGGTTGCGAACTATCGACTAGTATATAAGGGCGAAGTACAAAAGTGCACTCGTTGGTGATAACACTACTGGGAAGTAAAAATAGTACATTGTGAAAGTTGTAATGCTACTGATTGTAAATAGTGAAGTGAATTGTTAGTTGTTGTGCAATTTATTAACGTTAAATTCTTTATTATCACGAAACTGCAAACATAGTTGGCGTTTTTTATTTAACAATCATCCAGTGATCGGACTCGAAGGATTTGCGAAATCATCGAGCTAGCTTAGCAAAATCGTAAAAATATAATTCCATGGATTTCATCGACGATTTCTGGCGTGACGACCTCTTTTGTGTGACCACCTGAACGTTCGGCGTCACTTGTACTGGTAGGCCCACAGCGGAACTCAATAAGCCACTTCTTAATCGTTAAGGAGAGATAGTGGTCTGGAATTAAAAACAAAATCGATTTTGTTGTTGAATATTTCGAAAGTGTAGTCTTTTAAGAATATACTGTTAAAATTTTATAATGATATCTATATTTCTACAGATCTCTGAGCAGGTAGCAGCCGAACGCTGTACCTCCTAGACTTCAAACTTTTAACTCTTTTTTCTCAGAACAGTTTTTTTCGGAACGGCGCAAGTAAAAAAAGTATTTATTCGAATGAACTGAAATTTTAATATGTTATTCAGTACACTAGTATAGGGTTTTCAAATAACAGTGATATGATTTCTTAAAAAAACACACACTAATTGTTAAGGAAATTCAAATATTTTTTATTTAGAATATTGACTTTTAGAGCTTGAAGAGAGTGCGGTTTATTGCTAAAGACCAATGATTTCAAATAACCGCACAAGAAGTAGTCTAATGGTGTTAAATCACAACTTCTTAGAGGCCATTCAATGTCACAATTTCTTGAAATAATCGAATCTCCAAGCCTTTCTCGCAATAATTCGGTTGTTGCATGTGCTGTGTGACACGTAGCCCCGTTTTGTTGGAACGAGATGTGGTTAAGGTCAACTTCTTCCAATTGTGGCCATAAAAAGTTGGTTATCATCGATCTATACCGCTCTCCAGTAACAGTAATGGTGCTACCAGCTTCACTTCGAAAGAAGTACGGATCAATTATTCCACCAGACCAAAACCACACCAAACTGTCAATTTAGGTGAATGTAATGGTTGTTCATGAATAATTTGTGGATTTTCTTCGCACCAGAATCGACATTTTTGTTCATTTAACGCAGCACTCAGATGAAAGTAAGCCTCACCGGAGAAGATGAGTTTCTTAAAAAAAATCGTTATCGTGGAACAACTTGCCAAGGCAAAATCAGCAACTTTACGACGTTTCTGGTGGTTCAATAATGAAATTGTAAAGATTACTGAATACAATGAAAAAAAAATGACAGATCATGACATATTAAAAATGACCAAAACGACACTTACAAATTATATTATCCCTATTGGAAAACCCTTTAGCTTTGTCCCGTAGCACAAAAATTTTATTATCTTGATAACTTCTTACTTTTTTAGCTCAAAAAATTACAGAAAAAATAAGCCAAAATTGAAAAACTCACTATT
Organism: Neoceratitis asiatica; assembly: GCA_030068015.2. NCBI lineage: Eukaryota > Metazoa > Arthropoda > Insecta > Diptera > Tephritidae > Neoceratitis > Neoceratitis asiatica. The sequence goes on from CM061527.1 coordinate 42,945,077, forward strand.
TCTTCAAACAAAAAAAAAACAAAAAAAAAAAAAAAATATTTTTTTTTATAATCTTGATACAGGATATAGCTACACTTGAACGAATTAATAATCTTCTTGGTTTTTGTGCTTCAGATAAGTACAAGTGCCAAAATTTCCTGCGCCACCCACATTCAATTTTTTGAGAAAATCAACTTCAGGACCAATTTTAAAAAAATTTAAAATTATTATTTTTTAATTATCTTAAGGTTTTTGTATTCAATATAAGTTGTAAAATATACCTAAACAGTTTAAATTTTGTTGTTTATTATTATCACCTTAAACAAATATTGAAATTCCTGAAATCTAGCATCTCTAGACCACCATTTCCCTTTAAAATTGATGGCGCAGAGTCCTTAAAGTATTTATTAAGTCTCTTCTTGGTCTCGCTTATGGGTTTTTACGCAAAAAAATAATGCTTAATCAGCACAGGAAATTAACTTCTTTCCATTTTCGTTAAAATTCTCTAGGTCACCGGCAAATGTGCATCAGCCCTGGTATATAAATATAAAATAATTTTACACTTATTAAACTTTTTAAATTTTCTTATTAAGAAAAATTGTTAAAATGCTTGACCAAAAATTTTATTTTTATTTTTTTTTTATTTAAAATTAATTAAAAATTATTTTCATTATTTAAAATTAATTTAAAAAATTGTACATTCCTTACCAAACTTAATTCAAGAAATAAATTTTAATATACTTCAACATTTAGCTTATTAGTTTAATAAAAATATTTTGAAATTCTTCTCTTCGTTACAAAATTAATAAAAAATTAAAAAAAAAAACACTTATTGCGATTAGAGCAAAAAGCATTTTGAATTTAGAAAAAAAAATATGAAAAGACCAATATAAATATTTATTTTGGTGCTTAAAATTCAACTAAATGCTTTGACATTCTGCTTACAACGTGATTTTGAACAAAAAAAAAAAAACTCTTACAAACACCTTGAATTATTAGTTGAGGGACAAGTAGTCCATGCGAAAAAATAGACATATCTACCTACCGCCAACAAGGTCTCTTTTTATTGCTATGACAAAAATATAAATAAATTTTTAATTATTTATAGTAGGCGTTTAGTGAATGTGAAATTAAACTGTGCGCCATTTCATTGTTGTTCCATACATACATACATATGTCAAACAAACACATGCATTTACATATGTGGCCACAAACAAACGAGTCTAAATGCCTGTCACTTACATAACTATGCCGATCGCTTAACCTTATGCATGTATGTATGTATGAGTATGAATATGAATATCTCAATGCAAATATACGCACAGAATATATTATTATTATGGTTTTTATTGTTTTTTGTTGTTGTTTTTTGTGTGATTATATTATATTTTTTCATATTTTCAGTGTTGTTGCTCAAAGTCAGCAGCAAGCGGCTTTGAATAAAGACTGTGCATAGCTATAAAAATATAGATATGTACATATGTACGTATGTATGTACGTATGCATAAACTGTTATGTGCTGTTGCATGAATTAAGCACGCAAAAGTAAGTGACAAATAATATGCACAAATTACTATATACGCGCAGCATATATGTACGCACTCGCATATGCGAGCACATAATTTGAAATCAAGTTTGTTGTAGTTGTTGTTGTTGTTGTTGCATGACATAGCATGGCCAATTAGTTAAGTAGTACGTGCAAAGTATCTCTCATCAAAAGCAAAATTACAACATTAGCTAAGTAAGTAAGTAGTTGTGGCGAGATTTAGCGGTGAATTAATAGCAAGTGTACATATATATATACATATATACTTGTAGATGCACACATGCATATGTTATGCATGTGTATTTCTGTTATTGCATGTTCGTTCGCTAGATTTGGAAAACTACTACTACAACTGTTGCATTGCAATGAAAACAGAAACAGAAATAATTCAAAAAAAGGTTACATTTTACACGCAAAGTGTGCTAAAACCATTTCTTTTTTGTTGATGCGAAAAGCTAACATATTCATGAAGTGACATATGTGTATATCCAAGTACACGGTGATCCAAGTAGAGGTACTTTTTCAATAGCCTTTTTTTTGACAGATTACGCGTGAGTCGTGTCATGTTTTTGTTCAGTATTGTTTCGCATTTCATCATGGAAAGACTTACGCCTGAACAACGTTTACAAATCATTCAATTTTATTACGAAAATTCACGTTCTGTAAAGAATGTGTTTCGCGCGCTTCACTCAACTTATGGTCAACATTATCGGCCAACTGAGCGTACTATTCTCAACACCATCATCACCATCTTGAGACCCAGCATTCATTGGATAATATTCGACCGAATAGACCACGTCCAGCACGCAGTGAAGAAAATATAGCGGCCGTTGCTGAGAGTGTGTGTACACAAAGACCTTGGAGAGTCGATTCGGCGCCATTCGAACAACGTATGGAACGACTTAGCGTATTCTACGTTGAGATCTTAAATTGAAAGCGTACAAAATACAGCTTGTGGAAGAACTGAAGCCGCTCGACCTTCCCAAGCGACAACTCTTCGCTCTTTGGACTCTTGAAAAGCTCCAAGAAGATCCAACTTTTTCGAACCAAATTTTGTTCAGCGATGAGGCCTATATCTGGCTCAATGGGTATGTAAACAAGCAAAGTTGCCGCATTTGGGACGAAAATCAAAATGATGAGATTCAAGAGCTGCCATTTCATCGAGAAAAAAAACGGTTTGGTGTGATTTGTGGGCCGGTAGAATCATCGGTCCATATTTCTTAAAAAATGATGCCGCTGACAAAGTAACCGTCAAAGCTGACCGTTATCACGCCACGATAACCGTCTATTTGTTGCCTGAAATCGAAGCTCGTGATCTCCGCGAACTTGGTTTCAACAAGACGGCGCCACTTCCACACATCGCATCAATCAATGGATTTATTGGAAGAACACTTCGGTGTGCAGATAATTTCACGTTTTGGGCCGGTCAATTGACTATCAAGATCGTGTGATGTCACACCGTTAGACTTTTTCCTGTGGAGATATGTAAAGTATAAAGTCTATGCGGACAATACCGTTTCCATTCAGGCCTTGGAGCAAAACATCACGCGTGTCATTCGTCTGTTACCAGTCGAAATGCTCGAACGAGTCATCGAAATTCGGACTCAACGGATGGACCATCTGAGACGTAGCCGCGGGTAACATTTGAAAGAGATAAACTCCAAACAATAAAAGCCAAAGAATGTGCTCTCGAATGATAATAAACGTTCCCCATTAAATTTGAATTTTATGCGTTTTTTTTCGTTCAAAAAGTATGGAACCGCGAAATGGTTCAACTTATATACAATATATATATATATATATATATATATATTTATATACAAGTATATATATATATATATATATATATATATATATATATATATATATATATATATATATATATATATATATATCTAACGCTGTACTATGTAATGTACGCTTTATTTATTTATTTTTTTATTAGATTTTTCTTTTCTTATATCTTTTAATTTTTGCTTTTTTATATCCTTTTACGTTATGTTATTTATTTATTATTATTTATTTTTATTTTTTTTATCGAATTTTATTTTATTTCATTTTATGTTCAAGGCTTTATTTATTTACCTTTCGGCTTGGAAAAGTGAATATTTTTTCTATCCGATTTAGTTGAATTTAATTTAATTTAATTTATTTTACTTTATTATAATTTATTTATTATTTTATTATTTTATTCCTTCATTTTGTTCAATTTTTTTTTCTTTATACATTTTACTTGATGTTATGTTATTTAGTTTCCTGATTATAAGTCATTTATTTTATTGGGTGTACAACTTAATTCGGTTCAGTAACAGTAATTCGTGATACAGTAACAAGATCCGTGCCAATCGCCAATTGAATTCGCAGAATCGTTGAAGGTGACTCAGCAAACAATTTCCCTTGGGTTAAAGAAATTTGGATTTATTCTAAAGCAAGGAAATTGGGTGCCGTACGAGTTGAAACCAAGAGATATCGTAAAGCCATTTTTCACCTCAGAACTGCTTCGTGACGGGAGATGCGAATCCTGGTGAACCTGTTCCGTCATCTACATTGACGCCAAAGAAAAACATCCACGCTTCAAAGGTCATGTTCTGCATATGGTAGCACCAAACGGGTGTGGTGTATTACGTACTGCAGGGCGATACCATTGATGCAAAACATTATCGGCAACAAATAATATGTTTGAGCCATGCATTGCGTGAAAGACGGCCAGAAACGACCGAACGACATGACAAGGTGATTTTGCAACATGACAACGCTCGACCTCACGTAGCTGCCCCACCGCATCCGGCTTTTTCTCTAGACCTTGCTCCTTCCGACTACTGACTTTTTCCGCGGATGCAAACGATTTTGGGGGTCAACGGTTCGTGTCTTTTGAAGAAATGGTAGAGATGGTATTCAAAACTTACTAGCGATATGGGAAAATTTTATCGTTTTCGACGGATAATGCTTTGAATGATGTATTTTTTTCTTTTTTTCATAAAAACACTTTTTAACACAAAAAAAACAACCGAATTTATACACCCAATATTTTATATTTTTTAATTTATTATATTTCTTTTATTATTTTATTTTAGTAAATTTAGTTTTATTTTTTAATTTTATTACTTACATTTTTATTTTATTTTACTGCTTTAATATATATATACCATTGTAAAATCAAGTGAAGTTTATTTCATTTTATTTTTATTATTTAATTTTTATTTTTGCTTAATTTTTGCTTTAGTTTTTTTATTTTTTATTTTATTTTTTATTAACAGAGAAAAATAATGTTCTGAATTTCATTTTACTTTTTATTTTATTTCTATTTTATATTGTTTGATTTAACTGCATTTAATTTGTTTTTATCATTAGTTTAATTAATTTATTTTATTTATTTTACTTTACTTTATTTCAACTAGTTTTATTTTGTTTTATTAAAATTTCTTTATTTTATTACATTTTTTTACTAATTAAATTATTTTAATTTAATTTAATTTGATATTCTTTAGTTTTCTTTCATTTTTTATTATAATTTGGTTTGTTCTAATTTATATTATTTATTTATATTATATTTTATTTAATAGTTTTTTATAATTATTTAGTTTTATTTTATTTATCAATATTTGTATAAATTTTCCTAAAAATTCTAGATTTTTCTTTTTCTATCACTTTCTCTTCAAATTCAAAAATACTGCATTGAGCTAGGGCAGTGTCAAAGTCTGTTTCTACTCTACTTATCATCATGCCGAATTTTTACACTCAATATCTTATATTTTTCTAATTTATTCTGTTCATATTATTATTTTATTTTACTAAATTAAATTTTTTCATATCACTACTTTTTTAAATTTTATTTTCCTTTTTTAATTTATATTTATTATTTTAAAATCGAGGAAATTTTATTACATTTTATTTTTATTATTTTGTTAACATTTTTTTAATTCTTGCTTTATTTTTAATTTTTTTATTTTTGTGCCTCATTTTATTAACAGAGAAAAAATTATGTTCCGAATTTTTATATTGTTTGAAATAACTGGATTTAATTTATTTTCATTATAAGTTTATTTTATTTATTTTACTTTATATTAGTTTAGTTAGTTTTATTTTAGTTTTTAAAATGTCCTTATTTTATTACATTTTTTATTAATTATTTTATTTTAATTTAGTTGCTTTTAATATTATTTAATTTTCTTTGATTGTTTATTTTAATGTATTTTATCCTAATATATATTAATTTTTTCTATGATTTTATTTTATAAATTGTTCTAAATTTATTACTTCTATTTTTATTTATTTTTACTTTTTTTAATTTATATCTATAATTTTAAAATCAAGTAAATTTTATTTCATTTCGGTTTTATTATTTTATTAGTATTTTTTTTTAATTTTTGTTTTTATTTTTAATTTTTTTTTTTTGTTTTAGTTTATTAAGAGAAAAAAATAATGTGCTGAATTCCTTTCCTTATATTATTTGATTTAACTAGATTTAATTTATTTTTGTCATTAGTTTACTGAATTTATTTTATTTTATATTATTTTATTTTATTTTATTTTATTTTATTTTATTTTATTTTATTTTATTTTATTTTATTTTATTTTAGTTTATATTATTCCATTCTATTTTATCTTATTTGATTTCATTTTATTTTATCTTATTTTATTTTATTTTATTTTCTTCCATTCATTGCATTTAACATTCAACCTGTATGAATGCTGTATTATTCAAAACTTTTCCTACAGCGCATATTCGCTTACAGCAACACACAACATATCGTGCAGTCAGCAAAGTTAATGATAGCAATTAAAAGTGTACGCAAAAAAATTAAATAATATACACAAACATATAGATTTGAGCAGCGAAGATAAATTTTCACTTGTTTTACGATAATGAATAGCAATACATTTTATAGCGATAAATAGAATATATACAAACACACATATGTACATATATATAAAATAAAACATATGTAGAAGTAGAGAAGGGAGAGGATAAGAGTTTAAATAGGTAATTAATCTCGATTTAATGAACTGACTCAAATCCGAATAAATTTATAACTAATTTGATTTTGAATATTAACTCGGTTCATGGAGATTAAGTACTGAATATGCAAGTATATAAAATTCAAGATATGTTGTAATGCACTCTCGCAATACTTGCATATGTACTGCTAGATAAATATATTCATTCATTTGTCTACTATGTATATATGCATATGTTCTCTCTGATATTTTTAGCTACATTGTTCAAAGTTACTGCAATCAAAGTTCGCTGCACCGCATTGAGATTTGCATGCGAAATCAAAATGATATTGTTTTTTATATTTTCTTTGAATATTTTACTCTTTTTTGCAATATATTTTCATTACATTTACTTGCTTCAATGATTTCGTGCCAAATGCACTTGAATAATGCGTTTCGATTTTTTATTTTTTTATTTCTTTGCACTCTATGCAGTTTATAGAAAATGTGAAAAAATGTTAGCAATGAAGCGCATACAATTATTATTTGTTCACTATATATTTAAGTCAATTTATTAAACGTGATTTAAAAAAAAAAGAAGAAAATAAATCATTTGCAGTTAAATATGAAATTCTAAAAAAAAAAAAAATAATAATAATAAAATTTTGAAAGAAATAAAAATAAAATAAAATAATAATAATAATATTAAATATAAATTTAATAATATTAATTTGAGAATTTTTTTTATTAAATCAAATACTAATTTTTCTCCTCTTACTTGTCTCTTAAGAGGTTATATAAATATATACATATAAATTTGACTTGTTTACTTCTTCAGCAAATATTTTCAAATAATAAACATCTTATCATTTCATTTCCATTTACATACCAACTATAATTGCTGTTATTTCTTTCTATATTGTCAGCAACAATTGTATGCATCGCTGACCTCAATATTTCTCCATTATTGTGACACTTGGCAAAGTCAACAAATATTTGTCTCTTACTGCGTAAGGAATTTAAATATTTTCCTAAATTTTATAAAGTTTTTCTGTATAATAATTTTCAAAATATTTTTTTATAATATTTATTTTATTTTTGTAAATTTCTCTAGTACTGTTATCGATTATGCAACGCAACTAAAAGCTAAATAATTTCTATCAACTTTTGTCTGAGGTTTGAGGTAGAGGGCCACGCGGGCGTATGAGTTATATTTTCTTTGTTATATGGAAAAAATTTAAGAATATTGAGAAAAGCTGCTTAGCATAGACTTCCGCACCATCCCGGTGATTTCGTTTGGAATACAAGTTGCTTACAGAATGCCAACACACTTCAAATATATGAAGTTGAATTGGGGCAACTTACAGCGATACTTCGCTTACCCTCCTACCCGTTGAGAAGTAGACAAGAATCAATAGAGAAAATTTATATTTAAGTTAATTTAACTTTATCTTATTTTATTTTATTTATATTAATTTAATTTAATTTAATTTAGCTAATTTTGTTTCATTTAAATTTTGTAAATTTTTTTCGATTTATTTAATTTAATATTTTACTTTAATTCACTTCACTTCAAATTGTGTTATTTTATTTCTTTTAAATTTAATTTATTTAATTTTGCTTCTATTTATAATAATTGATTTAAATTTAATTTACTTAATCTATTCATTTATATTTTTAATAATTTCATTTATTTAATTAAATTTTTTAAATTTTATTTTATGTTATATTACTAATTTTTTTTTAATAATTTTATTTTAATTTATTTTATGTTATTCTATTTCATATAAATTTATTTGATTTCATTTTATTTTAGTTTATTTTATTTTTTATAATTTTTCAATTTTTTAATTTAATTTAATTTAATTTAATTTAATTTAATTTAATTTTTAATTTTTAATTTTTGTTGTGATTTATTTTTTTATTTTTATTTTATATTATTTTATTTTTTATTTTGTTTTATTTTATTTTTTAATTTTTTATTTTATATTATTTATTTTATTTTATTTTATATTATTTTATTTTATTTTATTTTACTTTATTTTTTCAAAGATTTTTGTTGATATATTTTATTTTTGTATCATATATTTATTTTAATTTTTTAATTTAATTTTATCTTATTTTATTTTATCCTATTTTATTTTATCTTATTTTATTTAATTTAATTTAATTTTTTTCATATTATTTTAATTATTTTATTTCATTTTATTTTATTTTATTTCATTTTATTTTATTTTACTTTATTTTTTTTTCATTTTATTTTATTTTATTTTATTTTTAATTTAATTTTTTTTTTTGAATGGTCCTTTTACTTTATTTTATTTTTGTTTCATATATTTATTTTCCTTCTTTTACTTTATTTTATCTTTTTTATTTTATCCTATTTTATTTTATTTTATTCTATTTTATTTTATTATATTTTATTTTATATTATTTTTTCTTATTTTATTTTATTTTATTTTATTTTATTTTTATTTTTATTTTATTTTATTTTACATTTTATATTATATTGTATTATTTTATTTTATTTTATTTTATTTTTTTATTTGATTTTGTTTTATATTATATTATATTATTTTATTTTTAATTTTTTATTGATTTTTTTTTAAATTTAATTTATTTATTTTATTTTATTTTTATTTTTTTTTTTGATTTATTTAAATTATTTTATTTTATTTTTTTATATTTTATTTTTTTTATTTTAATTAATTTTTTTCTCTATAAAGGTATACATGAGGTATCGGTCATTTTAAAATAAAATACTGAATACTATTATTATAAACTATAAATTATATATTATGCATTGGTTATGAATAACAATAAGTTTATGTTTGAAGGATATAAGAATCTGATTACAAGTATGTTTTTTTTTTGATTATTCTATGTTGAAAATTTTCCAACTATTGAAGTAGTGGATAACATTACAACCTACTCTATCAGGTGTCGCTTCTCAGTTTTTTTTTAATTTATCTAGAATAACTCCCGCAGATTTCAATTATCATTGGAATTATATCAACTATATCTAGTCTCCACATTTCCTTAACTTCATGCGCTAAATTATTGTATTTTCTACACTTTTCTGTGTAGCATTATGGCAGATTGTGAGTGTTCGGCACTCTTATGTCTATTAGCAGAGCCCTTTTTTCGAGTTTGTCGATCACAGTTATGTCAGGCCCGTTGTGTGACGTGGAATGATCCGTCAATATTGATCGATCCCAGTATAACTTTTTTTAACTGTTTTCTAAAAATATTTGGGGATTGTATTTGAAATACGGACATCACTCCTCCGTAATTAATCCATATCTGAGAGCTAAACATTGATGCACAATTATTGCGACGTTCTTGTGTTTTTCAGATATTCGGTAGTTCCTAGTACATGCACCTGTAATGTGGTGAATAGTTTCAAGTTGTTTTTGACATCGTCGACATAGATCATTTTCAATGGCCGCATGGATGATATATTTTTTATAATTTTTAGTTGCAATCACTTGGTCCTGTATAGCGCACATAAAACCTTCGGTTTCAGGTAGGATTCCTGGTCTGCTTAGCCAGTCGTTGGATGCAGTTGTTTCTATTTCTGGTTGATCGATTGCATGTGGACATTTTCCGTGGACTGACTTCATTTTCCATTGCAAACTTAATGACTGAAAATGCTGAACATCTTTTGGGATATCACTCGTTGAGGTATTACTCAAATTTAGCGGAGTGTATGTCATATTCCTCCGTTATTTCTCGAGCGATTTCAGAATGATTCTCTCTTTTTGCTTGAGCCAAGCCTAGGTATTTGTATGTATCATTCTCTGGCATGGCAATAATCTTTTCGTTGTTTGATAACTCAAAATCTCGCATAATAATTCGACCACTTCTACACTAAGTCTACGGCATTTTTTGTGTACCAAATAATATTTTAATATCATTTAGTTTGCTATATTTTATTTTATTTTACTATATTTTATTTATTTCTTTAATTTTATTTTATTTTTAATTTAATTTAGTTTTATATTAATTAATTTTGTTTGATTTATTTGAGTTGATTATATTTAAGAAAAATATTTACTATAATTTTTTTATTATTTGAATTTTTTTTAAAAGTGTTATTAATTTTTAAATTTATTTTAATTTTTTTAATTTTACTTGATTTATATTATTTTATTTTGTTTTACTTTATTCTACTAAATATTATTTTTTTTAAATTTATTTTTTTTAAATTAAATTTGTTTAATTTATTTGAGTTTATTTTATTATAATTAAAAAAAATATTTTTTACTATAATTTTTTTATTATTTGAATTTTTTTAAGATGTGTTGTTAATTTTTTTTATTTATTTTAATTTTTTTATTCTAATTGATTTATATTATTTTGTTTCGTGTTATTTTATTTTCATATTCTATTTTATTGTAATAGTTATTATTATTTTTTATTTTATTTTGTTTTATTAATTTGAATGGATTTTATTATTTTTAATGAAATTTCTTTAATTATATTAACCTAATTTTTAGATCGCTGTTTATTTAAAATTTATTATTTTAATTTATTTATTATTATTACTTAATTTTTTGTTCTATTTTGTTATTTTATAGCATTTTTTTCATTTGATTATTTATTGAATAGTTCTATTTTTGTTAGTCCAAATTAATTAATATTTTTTATTTAAATTTTTATTTATTTATTTTAAATTATACTATTTTATTTTATTTTGTAATTGCTTTATTTAGTTATTTTATTTCAAATTTTGTAATTTATATTAGTTCATTTTATTTTATTTATTTTATTTTATTTCATTCTATATTTTTTAATGTAAATAGAATTTATTATTTCATGTTATGTTATTTAATTTTATTATTCTATATATGTGTGTATTTTATGTTATGAATATAATAATTTTTAGTTTTAATTTTATTTTAACTTTTTAGTTTCATTTTATGTAGTTTTGATAAATTGCAATTTAATTGGTTTTAATTTAGTTTCTTTTATTCCACAAGTTGTTTTAATTAATTTATTCTATTTTTTAAATTATCTATCTTTATTAGGTCATTTCATTTGATTTTTTGTTTTGTAATTTCATGTATTATATTATTTAATTTTAAATTTATTTAATTTTATGTTATTATTTAGTTTTATTTTAAAAATTTTAATTATTTATTAATCTGAAGAACGAATTTTATTTATTTAAAACTAAAAGTCTAAGTCATAAAAATATGTTGCTATACAATTGTTGCTCAACATTTTAAAGAGTGCAATCAAGCGTACGCGTACAAGAGAGAAAGACACAGAGAGAGAAAGTAGCCAACTGGTATTGCTTGGTGTATCTGTGTGTGTGCATACCGTATGTTGACTACGCTTAGCAATCCAAAAGATACACCATCAAGCAACAAGCCATAGAGAAATGCCGGCAGCAGCAGCAAAGCGGCAGCAGCTGTGCTGATAACTGCAAGGGAGAGTTACCGGCAGCAAAGCAAATATGTGATTTTCAAATACATATGATGATGATGTTGAGTTGTGGATGAGCGTTATTGAGCAGCATGATGAGAGCATCAGCAGAACTAACAGCAAGCAATCGAAAAGAATCATCCAAGTCGTTTTTTATACGAAAATGTAAGGCAGCAGCAATGCTACATTTGGTGTGAGTAGCAGAAAGCGTTGCCAGAAGGTTTTAATTAGTAGAATTTTTTTTATTGTTGGAGAAAGATTTCATGAAGAAAATAATTTCGTGAATATTTGATTGAAATGGAATACTATATGAAACATTTTTCCTCCTAACTGTTGCCCTATGTGGGGTAAGATGTGGCTGCAACATATTTTGTTTGAGATTCTAATGTGGGAAGGACTATAGCCGAACAAAAAATAGAAAAAGGAAAATCGTTGTCCAAAATTTACTCTGGATATGAAAAAGATTTTGACTGTTGCAAAATATAACAATTCTGTAGAAATCTTCTCCTCTTCCATTTTAGGGTGTTTAGTACATTTTTCTTTCCCTACAAAAGGAGTATTGCAAAACTAGTTTCTAAATAATGTTGGACCGAAACGGACCTTATTTTCTGGAATAAAGAAAAGTATACAACAGCCTGAGTGGTAAAATTTAAAATTATATCCGAAACCACCACTTTCCCATCCCAGTTTGAACTTGGGATATCCACAGCACGAAATAATGGTTATATCAATAAGCTACACTTACGTTGGGTTAATTTATATTTTTTTTTTTTACAATTCCCTACTTTGCTGTTTTTTTTCCAAAAAATACTGAACTTTTAAACTCATTTGAGAAAATAATGTAATTAAATAATGATCTGCAAAGAAACATTGAGCTCCTAAGTTTGTTCGGAAAGAGAACCTGGATTCATTGGCTCGATACCTAATAAAACAAACTTGATAAGGAAATGTGGTGATCTCGGGTTTAAATTTAAAATGTTAAATTTTTCTGTATCTAAACAAATCCAATTTACAATGAGTAAGGATGACCAAGTAGGATATTTATATTAAGTCCACAGATTGGTGAAAAGTAAAAGATAGGTAATATGAGAGATCGGTTTATTTGTAGATAAATTTCATCGATTTCTGTCCAGTTTGCAGGATTCTGAGATATACCTTTCGATGCAAAAGTGGCTGGTGCCAAGTTCACCTTAATTTTTTTCAACTATCTCTTTTCTCCATCTTGAACATTATCAGCTTTTAGCAATAGCATACGTGCTTGAGACGTAAGGAATGTGTGAACCGAGTTTCAGCAGAATTCGGGTTCAGTGGCACAACCGTGTAACCCCTTCAAAGGATTGTTTGGCAATGTTCAAGCGCAATCCAAACGAATATTTGCAGCGTTTCGTTACCCTAGACGAAATTTGGGTTCACCACACTACACAAGGGATCAAAGAACAATCAAAGCAGTGGGGTTCTTCCGAACTTGCACCAGATAAAGCTAAGGTGTGTCTGTTAGCTAACAAGGTCATGGTCACACCAGGTGTCATTCACTTCGATTACCTTGAAAGGGGTAAAACGAACACCAGTGGATACTATTCAGAGCTTTTGGACAGATTTGATATTGATTTGAAGCAGAAACGATCACACTTGGCGAAAAATAGTGCTGTTCCATCAGGACAAAGCATGGGTGAGTACGTGTGTAGGCACCAACGCAAAAATTCACACGAACATTCCAACATATTCTCCAGATGTGGAGCCCCTCAACTATTTCTTGTTTCCAAGCCTTAAGAAATGGCTGGGCGGTAAGAGATTCGGATCAAATTTCATCACAGCAACAAACGCCTCTTTTGAGTGCATTTGAAAAAAATTATTATTTGGAAGGAATAAAATGCTAGACTAAATGTATAGAGCTAAAAGGAGACTATGTAAAATATATTTCATTCCAAAAATCACTGATTTATCAAACCACCGTCGTATCGCTTTATTTGAGTTATCGCGCACACAGGCGAACGGTTCGATGTACGGATAGAAAGATGGACATGACTAAATTAAAAATTTTGCGATACCATTTTATGAGACCTAAAAAAATTTTTCATTCAAAATTTATTTATTCCAAATTTTTGGATTAATTTTTACGCTGCATTAGAAGAAAATGGTGTTTTAAAAATCCACGCAATTCAAAATAATCTGGCAACTCCACTATAGCACAACGACGTGTTAAGCCAACAACCACTAAGTAGCAGCAGCAAGCATCGCCGTTCGTCTCGACGTCAACGTGCACGACGAAGAAGAGCTATGCTCTGAGCAAAGCATAGCAGCCATCCACAGCTAATAGCTTCGTGTTGCGACTGACTGTTGACAATAAGCTTCAGCTGTGGGCTTGTATGCGAATTATCCGCACACTTTACAATTCAGTTGCGTTCTGACACAAATCGAAGATACACGTATCGCGGCGAACGATAAACGAGATATCACAACACACATTTCGAAAGCTTCGAGAGCGGGCTCGCGCGCGCTTCTTTAGCTCGAGAACGCACATAAATGAATTGAAAGAAAAAAAATCAAAGCAAAGCAAACCAAAAATACAATTAAAGTGCTGTGTTGAAGTGTAATGAAGCCTGAACTGGCAAACAAATATGTGGTGAATATACGTACACAGGGTAAAAGCCAGTCAGCCAGCAAGTAATCAAAGCAAAAAAAAAAAAAGAAGAATGGAAATAAAATAAATAAAGAACGACGAACCAAAGCGTAAAGACAAAATTATTTTACTTGACACACAAGCAAAGGTACATACCTACTTAAATACAAGCAGCAGCAAAAGCCAGCAAGCAAAGAAGCAAATATGCGGCCAGGCAGACGGCCAATAGCCACAGATATTCTACAGTAGATTTGGGGAAATCGTTGTAGAATGTCTTTTAAGGCGCGTCAAATTAAAGCGCGTTCGCGAGCTCGCGTGTTCAATGGCCACAAAGCAGAAAAATTTAGCAGTTTGGTTGGATGCGAATTGCAGTTGCTAGCAAACTAACACAATAATTGCACTAAGTAGCAACAACAACAACAACAAAAAATCGTTCTAAAAAACCATGACCAACACAAAACGCAATACCGAAGCAAAAACAAAAAAAAAAACAAAAAAAAAACAAAAAAAAAACAATAACAAAAAACACCTGTCCGTTAATTTTTCACGCGCCGCTAGCGATGTGTGACCGCCGACGACGTTAGCGGTCCATTACGCTTGTCACGTTTTATTAACACAAGCTCGGTGTTAAAGCAATCTCAAGAATGCTACTTATAGGCAATATCCCTTGCTAGTATTTACGATCTGTGCGTGTGCGAGACAATTTGAGAAAATAATTTTTATTGTGGAAGTTGCAGCTTTGGTCGAAAGCCGACTGCTGTAGCAACAGGTAGCTACGCAAAAAATAGACGAGGAACTTCTATCTGTTTTCGGTATGCGGAGACGGCGAGGATCGACTCAATGAATTCGGTTATTTAGAGGCAGCGAGGACCTACTCCGTCTCGGGGAAGATCATGTTGAGGTGTTAATCACTACCTTTCCCAGTGAATTCAGTTATTTAGAGGCAGCAAGGACCTACTCCGGCTCGGGGAAGATCATGTTGAGGTGCTACTCAGCACCACTCAGAATGAATTCAGTTATTAGAGGTGGCGAGGACCTTCTCCCGCTCTGTGAGGATCATGATAAGGTTTTACTCACTACCTTTCCCAATGAATTCAGTTATTAAGAGGCAGCGAGGACCTAATTCCGCTCGGGGAAGTTCATGGTGAGGCACTACTTCTTTACAGTTACGGATACATACGAGAACGAACAAATGCAACCAATCAAAACGAGCTCCAAATCTTATTGTTATTGTGAAGAACCGCTTGGTATCCGGCGTTCGTCAAAGCTTGAGTTCCTTTTTTTATCTGGTTCCGCTTTCTCAGGTCTACTGAGTAAAGTCTCCATCAAATTTTGTTGATAGCACTAATGATTCCACCGGCCAAAAACCACACCAAACCGTTGTGTTTTCTGGATGAAATGGCAGCTCTTGAATCTCTTCAGTTTGCTCTTCGTCCAAAATGCGGCAATTTTGCTTGTTTACATACCCATTGAGCCAGAAATGGGCCTTACCGCTGAACAAAATTTGTCTCGAAAACTTCGGATCTTATTGGAACTTTTCAAGAGCCCATAGAGCGAAGCGATTACACTTGGGAAGGTCAAGTGGCTTCAGTTCTTGCACAGGCTGCATTTTGCAGGCTTTCAGTTTAAGATCTCGACGTAAAATGCGCCAAGTCGTTCCATAAGTCAGTCTGTGTTGCTGCGAATGGCGCCGAATCGACTCTCCAAGGTCCTCGTGTACACCCTCAGCTACGGCCGCTATGGGTAATGGGTAATGGTGTTGCGAATAGTACACTCAGTATGCTGATTATATTGTTTAATAACCTAGCATGCACTTATGAGGCGCGCTCCGTCGGAGTAAGGCCTGACATCTCCAACTGAAGTAACGCTCTACAGTAGTAGTAGATCAAACGCTTGCTTGATCCCCGTCAACTATGCTCGTAAAACACCTACATCTAACCCGGATGGGAGCTATTAAGAAACTACTGGTTGAGCAACTACCCGAAAGCTACAGAGAGAGTGGAGCTCATGTTCAAATTGCAGTATAAAGAAAATACTTTTTTAGCTGTCGGTTACAGCTGAGATCGTACCCATCATCAGATATTCTATAGTATGAGGTCAGTTTTGATAGATCCCACAAGTATTCTTGAGTCCTAAATAGCCAACCTTCAACTCAAAATTCCTCATAAACCTGAAAAATGTCAAGAAATTTTGTAAATACTCGTCAGGCGCCTGGTTTCTTCGCTCGAAAACGTGTGGTTTTAAGAAATTTTTGAAATTCTCTGCACGGCAAGCAGGCAACAACAGAGGCTCCAATTGCTAAACGCCACACTACACTCTGTCTAAAGCGAGTGTCATGAAAAAAAATCACGTACCATCGCAAGTACGTACATATGTATGTATCTAAGCAGCTCTACTAAACATACATACATACTCACTTACTCACATAGTATCGTGGGGGAATCTTAAAAGACAAAGCGATTGTAGTCATTGCAATCAAGCCCACCATACACACTCATACAAATGTATAAGTAAATACATACTCACATTGTGTGTATGCATGTAAAGCTGTGCGCCGTCAGTCACCTTTGCATACCTGAGCGTGCCGAGTCGCTGTCTTTCAACTGCAACTGCAGTTTTGTAATAAAACCAATAAGCGGGCGAGCGACGCGTCATGTAAGCGCGTCACAATAGTGTGTTGAGCGTCTCCCACCTTCACCATTACCAACACCAACACTCTATGTAACAACTCACCACCCAGAGAACGCGTTGCGGCCAGGGCAGTGTCGTAGTCGTAGTCGTCGTCGGTGCCGGTGTCGGTGTCGGTGTCGGTGTCGGTGTCGGTGTCGTGCCGGTGCATTGGAACGTCAATGGAGCTGTGAGACGTTTGCTTGAATGTTGTTGTAATCGGCGGCACTGACGCTTCATTTGATTGTTATTTGTTGTTGTTGCTATTTACGTTAAACTGGCGTATTTTTATGTTGTTGTTGTTGTTGTTGTTGTTGTTGTTGTTGTTGTTGTTGCTTTTGTCAGTGTTTGTTGTTGTCGTTGTTGTTGTTGCTATTGCAGTGAGCAAGCCGCTTGCTTGCCTAATGATATGTCTGTATATTCAGTTTATTATTGTTTGCATTTTTTTCGAAACTTCAATGCATCTGTTTTTTAATATGCGTATCTGTGTTTGTTTGCACGAGTAGGCAGGTATGTGCGTGCATGTGTCTCTGAGTGTTGATGCCTTTGCTTCTACTATTAATTCGTTTTCTTTGATTTCTACATTATTTATTTGCTTTGACATTTTTTTTTACTGCTCTTCTTCTTCTCCTCTTTACTGCTGTGTTATCTTTTGTGTTTGAGTTTCTCAACGGCGCGACTGCAACAGCAACACACAGACAGACAGACAGACAACAGACTGAGCGCGTTGAAAACAATTTTCGAGTTGAATAACTCGCGAGCGTAGTATGCGATTGATCGTCGGGAATTATTCTGCGGTGAAAATAGTGTCCGAACTGAAAGTGTTTCGCTATTTATAAAGCAAAAGTTTATTATTAAAAAAATGCGTTTGAAAGAGTGTGTGCGGAATGGCTTGCCGTGATTTGCATACTTTTTAAACACACTGTAAACTATTTGGTTGATAAAATTTTTATTTATAAAAATGCGGCAAAACTCCAGAAATTACATTCAAAGAAAATGCTAAAGAACTAAACAACGCTATCTAAAAATAGATATTTATTTGTATGAAAAACTCACATATATACACAAACAAATTTAATCAACTAAATTGAGGTATGCATTGCGCTTGTGCTGCTAAAAAAAATATTTGTGCATACTTTGAGATATGTTTTTTTTTTGAAACTTTTGTTTGTAAGCCTCTGTGAGTTTTACGTATATTCCACTGGAGAAAGAGCAAAATATTGTCACAAAACTAATAATATCTGTATGTGCGATCGCTCTCATTTATAGTCACTTTATTAAATTGAAATCTCTGCGCCTCTCATATTCGTGATTTGATTTTGATGCGCAGTAATAAAAATAATAATAATAATAATAATAATAATAATAATTAAAACAATAATTGTTCAAGATTTTCATTTGATATTAATTTGTGTATTTGTTCATTTCAAATGCAAAATTTCAAT
This sequence comes from Neoceratitis asiatica, assembly GCA_030068015.2. Classification (NCBI taxonomy): domain Eukaryota; kingdom Metazoa; phylum Arthropoda; class Insecta; order Diptera; family Tephritidae; genus Neoceratitis; species Neoceratitis asiatica. The sequence goes on from CM061527.1 coordinate 42,963,702, forward strand.
ACGGACAGACTTAAAACTAAAATAATAACATAAATATGAATTAACTAATACAGAAAGAAATAAAAAAGAGTAAATAAAGTTAAAAGAAAAAAATTAAAAATTTATTAATTTTATAATTAAAAAAAAGAAAAGAATACATAAAAACAAAAATTAAACCAAAATAATATTTAAAAAAACATAAAACAAAAAAAATTAAATAAATTAAAATACGACGAATTCACATAAACATCTTAAAATACAAATAAATTAAATTAATTAAGATAAAATAAAAAAGAAATCAAAAAAAAATTAAATTAAAAAATTAATTTAAAATTAAATTAAAATAAATTAAAATAAAAAATATACAAAAAAAATAATATAAGAATAAAATTAAATAAACTAAAAATAAAAATGTAAAATAAAATAAAACAAAATAAAATAAAATAATATAAATATAGATAAAATAAAACTAAATTAAATTAAATTAAATTTTTTAAATAAAATGTTAAAATAAAAAAAAATATAAAAAATAAAATAAAAAAAATAAAATAAAATAAAATAAAATAAAAAATATAATATCAAATAAATTTAAATTAAATTAAAATGAATTATTTAAAATAAAATATAAATAAATATCAAAATATAGAATTAAATAAAAAACTAAAATAAATTTAAAAAAACGAAAGCAATAAAATAAAAAAATTAAGTAAAAAAAGAAAAAAAAAATTTATTTAAAACAAAATAAAATAAAATTAATTTAAATTAAAATAGATTATTAAAAAAATAAAAAATAAAAATAATAAAAAATTTATTAATTAAAAATATTAAATAAAAAAAATTATAAGAAAGGGAAACTATAAAAAAAATTTAAAAAATTAAAATTAAAATAAATAAATAAACATACATAAACAAACATAAAAGAATGACCAATTTACAAAAACATTTTAAAATCCAACAAAAATAAAATAAAATAAAATAAAATAAACTAAAATAAAAAAAATAAAAAATTTAATTAAATTATTTTAAAATAAAAATAAAAAATAAAAAATAAAAATTAAATAAAATAAAACAAAAAAATTGAATAAAATAAAATAAAATAAAATAAAGTAAATAAAAAATAAAATAAAATGAATAAAAAAATTAAAACGAAATTAAATTAAAATGAAATAAAATTCACTTAAATAAAATTGCTAAACATAAAATATAATAATATATAAAAAATTAAAAACTAAAAAAATAAAATAATATAAAATAAAATAAAATAAAATAAGATAAAATAAAAAACAAATCAAATAAAAAAAATAAATAAAATAAACTAAAGTAAAAACAATTAATATAAAAAAAATAAAATAAAATTAAAAAATAATATTAAAAAACAAAATAAACAAAAAAAAATTGAATAAAAGAAATATATGAAATAAAAAAATATTTAAAAAATAATACAAAAAAAAAAGTAAGATAGAAAAAATTAAAAAAAAAATAAATAAAGAAAAAAAAATAAAAATTAAAAATATAAAATATTTAAATTAATTATACAAAAAAAAATAACAAAAAATTAAATAAATAAAAAAAATAAAAATAAAAAAAGTAAAATAAAATAAAAGAAAACTAAAGTTTATAAAACAATATGATATAAAATAAAATAAAATAAAATAAAGTAAAATAAAATAAATTAAAAAACAATTTAAAATAAAAAAAATAAAAGAAAAAAATTAAAATAAACTGAAATAAAATAAAATAAACGGAAATAAAATAAAGTAAAATAAAATAAAATAAAATAAAATAAAATAAAATAAAATAAATTAATTAAAATTAAAAAATAAAATAAATAAGAAGAACAAAAAAAAATTACATAAAATAAATAGAATAAAATGATAATAAAAAAATTACATAAAATAAATAGAATAAAATAATAATATAAATATAATAATAAAAAAATGAAATAAAGCAAAATAAAATAGTATGAAATAAAGAAATGAAAATGAAATAAAATAAAAAATAACCTAAAATAATAAAATTAAAATAACATAAAATCAAAAAATAAAAGTAAAAAAATAAAAAAAAAACAAAGACATAAAATAAAAGTAAATAAATTAAAATAAACTTATTTAAAATTAAAAAATAAAATAAAATAAACTTATATGAAATAAAATAAAATAAAACAATATAAAAAATAAAAGTATAATAAAATAAATAAGCAAAAGAAAATATTTAAAAAAATAAAAATAAAAAATAAAAAAGTTAAAAATAAATAAAAATTATATTAAATTAAATTAAATTTAAAAAAAATAAATAAAACAAAAACAAAAATAAAATAAAATAGAGAAAAATAAAAATAAAAATAAAAATAAAATTATATAAAAAAAATTAAATTAGTTAAAAAAAAAATAAAAATAAATGAATAATATAAAATGAAACAAATAAGAAAAATAAAATAATGTATATGAAATGAAGAAAGGAGTAAATTTAATAAAAATTCGAACTAAACAAAGTTTGAGAAAAATCTCTAGAATTTAAAACAATTTAAATACATTAAATAAATTTTACTATTTTTATTATAGGATTTACAATTTATAAAAATATTAATTACAACATTTTAAAAATCAGAGGAGCATATCAAAAGCTATAGCTCGAAATTTCTACTACATGTGTTGTACTAATGTGAAAAAAAAACTAGGAAGAGTAAAATTCAAATCAATATATTTTACATATATGTATAATAAATTATATATATTACACAAAAATATTAGCAACAAAAAAATGTGTGTTTGTAAAACATAATTGTACGTAAATAGAGCAAACAATTTTTTAAGTTCATCAGAAATAGTAAATATGTGCAAAAATATACATAGATATGTGTATAAAAATCCAAAATATGGTGTAATCTCTACAAAAATGGACTTATCCCAAGTCTAAGCTAAAAAGTGTATGTTAAAAAATCGGGAAAAGGTGAATAACTTATACCAATTACAATACATCATTAAAAAATATAAATAAATACATAGTAAATAATAAAAAAATTATACTTAGTAATAAAAAAAATAATAATTTGAAAAAAAGTGTTTATGTGTTAAAAATTAATATATGTGAATATGCATGTTCAATAAGTTATTATATAAATAAATATATCTGTGTAATCCCTCGAATTTATTGCCAAACGTAATTTTTTTTTCAAATTTTTGTGCTTTGCGTAAAATTTACTGCATCAAAATTACAGGTAAGTGTAAAAAATAATAAGATTCCATTTATAATTATTTATCTATTTTGGGTTTTCACTCTACTCTTCTTCAATGGATAACATAACATCTTACCTATCTAATACTCTGTGTAGTTACTTTTGATAATGTCGCATCCCGACCTTTTATAACGACATCGAGCCTCTCGCTGTTTATTTTATTCATAAATGATGCCAGTTCCTGTTTTCTTATATCTAAATTTCTTCTTTATGCTGATGACCTCAAGATTTATTCAGTAATTAAAAGCCTTAAGAATTCCGTTGCGCTTCAAGTGGACCTTGACAACCTGCAATCTTGGTGCTCCCGGAATCACCTATTGTTGTATGTGACAAAGTGTTCTCACTCCACTTATACCCGAAAGTTACATCATTTCCCTGCACTTTGGCATATATCTGGGATACTTATCGTTTCGGTTGCTGAAATTCAAGATCGAGATTTTTAGTTCGATATAAAATAGAATTTCTCTAATCACATTAATTATATTGTTTCAAAATCTTATGCAATGGTATCCTTTATTCGCCGTTATAGTACTCCATTTTCTGATCCCTACACGCTGAAGATTCTTTATGTTTCTCTCGGTGGCACAACAAAGCTCGACTATGCTTCTTTCATCTGGAAACCGTGCCATTCTTCATATATAAGCCGCTTGGAACAAGTCCAGAAACTTTTCATAAAATTCGCCTTACGCTCTCCACAAAATTCAAATTTAATGGAGAATGCTTAATATCATTCGAAAGAGCTTTCTTTGGCATACATTTTTTGAGGATTATCTCTTTCAAATGCTGGCCGCGGTTACATCTCAAATGGTCCATCCGTTGAGTCCAACTTTCGACGACTCGTTCGAGCAGTTCGACTGGTAACTAGCGAATGACACGCGTGATGTTTTGCTCCAAGGCCTGAATCGAAGCGGGATTGTTCGCATAGACTTAAGACTTTCCACCATACCACAGGGAAAAGTCTAACGGTGTGATATCACACGGTCAATCGACGTGAAATTATCTGCTCACCGAAGTGTTCTCTCAATAAATCCATTGATTGATGCGATGTGTGGAAAGTGGCGCCGTCTTGTTGAAACCAAATGTCGCGCAGATCACGAGCTCCAATTTCAGGCATCAAATAGTCGGTTATCATGGCGCGATAACGGTAGCCATTGACGGTTACGTTCTCACCGGCATCATTTTTGAAGAAATATGAACCGATGATTCCACCCGCCCACAAACCAAACCAAACCGTTGTTTTTTCTGGTTGAACTGGCAGCTCTTGAATCTCTTCAGGTTGCTCCTCTTCCCAAATGTGGCAATTTTGCTGGTTTACATACCCATTGAGCCACAAATGGGCTTCATCGCTGAAGAGAATTTGTCTCGGAAACTTCGGATCTTCTTGGAACTTTTCCAAGAGCCCATAGAGCGAACCGCTGTCGCTTGGGAAGGTCGAGCGGCTTCAGTTCTTACACAAGCTGAAAGCGTACAAAATTAAATTTAAGATCTCGACGTAAAATGCGCCAAGTCGTTCCACACGTCAGTCCGAGTTGCTGCGAACGACACCGAATTGATTCTCCACGCTCTTCGTGTACAATCTCAGCTACGGCCACTATATTTTTTTTACTGCGTGCTGGACGTGGTCTATTTGGTCGAATATTATCCAATAATGAATGCTGGGTCTCAAGATGGGTGATGGTGTTGCGAATAGTACGCTCAGTAGGCCGATTATGTAGACCATAATTTGAGCGAAGCGCGCGAAACCCATTATTTACAGCACTTGCATTTTTGTAATAAAGTTGAAAGATTTGTAAACGTTGTTCACGCGCAGGTCTTTCCATGATGAAATGCCAAACAATACTGAACAAAAACACGACATGACAGCTTAACACGACTCACGCGTGATCTGTCAAAAACAGGTTAGTAAAAAAAGTATCTCTACTTGGATCACCCTTTAGAAGGATGTCGTCGTAACCTCTTCGAAAAGTTACATTTCAATGTAACTAGTCGAAATCTTAGGCATGTAACTTCTCTTTATATTGGGCTCGCAGAATCTAACTATGCCAAGTACGCCCTATTAAGAAGAACACTTACGGAATCAAATGGCATTTAGAATCTTGATTTGTCTCTATGCTGTGGAGCATTGACTGAAAATAAATAAATAAATAATAAAAAAATTATTAAGTTTTCTTGCAACAGCTAAAAAACATTTATAAATTTTGTCTTCTTCTTCTTATTTTTGTCATCTCTACACACAATATTCAATTTTAAAGACAAATCTCATGCGACAACGCATCACTTTCGCACCAACAAATCTAAAGTAACAAAGTTCTGTACTTCTTAACTTTGGTTTACTTGAACTTACATGTGTACAATCCACATACATCCATATACATAAATGACGTCAAGAACGTTCTGAAAGGATTGGGGTAAAGAATAGAGAGACAGCCAGCACTTATGCCATTGTTGTAACGTTGCAGTTGATTAAAAAAAAATAAAAATAAAAAAAATTCTCTATTCACTTGAATGACGGAAGATTTGCTTATATTTTAAAAGCCCAAGTGCTAGTACATAGCCTGTAGGAAATATTTAAAAATAATTTTTCGCATTTAATTGAGAACAATGAAAGATACTTGCAGCTTGCATGGATAGTAATTGAATAATATGTAATATTTTTCAACTATTCCTTTTAACAGTATATATACAGTCACTTAAATTTCCTCCAGGGCACAATCTGCTCTAACCACTTATTGTTATTTGGAAAATTTTATTTGCAGAAAAGCTGAAATATTTTGAAAATAGTTGTTTGGTGCAGTTATATTATGCATTTTCATCTACTTCCGCATAAACGGAATTTTTTCATATACTAAGAAAAGCGTAGAACATTGCAACGTTGCCAATTTTCTTCATGTGTAATATTGATGTGGACTAGTCAAAAATATATGGTCTTGTAAATGGTGAAGACACATGTTGTGGATGTGAGTTGCACACACTGTCCGACTTATGCGCCTTGGATAGTCCCATTGGTCCTTTGCAGTGACAGATGAAGGGCTGTTTTTCTGTTATCTAAAGTAGTCATTGCATGAGACGTCAACGCTTTTCGCGAAGTTCAAGAGAGTCATAATATTATTAATATTAGGAGGTGTTTTAACGTCTCGCTCGCTTTTGGCTCATGAGCTATTTCGTGGCCCATAATGCCTTTGTTTCCTGCACACCTTATATATATATATGTTGCTTCTTACTCTCAGCTGCACTGTCCACTGCTTCCCTGCTTCTAAGAACATTTTCTAACGAAATACGGTATGAAATTATGGCCTTGGCTGTCGGCTGGCTAACGACATATGTATAAATTTATATTTTTTATATAGTTTCTTTCATTACTTGTAATCTCAGCAGCTTTTCCCCATATAGCGAAGCCTTCCTCCACCTAGAAAATACAGCACTACTCTGGCGGCTTGAAGGGTTGTCTGCGGTCCAGCTCAGCGCAATAGATTCCGGCGCAGACTCCATCAGCCAGCCATCCATCCGAGTAGATGTTATCGTTGGTTTCCACGTGGGAGTTTGTTAGTTTCTTGTGAACAGCACTGTTGCCGTTTTGTCAGCATTTACTTCCAAGTTAGCTGGTGTCGCCCGGCGATGTACAACCTTTGCAGCGTTTTCCATTATGTTTCGTATTGTGCCCACAAATTTCCCTGTAACAGCTAAAGCTATGTCGCGAAATGTCATCCGCTTAAGCAGTTTGTTGTATGTGCTTTCCCTTCGAGTTTTTCCAGAAGCTCATTCGCTACCAGAAGCCAGAGGAGTAAATACAAAACAGCACCTTGACCTCTAAGTTCCTCTACGCGCTGACTTTGTTTTATTCTGATTTAATCTTCCTGCAGCCCAGCAGACTTTTTATCCATAGTCGGATGGCACACTCTATCTAGGCTGCTTCTGGATTTTTCACTATTGCTTGAAATGAGATGCTATTAAATGTCCCATTTATGTCCAAAAAAAACCCCTAGGCATATTCTTTATGCTTCAGATTTCTTTCTATTTTTGCGATTAGGGAGTGAAGTGGTGCAATCTCAGTGGATCTGCCCTTAGTGTAGGCATGTTAAGCCTTTAATTTGCTGACCGAAGGCTGCTTTTGAATAGAGGGGACCACCCTTGGCCGTCTGCGATATGATTACGACCTCCGCCTCTACCTAAAGGAGAGGAACATAGTTTAACCTAAGCATCCCTCGTATATTGTTCGCAAGTATGGTGTCATCACAGCGGAAACCTTTTGCATCATGATTGGAAAGATAACGTCTGTGCCTGAGGATTTACATGGCTCGACGGAAGCATCTATTGACAACCGTATTTTTTCTTACGTTGTGATATCTGAAGGGATATTTTCCACGCGATCTTCGAAAGGTTGGTGGTCTATTCGGTGGTCTATACACAAAATTTTTGTTGACTAGGTATTTCAGTGGGTTCTCACTGCTTGCAGTCCGCTCCCCGCATTTTTTGCGTAATAACTTAGGGGTAGTCGGGTTCTTGGATAGTAATTTCCTTACTAACCTCTTTACTTGTTATCATATGCTAACGAATTCTATTTCCTAATATACATATCGTAAAGGTGCTCTATAGGATTGAGATCGGGTGAATGAGAAGGCGTTTTAAGCTGTCTAGGAGCATTGTACAAGAGCCAATGTCTGACTATTTGAGCAGTATGCTTCGGAATGATATCCTGTTGAAACCAAAGCGTCGCAGATAAGATAATAAGATTCTCTGCACTTTGTTTCAAGTTCTTTTTTAAAATGTTATAAATATTCCCATTTATCCATTGTCGATTCGATAAATTCAAGCTGATCCACACCATTAGCCGCCATGTACAAGTAATTCCACCACCACCATGTTTTACTGTACCAACAAGATTTTGTCTTTCAAGGGCAGCTCCTGATTTGCGCCACACAATTTGGCGGCCTTTTATGCCGAATTACAAAATTTGCTCTCATCCGATAAAATGACTTGTTTCCAGAATTCCGAAGACTTATTTATATAATTATGAGCAAATTCAATACGATTTCATCTGTTGAAAAGTGAGATATAGATTTTTTCGAGCGACTCTATCATGATATCCAGCTTTACGTAAAATTTTTCTAGCAGTTTCTGCAAAAATTGTTTTTTTAAACGTTTTGTTTACGTTTTCAACTATATTTCTTGACGTAATTCGCGGGTTAACTTTCACCAGACTTATTATTTTGCATTCATCCCGTACTGACAACATTCTTGGACTGAAAGATCGGGGTTTCGATGCTAAAATACCGGTTTGCTTGAAATAATTTACTACGCGCTGGGCGGAGGAATACGTTTTTCCAATAGTTTATCCAATTTTTCGGAAATTTTCGCCATCTTTCCACAATTTAATAATTATTTTTGCTTTCTGAAACACTAATTTCTTTCCCTTTGGTTTTTACTTTTTCAAACTAATATTAAAACACGTTACAAACTCCTTAAATGATTAATTAGAATAAAAGACAATAGAAAATATACAGAAAAGAAGAAACAACTTCATGTAAAGTAACGGTATTCTCAAATCAAGCAAACTGAACGCAGACTTTGTTGTCTATGTGTAAGTTAATTCTTCACTCCGGTTAGCTATATCTTAATTACTTATTAGTATAAAGCTGAACAAGGACTCACGCCTTTCGTTGTCGTATTTCCCCCATAGCGTGTTGTGCGCATTATGTTAGTATCCGAGCCTATGATGAGTGGACGTTCAGCCTTCTCCGTCTCTCTCAGCAACCTCTGGAGCTCGCCTGGTGGCACCTCATCGTCGTGAGGCATGTAACTGAATGCAAGAAGAGTATAGTTTCATCCCGTCCATCATTCACAGCTACCAGTGGTCAGATCAGCTGTAGAGAAGTTAATACTCATTAAATGAATTTATACTTTTCTTGACCCTACATAGCTGCTCATACCTTGGATTTTGTAAATAAATTTATTATGGAAATAATTTCATTATTTATTATTATAGGGTTTTCCAATAGGGATGATATGATTTCTATGTGCCGGCTTTGGCCATTTTTAATATGTCATGGTCTGTCATTTTTTTATTGTATTCAGTAATGTTTACAATTTCATCCATGAATCACCATAAACGTTGAAAATTTGCTAATTTTGCTTTGGAACAGTTTGAAAACGATACAGATTTTTTTAAGAAAATCATCTTTCCGATGAGGTTACTTTCATCTGAATGGTGCCGTAAATAAACAAAGCTGTCGATTCTGGTGCGAAGAAAATCCACAAATTATTCATGAGTAACCATCACATTCACCTAAATTGAAAGTTTGGTGTGGTTTTTGGTCTGGTGGAATTATCAGTCCGTAGTTCTTTTGAAAAGAAGCTGGTATCACCGTTACTGTCAATGGAGAGCGTTATAGATCGGTGATAACCAACTAACCGACTTTTTATGGTCACAATTGGAAGAAGTTGACTTTAACAACATCTGGTTCCAAATATACGTGGCTACGTGTCACAGAGCACGTGCAAAAACCGAATTATTGCAAGAAAGACTTGCAGATTCGATTATTTCAAGAAATTGTGACACGGAATGGCCTACAAGAAGTTGTGATTTAACATCATTAGACTACTTCTCGTGTTGGTTATTTGAAGTCATTGGACTTTAGCAATAAACAAGACTCTCCTCAAGCTTTAGAAGTCAATATTCAAGCATGACATAGGACTTGATTTACTTGAAAAAGTGCTCAAAAATTTTGTTCATCGAATTCGTTCCTGAAAAAAAGTCGTGGAGGCCATTTGAACGATGTTATATTCAGAAATTAATTGTATCGATTGTACTTCACATTAAATTAAAAGATATTTGATTTTCCTTAACAATGAGTGTGCTTTTTCTTAAGAAATCATATCACTATTATTGGAAACCCCTATATTTACGTAATTTACGTTTTTATTAGAGCTCCACCAGATACCCGGGTATCGAGGAGCATTTCGAGCAGCTCGATGCACGCTCATTGCTCAACTGTTCAGCAGCACACAAAAATTTGAATTTTGTTTGTCAAAATTTCTTTGGCGTTTCAATGATTTTTACACTTTGCTTAAATGAATTTAAAATTATTTAAAAAAAAATTTTGTGAAAATGTTAAATTGTTAATCAAAATGCTCGAAATACTCGTGCTCGGCTCGAAAATTTTTCGAGTAATCAGCAATGAGCAGTTGGACGAATGGTCGTTGCTCAAATGCTCGCACAGCTCGAAAATGTTTGAGCAAAATCTGAAGCTCTAGTTTTTAACTTTATTTATTTTTCATTTTTCTTATTATTATTGTTTTTAATTTTAATTTTTTATTTATTTTTTATATACTCATTCCATGCCATATGAATAAACCGCCAACACTTAATATTTTATTTTATTTTTAATACGATAATAAAGTAGAAATGAAATAAAATTCGCTCCTCCGCCATTCTTGAAATGTCTCATAAATATGTATTTCACAATCGCAATTTTCTCATAAGTTAAAAATATTCAAGTTTAAATATAACAATAAATATTATTTAATTTAGTTTGCAGCAGGTGTGCTCCACATGTGTTTCGTACACCTACCAAGCTCATTCATAAAATAGTAAATTAAACCATATATGCATGTTACGAGTGATGTGAGCCAGCCAATGTGCAATAAAGAGTACACACACAAACACACACATTATACTCAGTTAACAAGCTATTTATCACATCACAAGTCATTCAAGTTTTAGAATGCCTTTTTTTAAGTGCACACATTCTGCGACTTAAGAAGCTTGCAAGCTTACATACAGAAGACAGAAGACTACTGTACTCATGTTCATACACTTAAACTATATATGCATATGTATGTGTAGATGATATGGGGTCATATGATGCTAGTAAGTAAAGAAAAGAAAAGAAATTGCCAAGTGCACATATACAAATATACAAATGTACGTATGTAAGTTTATGAGCCAGTTGTTTTTGCAATTACTCAAGCAGCGCTGAAGAATGAATGAAAAATTTGCAAGAAAAAAGAAAGAAAAAACAGAGGAATATGTATGAATGCATATACGTGTTGGAAAAAATAGTTGAAGAAAACAAGCATGAATTGAAAAAACGTCAGAAATCAGGTTAATGCAATAACTGAGAAATGTTTAACACAAAGCATAACTATAAAGAATCCCGTCGTGAGCACAGTAGTAGGTAGTGACTAAACGGCTTCATAGTAAAAGAGCTCAAAACATAAAGTACTAGAAAAATTCGTAAAAATAAAAAAGAAATTAGCAAAAAAAAAATTTACATTAAAAAAAATATAGGGTCTTCCAATAAGACCGCTTGGACCGCGTTTTTTCCAAAAAATAATTTCTTCCGTGACGAGGCACATTTCTCACTCAGCGGGCACGTAAATAAGTAAAATTGTCGCATTTGAGGCTCCTAGAATCCTCATATAATTGAAGAGAGGCAATTTAAAAACAGCGTCTATCTTGGGGTGCTCTTTGGTCCGGAGGTGTGATTTCACCTTACTTCTTTGAAAACGATAACGGCGAGACTCTCACTGTCAATTCGGAGCATTATGGTCGTAAGATAACCGAATTGCCTGCAATTGCAGAACACGACTTGTACAAAGGTTCCATCACGATGTAACCACATGCCAAACAACACGAGCGAATACATTTCTTTTGTGAGGATACGCGAAAGACCGTCTTTATGCGGATAAAGCTTTAATTCTTGTGCAATTGAAAACCAATAATCGTCAAGTTATGGCTGAAATACCGCCCAATATGTGCCAAAAAGTGATCGAAAATTGCTACAAATGGATCGAAGTTTGCGAAATTTCACGACAGGGCCATTTGAATCATGTAGTGTTTTGCAGATAATGCCACGATTCAAACGTTGTAATAAAAAAGGAATTTCATGAGAAAAAATTAATTTAAATGCATTTTATTTACGTTTGGGAACCGCATGATGGATAATTCTATATTTGACGGTCACTATCAACCGCTTCCTATACATATATACAAACATATAGAATAAAAATAAAATAAATTAAAAAAAATATTTGATAACTTGTACCATGGAGTACACACACTTCTCTAACTTATAATCAAAAACAGTTCTGTATATTATTCAATCTAGGAAGTTTCATTGAAGATTATCACTTAAAAATCGAATATCTTATCTGTGAGTTAGGTATATAGAGTGTTTGCTCAAGGTTTTATGTAAATTCAAACGGCTTATTTCCACTCGAAAAGTATATATGTATGTATATAGATCAGCCTGATCCATGTTTTTTTTTTACGAGTAAATTAATAATTTTCTCTTTGAAATGAGAAACTATTGAGAGAATGCCTCTTTGTGCACCGAATTTAGATCGATAAACACTTACAGAATGGATTATGAATAAAGTCATTTTCAATATTTGTTGAATACATTAATATTGAAATATATATATTTTAAATGAAATGTAGAATTTTTCTTGTGCAATCACTAATGTCGTTGTCGATGTCGAGTAAAGCGAAGTCGCTTACCAATTGCTCGCTCAATCATCTTGTACGTCACAAAAGTTTACGCTGTGATTCTTATGACATATGTATGTTCATACATGTGTATGTACATATGTACTTGTATTATATGTATGCCCATATATTTACTTTTTTTTATTTTTCACTTTAAACATTTATGTCTGCCTTCTCAGTAATAGTTGCCAGCAGGCTAGCTGGTTTATCAAACTAATGCGTGCGTAATCTGTGCAATTTCAACGCGACCAAGTAAAAAAAAATTAAAAAAAAATTATAAAAAAAGAAATTTCAAACTGAGTGGTGTATAAATATTTATTTAAGTACGTGTATTACGTAGATACAATCAACTTGAACAATTGACAGAAATGCACTTTTTTACGTATGTGGGTATGTATGTACGTATGCATGAATATGTGTTTAAGTATGTGCGCTGGCTCTGTCGTCACTGCTTAATAAACGGCTGCGATTACGATAGATTTGCTGTTGCAGGTTTTGTAATATTGAGCTTAAGTGTTTTTCATGGTTGGGTGCTAGTGATTGTTGTTATGATTTTAAAATCTCAATTTAAACGAAAATTTAATTAAAAATAATATAATAAAAAATAAATAAATAATAAAAAAATTATATTAATATAAAATTAAAATAATAAAAACTTAAATTAATTTAAAATTTTTTAAATTAATAAATTATTAAAGTAAAATAAAATGATGTAAAGCAAAAAAAATATTAAAAATATAAATTAATTAAAGATATCTAAAATAAAATAATGTAGAAAAAATAGAAAAAAAATAAAAATAATAATATTAAATAAAAAATAAAAATAAATTAAAACAAAAAATCTAAAATAAAATACTGTCGGTTAAAAAAAAACGTAAAATAAAATGAAATACATAAAATAAAAAATTAATTTAAAAATTAAATAAAATAAAATAAATTTGTAAGAAAGTAAACAAAATAAATAAATAAAGTAAAAGAAAATAAAATAAAATAAAATAAAATAACAAAAAATATAAAAATTAAAATAAATACAAAAACAAAAAGTAATTTAAATCAAAATAAAATGCAATTAATAAAAAATAAAATAATATGTACTTTTTTCATTTACTGTAGTTTTTCAATTACGAAGAAAATCCACAAATTATTCAAGAACAACCATTACATTAATCTAAATTGACAGTTTGGTGTGGTTTTTGGTCTGGTGGAATCATCGGTCCGTACTTCTTTCGAAATGAAGCTGGTAGCACCGTTACTGTCAATGGCCACAATTGAAAGAAGTTGATCTTAACAACATCTGGTTCCAAGAAGTCGGGGCTCCATGTTACAGAGTGCGTGAAACAACCGAATTATTGCGAGAAAGGTTTTTTAGATTCGATTATTTCAAGGAATTGTGACATCGAATAGCCTCCAGGAAGTTGTGATTTAACCCCCTTAGAATACTTCTTGTGGGGTTATTTGTACTCATTGGTCTTTAGCAATAAACCAGACTCTTTTCAAGCTTTAAAATTTAATACTGAACGTGGTATTCATGACATACTACTTGAATTAGTGGAAAAAGTGCTCAAAAATTGGGTACATTGAATTGATTTATGCAAAAGAAGTCGTGGAGGCCATTTGAATGATGTTTTATTCAGAACTTAATTGTATCGATTGTACTTCAAATTAAATTAAAAAATATTTGAATTTCCTTAACAACTAGTGTGTTTTTTTTTTTTTAAAGAAATCGCATATAAAGTCGAGCTCATACAACAACTGAAACCAGGTAATCATTCACAACGCCGTCGATACGTCGGCTGGATGCTTGAACAATAAGTAGAGCACCGCGATTTTTCCAATAAAAATTTCTTCAGCGATGAGGCACATTTATTTATCACTTGCTGGATACGAAAATAAACAAAATTGTCGCATTTGGGGCTCCGAGAATCCTCAAATAATTGAAGAGAGGCCATTGACCAAGGAAAAAGAACTTACTATCAGGTGCACTCTTTAGTACGGAGGATCTTACTTCTTTGAAAACGATAACGGCGTTATGGTCATATGCTATTGGAGAACACGTCTTGAACAACATGTGATTCCCACAAGATGGCGTCGCACGCCAATATTATGGCTCTATTGCTACAGAAATTTTCCGATACGTATTCCGTTTCTTGGGTGAAATCATAAAAAGAAAAGTATTTTTGTACACAAAAATCGATTTTTAATTCTTTTTCAACGCGGTGGAAGTTTTTTTGAAAAAGTTATTGTAGTAAATTTCCTCACGTTTGTTATTCTTTCATTCTACATGCTTGCATTTTTATTAAATTTTTACTTAAGTTTTTGTTTATGCAATCAATGCGCACTTGTTGCTTTATAGCTTGAAGTGCATACACACACAAAAACGTCTTCATATCAATATATAAACATACATAGATTACATTTAGGTTTTTTCGGTTGTTTCTGCAGGTTGTTGCACTTATTCTTGTCAGCGCTTTCGCAGTGTTTGCTTTTATTTGTTTATTTGCAGAATGCGCTCGTTTTCTCTCACAGTTTTAATAATATTTTTTTGCAAAAAAGTTTTGAAAAGATATAAAAAATTATAATAAAATTTAAAAAATAATTAAAAGAAAAAGAATAAAATAAAAATAAATAAAACAAAAAAAATTAACTAAAATAAAATTAAATAAAATTAAATTAACTTAAATTAAATTAAAAAAAATAAAATTAAAAAAAAAAAAAATAAAAAAATAAAAAATATTAAAAAAAAAATTAAAAATAAAAAAAATGAAAAAAATAAAATAAAAAATTAAAAAGAATAAAAGTAAATAAGTTCAATTAAATTAAATTAAATTACATTAAATAAAATTAAATATAACACAATAAAATAAAATAAAATTATTTTATATAAAATTAAATTAACTTAAAAAAAAAAAATTTAAAAAAATTAAAAATTAAAAAAACAAATTTAAAAAAAATTAAAAAATAAATAAAATTAACTAAAATGAAAAAAATAAAATAAGAAAAATAAAAAAATAAAAGTAAATAAGTTAAATTAAATTAAATTAAATTTAATAAAATTAAATATAACACAATAACATAAAATAAAATTAAATTAACTTAAATTAAATAAAAAAAAATAAAAAAATAAAAAAATAAAAATTAAATAAATTAGAGTGCAAAAAAAATACAAGTAAATAAGTTAAATTAAATTAAATTAAATTTAATTATATTAAATTTAACACAATAAAATAAAATAAAATTAAAATAATTTAAATGAAATAAATAGAATAACTAAAAAATAAAAATAAAAATAAAATAAAAAAATTAATTAAAATAAATTAAAATAAAAACAAAATAAGTAAAAAAATAAAAAATTAAAGTAAATAAGTTAAATTAAATTCAATTAAATTATATTATATTAAATTAAATTAAATATAACACAATAAAATAAAATAAAATATAATTAAATAAAATTAAATTATTTTAAAAGATAAAAAAAATAAAATAAAATTAAAATAAAAATAAAATAAAATAAAATAAAATAAAATGAAAAAAAAATAACTTAAAATAAAATAAAAAAACTAAAATAAATAAAATAAACTAAAATAAAATAAAATAAAATCAAATAAAATAAAATAAAATTTCATTAAATTAAATAAAATAAAATTAAATTAAATTAAATTAAATAAAATAAAATAGAATAAATAAAATCCCAATTAAAATTATTTTATTTTACTCACATATTATTTTAAACGCCACATTATTTTGATGAATTTTTGCTTTTCTTCCGTTTGTAGTTGCTGTGTTTTGCTTTTTTTTTGTCATGTTCCGAATTGTTGTGATTGTCGTTTTATTTGCTTTTGTTTGTGTATTTTTATTTGTCTCGATTAAATTTGACAAACGTACAATTTGAATATTTATTTAGCTTCGAATTTTCTCATTTTTTGTTGAATTTTATTTTATGTTGTTGTTGTTGATGGTATGTAGCATTTTTTTGCGTAAAGACTACGCATTTTGGTTTTTATTGTATAACAAAATTGTCCGAGGAAATAATTTATTCTGTTCTTAGTTTTATAAAAAGTGTCATCGCGCTTTAATCAGTTTATATATAGGAGTTTCAGAGAAAATATTCAAGCGGAGAGAAAATTGCATGTGTACATAAATTCCCAGAAAATAATATCCGGATTCGTATATTTAAGGCTATTTTTTTTTTCAACTTTTATTACTATTTTTATAAGCAAAATTTATGAAGAATAATTTTTTTTCTTAGAAATTTTCGTATTTTGATAAAATTTTTCTATATAATCGAAATTTTTAAATATTTTTTTTTATCAAAACCAAAATTTTTCAACATATTTTTCATTTAAAACAGTGAAGCGCGCCATCTTGTGGGCACAACGAATGCTTACGAAGCAAAATTAAGCAACCAGAGTACAGAGTCCACTATTAAAGATAAAAAAAATTATGTATGAGTTATTATCGCAATAAACAATAAAAAAAAACCACATGAGTAGTCCATGCAGCGTATCCATCTATTTTATATTTTTCCATTATAAATTTATTGGTTCAAAGCTTTCAAGTATTACTTCCACAAGTAGGTACAAATTCTCTTATTTACTTACTAAATGCTGCATAAATATGTGATGAATTTTTCTTTCATTGTAAATGAGCTAAATTATGCAGTGCAAAACAAAAATTAAATGAAAACAAATAAAGAAATAAAAATAAATAAATAAATCTGAATATATTAGAAAGTAAATCGAACTACGCATGTACGAGTACAAACCTTAGGTAATAGGTCAGTTGAAAAGCCCCAGGCATACCATAGTAAAACACATTTTTTTGGCAAAATTCATTTTTTTCTTATTCAACATAGTTCACTTCAAGCGTGATCCGCCGATTATAGCGACCCTTCAACCTTTCGATACATTTTTTGATACAATTTTTGTAGTACGATTTGTACTTTGCTTCAAAAGAGGCCGCACTTTCGTCGATCACCTCTTCATTCGACGAAAATTTCTTCGCAGCGAGCATTCTTTTGAGATCTGAGAGCAGGGAATAGTCGCTGTGGGTCAGTTCTGGAGAATGCGGTGGATGCGTAAGCAATTCGAAGCACAATTCATGGATTTTTACCATCGATTTCACTGACTTGTGGAACGGTGCATTGTCTTGATGATACAGCTCTTTCTTTTTCTTCAAATGCAATAGTTTTTTGGCGATTTCGTCCTTCAACCGGTCCAATAACGTTATGTATTAGTCGCTGTTGATGATCCTACCTTTTTTCTATGCGCATCACAAAATGCAGACGCCATCATAACCTTTCCAACCGCCTGTTGCGTTTTTTTACGCTTTGGAGCGGGTTCATCGTGTGCAGTCCACTCGGATGACTGTCGATTGGACTTCGGAATGAAATGATGGAGCCATGTTTCATCTGTTGTCACATATCGGCGCAAAAACTTGGGTTTATTTTGCTGGAACATCTAAAAACACTGCTCCGAATCATCAACTCGTCGTTGTTTTTAGTTAAACGTGAACTCACGCGGCATTCACTTTGCACAGAACTTTCTCATACCAAAATATACATGAATTATACGTTGTACACTTTCAGTTGATATCTTTAGAGTGTCTGTAATTTCATTCAATTTCACTTAACGGTCACTCAAAATCATTTTGTAGATTTTTTTATGTTTTCTTCTGTAACAGCCTCTTTTGGGCGTCCATTGTGTTCACCGTTTGCGGTGCTCATTTCACCACGTCTAAACTTAGCTTACCAATCCGTGATGGTTGATTTTTCTGGGGCAGTGTGCGGAAACTCCCCATGAAGCCAATTTTTTGCTTTAACAAAAAAATACACCCTTCAAAAAGCAATATTTTCTCAACACGCGAAATTCCTTTTTATCCATTTCCATACACAATAACAAAAGTTGCTTCACTCAAAATTGTATAACTCATAAACTAATGATCCGACAGCTGTCAATTTATAGACGCATTTTATATATATATATATTAGTAGCGCCATCTATGTGTCAAGCCGGGGACCTTCCAATTGACCTGTTAGTGAGTAAAGTAGCCTGAAAGGTATAGTTTACTTAAAAACTTAACAATTTAGTCATTAATGTTTATTTAATGCGAAACAAACATACGCGTGTTTACATATTTACGTAGTATATACACGATAAAATAAATCTGTTTATTTCATGTTTAACTTTGAGCTTCAGTTGTAATCAAGTTACCACACTTTACGCTCAATTTACAAGCACTTGGGGTTAATGAAGTATCACTAGAGGTTTTTGATAAGAGCATTTCGATTGTGCATTTGAACAATTTTTTGTTGTTGTAAAAATAAATTAATTTGTAAAACAAAAATTGTGTTTGCATTCTGATAATTATATATTTTAAAATTTTTGGATTTGGGTGAGTAACATATAGTTATGTATAAATATAATATTGTCACTGAATTATAGATACAAATTTATAAATGCAAAAAATTTTTTTATCAACTTTGAGCTAAATATATTTTTAATCATTTTATTTTCTAATAAAGAGTGAGAGCAAAGAGTTAAATTTTTTTTATATTAAAATTTTGAACACCCTCTTCCTGTCTATTAGTGTAAATGTTTGTGGTGTTTGTACCAAAATTTTGAAAAAAAAATTATTTTCTTCTCATCTTAACACAAGAATTCTTGGCAGTGTCGTTGAAATATATTTTATAGAAATATTTGCTTTATTTTTCTTATAAAATTTGACTATCACTTAGTCTTCCATTAAATCACTTCCTTCATTCTTTATGGCTGGTCATTTTTTGCCTGTTTCAAGTGCGCACTACAGGCGTTGTTTTTATGGCGTTTTTTTTTCTCTGCTCCTTACACTTGTCGCGATTTGTTTAAATTTTTTTTATATTATATTTATTTGTATGTACTTATGTCTGTTATGATTTATTTTCCCGCCAGAACATCATTTATTGGCTTGAATGGTCGGTCATTTGCGTGTGCTCAAATATGTTCTGCTTTCGAGAATCAATATTTATTGCATTTGTGGGCTTTTTGTTGAGGATGAAAATGCTAGCAGGCGTTGAACTGGAACTTGAAAATAAAGAAGTATGTTAAATCTATTATTATTTAGCGTAATATTTGCGGAAACACTTTTTATTAATTAACTAATTAGTACAATAATACTTACAATGTAACTAGTATTTTCCAGTGTGAAATTTTAATTTATTTTTTAAAAAGCGTAACATTTAAGAAAATAAGGGTCACGTTGGGAGCATCGCAGACATGAATTCTCGGCCCAGTCCTCTGGGACGTCAGTTACGACGGTATATTAAGTCTCCAAATGCCCGAAGATACATAACTAGTTGGCTACACAGACGACATCGCCGCGATAATCACTGCACGAGACACTGAAGATGCACGCAGAAAATTTAACCAAGTAATGATAAGAGCAAAAATGTGGTTTGACGAGAGAGGTCTTAAACTTGCCACTGAAAAAACTGACCTATTATTATTAACAAGGAAGCATATTCCCATTGAAATTAAAAATAGGGAAAACCACGGAGACTCTAAGGACACAAAAGGTTGTCAATTATTTGGGTGTAAGACCGGACTCTAGGCTTACTTACTGGTCGAAAATTCAACATGTTGCAGAAAAGGCGTCTAAAATAACATTCCAACTCAACAGGCTCGTTGGCCAACATAGAGGGACCGACACAGGAAAAACGGAAGATTTTGATGTCAACAACACTGAATGTTTTGCTCTATGGAGCAGAGATATGGGCAGACTCACTGAGGGAGAAAAACTGACGTGAAGCCCTGGGAAAAGTTTATCGCACAGCTGCTCTGTATAAGCTGTATTGGTGATAAGCTGAAGCACCTACATCGACTTATTAGCGTTTGAACAAAATAAAATGTGGACGTTGAAGAAACAAGAGACAATTTCCACAACCACAAAATAGCAAATAAAGAACGATACCTTGACACAATGGCAAACTCGTTGGGAGCAAGGACATCATGGTAGAGGGACGGCAAGGCTAATCAAAAGTATAAAAGAGAGGTCCAGCAGGCAACATGGAGAAGTGAAGTATTATACTACGCAGTACTTATCCGGACACTGATATTTTTGGAAGTATCTGCATAAAATGGGAAAAGCCGAATCGCCGGCTTGTATTTTCAAATGCATACTCTGACAAACAGAACGAAATAGGCTGCAGACTTTGGTTGGCCCCCTCAATGCTGACAACATTATAACTGTCATGCTTCAAAACGAGGAAAACTGGAGTAATGTGAAAAATTACATAGAGAACGTATTCCGGTTAAAAAAAACGGGACCTGGAGGCACGTAATGACAGGTAAGTCTTAAGACAAGAAATATGGAACGCCACCCTGAAGTAATGCGAAAGTGGTCCCAGGGTAGGCGACGGTTCCTCAGAGGAGAGTTCTTTTTAGCGTCCTGCAAGTGGCACATACCATTGCTGTGACGACGCAAAGATGATGCGGTAGGCATTTTTCTATTCTCCCCCGTAAAAAGGGGGTGCATTGCGTTATTAGCGCATAACTAGTTACATTGTAAACAACTTGCAGCTAATTGTTGTGGTAATATTATTAAAGTAAACTATTTTTTTTATTTTAATTTACTTCGTTATATACTATAAATTATTGCGAAAATCTTTTTACTGGCTAACTTGAGTCTGGTTTTTTTAAGGTTAGTAAATAACTGGTTGCATTGTAACTAGAATTTCGCAAGGAAAAATCTTTAAATTATTTTTAATAAATGCAATATAAACAAAAATATTGTTCTCACTAACTTTTAACTACTTTAATAGTTAATAAATTACTAGCTACTTTATAACCAGTTTGCAATTATTTTTTAAGTAAAGCTATATGTGATATGTTCAACTTTTCTTCATTTTCTAGCGCACCACAAGCTTTTATCTATAATGTAGTGAGCTACTAGTTATATTCTGGCTAGTTGTTGACATAGTGCCATGCACAAATTTAACAAACAAACAAACAAAAAATTAATTAATTTTTGGCATTGGAATTTTTGTTCCTTAGCGTTTATTTAACCAAAATCTCTGACGTATTTCTGAAGAATTTTTTTTTTATAAAAAACAAAACTTTGAAAAAAAAATTTTACGGCATTAAGAACATAAATCTTATCATTCAGCTAGTATAATTTTAAGTTAATATTAAACATTCAAAAATCTATTTTGTAGAAAATTTTTGGAATTTTTATTAAAAAAAAGATTAAAAAACAGTATAAAATATTTTAATGTTTGCTTACAACTCCTCTAAATGTAACCGGTTCTGAAATTAGGTTTAATTAGATATTCTTTGTATTTTTGTATAAAAA
The DNA here is from genome assembly GCA_030068015.2 of Neoceratitis asiatica. Classification (NCBI taxonomy): domain Eukaryota; kingdom Metazoa; phylum Arthropoda; class Insecta; order Diptera; family Tephritidae; genus Neoceratitis; species Neoceratitis asiatica. Next base: position 42,985,727 of record CM061527.1, read on the forward strand.
AATATTTAAATTATTTTTATGTTTGCTTACAAACGTAAAAAGTTTTGTAACTAGTAACAATTGAAAATATTTTTTTGTTCGCTTACAACTACTTTCAATGTGATCAGTTTTGTAACTAGGTTTAAACTTATGTTAAGTTTCCAAGACGGTAGACATTTTACATTTATATTCAACGACCTTTTTATAAATAATGTAATGAAAAGTTCCTTAAGCCACTGGTTACATTGCAACTAGTTTGCAACTACTTGAGAATCGAAAGTATATCTCTAAATTTAATTTTTGTATGTTTGGTATTCTCTAAGCAATTCTTAATGATATATTTTGAAGCTAACAGCAATGTAACTAGTTTGTAACTAGTTCAAAAGTATTCTATATAATTGTTTAAAAACGTACATTTGAATTAATGTTCACATTAATTAAGCATTTATTAGCTCGAAACTGAACGATTGAAGGCAGTATATGTACGTATCGCTAATTCCGTTTCTGCTACAAGCGGCTTAAACACATACAAACATACATAAATACATATTTGTATATGTCAATAAGTACACAATTTTATTCCCAACTAGTTGCTAACTAGAGGGGTTTTTGGATTGTTTAATGCGGCCTGTAAAATATGCCTTTGAATACAGCTCATTTACTTATAGATATTTTTTTAACTGATAAAATTTTATAACTGATTTTCTTTGATAAATTTTTTTTTTTGTACAGTCGAAAGATTTTGTATTTGTTTTTGTTGCTGAAATTTCATAAATTCAAGTCTTTCGTATTTCAATACGCTGAGTCTTGGATTGTGGTACATTTATTGGATTGTGTTTAAATATTTTTCTAATTTCAACTTTTTTTAATTTTATTTAATTTTTATAAAAAATTTTTTTTTAATTTTTTGAATTTTCATTATTTTATTTTTTTATTAATTTTTATTTTTTTAAATTTAATTTTCTATTTTAATTTTACGATAACAGTACTTTAACTGCTTGTTTCACTTCATTTCTTTTTTCATTACTTCTGACGTCACACTTGCCTGGTTTTTGTTAGTGTTCGTGGTAATGTTTTCTTGCTCTCGTCTCCCGACTACTGTGCTGTGCCTGATTTCGTTGACTAGTAACAATAAGTACAATATTATGTTCAAGCATTTATGTTTGTTTTGTGATTTTTTTTTGTAATTTGTATTTTTTTGTTTGTTTTTACACTCATTGTTTTTGCTTTTATAGCCATTCCACTAGTTGCTGTTGTTTTATTGTTTAATATTCCTGTCGCCAGGGTCGCACTGAGCATATGAGTGCTTAATAATTTTTACTGTAAAAATAATAGTAATAAATATTAATTATTTTTGAAGGAACACAGGCGTGACCTTAAATAATTTTTGTTTCTCAATAAATATATTAAAATAATTAATAATATTATTTTTGTGTTTTTCTTCTTCTTCTTCTTCTTCCAATAATACAGACTGCAATTTTCTTGCGATACTAAATTTTTCTCTTTTTAAATATAAAGTTCATACACAATGCTTTATTAGCTAAATATTATTAAGTGTTTGCCATTTTGATTTGTTTAGTTGTAAAAAAATATTGACGTGTGTGTTTGTGCGTGTGCCTGAAATCAATGCTCAATGCTCTATTATGGCGCATGGCTGCGTTTAATAGATGAATTTTTGTAGTTTTTCTGTGAATTGTGCAATTTATTAATGAATTTATTGTCGAACAATTAAAAGTGTTCAATTTTGCACTCAACACAATGGGGAGAGGTTTTCTCGGGAAGTTAATATTTATGAATATTTACATTCAAACATACATACACATTCGTTACTCATATGACGAGTTTCGTTAATTTTCTTACTTTGTTGCTTCCTTTGTTTCGCTGGTTTATTTACCACTTTCATTACTTTGTTGTTTGGGTAATTAGTGTTGTGTATATGGTGATGTTGCTAAATTTTATTTTGTTTTTTAGCGCTTTATGTTTTTTTTTTGTTCGTCAATATGCAAATTTGGCAAGTGTCAAGTTGATTAGATCGAGCTATTTGTATATACATATGTAAGTATATTAGCACATATAAATTAATTTTTATATAATGATATATTCTGGCGGATACTGGTATCAAGTAAAATAAATGTTTTTTTTTTATGAAATAATATCTCATTTACTCTTTTAAGTGCTTTAAATTAAAATGTTGCATGCAAATCCTGAAAAGTTAACTAAAAAATTTATGCATATATAAAAGAAAAGCAAAAATAGAATTCAAAAATAAAATAATATAAAATACAACAAAATGAAAAGAAATAAAATTGAATTAAATTAAGCCCAATAAACTTAAAAAAATAAAAAACAAATGAAACAAACTAAAATTGACCGAAATTTAATAAAGTAAAAAAATAAAAATAAAAAAAATAAAATAAAAAAATAAATAATATAAAGTAAAGCAAAAAAAAAAAAATCAAAAAATTAAAATTTTAATAATTTAAATTTAGTTTAAGTAATATAAAAAATAAAAATAAAATAAAATTCAGTAAGACAAAAAAAAATAAAGAAAATAAAATAAAATAAAAAAATAGAGTAAATTGAAATAATATAAAATAAATAAAATATAAAAAACAGAAAGTAAATGATGTGAAATAAAAGAAGTAAATTCAAAAAAAAAAACAAAGTCAGATAATTTAAAAAATTATAAAAAAAATAAATAGAATAAAACAAAATAAAATGAAATGATCTGAAATGACGTGAAATGCATCGAAATAAAATGAAATTAAATAAATAAAATGAAATAACATATATGAAAAAAATGAAATAAAGTAAAGAAATTCATTTAAAAAAAAAAATAAAAAATAAAAATAAAAAAAAGTAAAAAAAAAATAAAAGAAAAAGAAAAAATAAAATAAAATAGAATAAAATAAATTAAAATAAAATTAAATAAAATAAAATAAAATAAAATAAAATAAAATAAAATAAAATAAAATAAAATAAAAAATGAAACAAAAAATAGAACAAAGTAAAATTAAGTAAAATAAAATAAAATAATATAAAATAAAATAAAATAAAATAAAATAAAATAAAATAAAAAATGAAACAAAAAATAGAACAAAGTAAAATTAAGTAAAATAAAATAAAATAAAATAAAATAAAATAAAATAAAATAAAATAAAATAAAATAAAATAAAAAATGGAACAAGAAAATAAAACAAAAGTAAAACAAAGTAAAATAAAGTAAAATAAAAAAATTAAATTAAAAATTGAACAAAAAATAAAAAATAAAACAAAGTAAAATTAAGTAAAAAAAAAAAAATTATATAAAATAAAATAAAAACGAAACAAAAAAATAAAATTAAAATAAAACAAATTAAAATCAAGTAAATAAAATAAAATAAAATAAAATAAAATAAAATAAAAAATGAACCAAAAAATAGAACAAAGTAAAATTGAGTAAAATTAAATAAAATAAAATAAAATAAAATAAAATAAAAAATGAAACAAGAAAATAAAACAAAAGTAAAACAAAGTAAAATTAAGTAAAATAAAAAAATTAAATTAAAAATTGAACAAAAAAAATAAAACAAAGTAAAATTAAGTAAAAATAAATAAATAAAATAAGGTAAAATAAATAAGATAAAATAAGAAAGAATTTAATAATATAAAATAAAAAAAAGTAAAATAAAATAAAACTAAATTAAATAAAATTAAATTAAATTAAGTCAAATAAAAAAAAATATAACATAAAAAAAATAAAAAATCAAAGTAAAAAAAAATGAAATAATGTACAAAAATAAAACAAATAAAAATGAAATAAAATATAATATAATATAATCAAATTAAATGCCAATAAAATAAAATAAAATAAAATCACATAAAATAATATAAAATCAAATAAAAAATGAAACAAGAAAATAAAACAAAATTAAAACAAAGTTAAATTACGTAAAATAAAATAAAACAAAATAAAATAAATTAATAAATAATTAAATAAATAAATAATTAAAAAAAATGAATCAGTTAAAACTAAAGTAAAATTAAGTTAAACCAAATGAAATAAAATAAATAAATAATTTAAAATAAAATAAAATAAAATATAAATATTAAAAAAAAAAAATAAAAATAAAAATAAAGAAATAAAAAAATAAAAAAATAAAAAATAAAAATAAAAAAATAGAATGAATGAAGCAAAGGTAAATAAAAATAATAAAGAGAAAATTATACAAATTTAAATTAAATTTATTTAAACTAAAGAAGTAAGAGTAAAATAAAGGAAAAAAATAATATTAAATAAAATAAGTATAATATGAAACTAAATGAAATAATAAAATAAAAGCATACAAAAAAAAAGAATTAAACTAAATAAAACAAAACTTTAGAAATTAATTAATCACAGTAAATTATACTGAAGCAAATAAAATATTTTTTTCGGGAGTGGATTAAAAGAAAATTCCTACCGCCTTGTCATTGCGTCCCTACGAAATCCTTCATATGTTTCTAGCTTGCCTCGCACTGACGTATTACTGCAACGATGTTGTCAGCACTCAGAGGGGTATATGCAGAACTGCTCTTCTGCTTCACCCATTTTGTATAAGAATTTCAGGAAGTATTCATATCCGAATAACAGCTGGGTGTCATAGTAGTAGGCTTCACCGAATTTTCTCTGTGTCCAGATTTTCAAGTCTTTCATTAGTCTGTCCGTCCATCTGCCGCAAATTCCTTGTTCCCAGCGAATTTGCCATTGGTTGTAGATGTGCGGTTTTTTATCGTCTCTTACATGTTTCTTGATTTTTTAAGTCTAAAATTTGTCTTCAGATTGCCGAATTTGACGGGTGCATATTTATTTCTGTTATTTCCAAAGGGATGTGCTGCATTGCTCAGTATATTCTGTAACACATCAGACCGAGAATCGATCACTGTGCTGCATTTGCCATGACCTTCACGCTTCGAGCACCGTCTGTGGTCTGGTATGGAACAACTTTGTCTTTTAGGTAGGTTCTCACCATAAAGCTAAGTGGTAAGTGTAAATATTGAGATTTTACTCTAGAGATCCAATTAAGTCATTCCATTGAACGCTGTTGAAGTCACTTTGGACATTTAAGGTGACCAATAAAAATATCTTCTTTTATTTATAATTTTTGGGTTATTCTTCATAGCATGCTGTTAACTCCTCCAGATTTTTGGGAATTAGCCGACTTTTAAGAATATAAAAATAGGTATTCTACATACATATAAAGAGGTTAATATTGGTAAAGAAAATCATGGAAATCGGAAGACTATATCTTATAGCCTTCATATATGCAATTTGCTCAGATTTGAGGCTGTAGGTAACATTTATTTTTTAGAATTATCTGTTAAACCATTATATAAGGTTTTCAAGTAAGAGTGATATGATTTCATACACTAGTTGTTAAAGAAATTAATGTAAAGTACAATCGATACAACTAAGTTCTGAATATATCATCATTCAAATGGCCTCCACGACTTCTTTTGCAGGAACGAATTCGATGAACCCAATTTTTGAGTACTTTTTGCACTAAATCAAGTCATATGTCATGAATAGCACGTTCAATATTGGCTTTTAAAGCTTGAAGAGAGTCTGGTTTATTGCTAAAAGCCAATGACTTCAAATAACCCCACAAGAAGTAGTCTAATGGTGTTAAATCACAACTTCTTGAGGGCTATTCAATGTCACAATTTCTTGAAATAAACAAAACTCCAAACCTTTCTCGCAATAATTGGGTTGCTGTACGTATCGTGTGACACGTAGCCCCGTCTTGTTGGAACCAGATGCTGTTAAGATCAATTTCTTCCAATTGTGGCCATAAGAAGTTGGTTATCATCGATCTATACCGCTCTCCATTGTAACAGTAACGGTGCTACCGGCTTCATTCGGAAAGAAGTACGGATCGATGATTTCACCAGACCAAAAACCACACCAAACTGTCAATTTAGGTGAATGTAATTGTTGTTCATGAATAATTTGTGGATTTTCTTCGCAACAGAATCGACAGTTTTCTTTATTTACCGCAACACTCAGATGAAAGTAAGCCTCATCGGAGAAGATGATTTCTTAAAAAAATCGTTATCGTTTTCAAATTTTTCCAAGGCAAAACAGCAAATTCACGACGTTTATGGTGGTCCATGGATGAAATTATAAGCATTACTGAATAGAAAGAAAAAAGGCAGAGCATGACATATTAAAAATGACCAAAACGACACTTAGAAATCATATCATCCCCATTGGAACACCCTTCATGTGGCCTATTTTGTCAAAATTTCTACAGAAATATACGAATGAGTTCATTTGTGACTCTTTCCAAGATAAAGTGCAATTGAGATAAGGCCATCGCGGAAGCGGATATAAAAAACACCTGCCATCTTACACGTTAAACCGTTTGCTAGATGAACATACCAAGCGGATCAATTACTTCCACGACTAAGTGCGAACATAAAACATTTTAATAACATTTTAATAACAGTGTATGTATGTACTTATATATGCCAGCCAGGATTTCTAAAAAAGAGTAAGTCAAAGCGTCTAAATGGCCAACGAAAAGCCACAAAATCTAACACGAAATAATTAAAATTAAAATTAAAAAAAGTTAAAATAAACATTCATCAAAACTTTTTCACCAGTCACGAGCGAAAAAGAAAAATTATCTTTACAAAATTCTTTACGGCCCTTCATAATTTTCCTACTTTGACACACCTTTTTCTTGCCAGCAAAAGACAAACCTTTTTGTAAACTTTTTATTAAGTAACAAATATCTATGTGTGAGTCTCTCTCTCTGTGTGTATGTGCGTGTGAAAATAATGTTCAAAGCGGTTTAATTAGGTAAAGGCCATAAATTTAAGTAATATTTAGCAGAGTGGGGGGAGGGGGAAAATTTTCGCCCATTACATTTTGCCTACCTAAATAAAGCCAAGGAAACTTACAAATACATACATATGTATGTAAATGTATGTGTTTTGGTGTGTCCACAATAATGTTGTGGTGTTTTCCAGCCGCATTTTAAGGCAGCATGGCTATCGCTAAGCAAACTTATTTTATGCTTTATTGCTTTTCGCGCGCGTACACACACACACAAACGTACACACACATACATAACAGATCAATTGAAAAGTCGCCGGGCTGACAAAAAAATGGATAAAAAGGAATTTCGCGTATTGATAAAACATCGCTTTTTGAAGGGGAAAAATACAGTTGAAGCAAAAACTTGGCTTGATGACGAGTTTATGGACACTATTCTTTCCACTTCTTTTTCTTCTTCTTCTTTGGCGTAGGCACCGCTTACGCGATTATAGCTGAATCAACAATAACGCGCCACTCGTTTCTTCTCTCTGCTCTTTGTTTGACGCCAGTTGGAAATACCAAGTGATACCAGGTCGCTCTCCACGTGATCCTTCCAACGGAGTGGAGATCTTCCTCATGTTGTTGTTGTTGTTGAAGCCGCAGAAAATTCTCCAAATGGGGCTTCGGGGAACATTGCCGGAGTGACAGTCCTTGGCCGGATAAAAATCCGGGTCGTTCCGGTATAAAGACCCGACTGTCGCGGGGACTATGGATTTTAGTCGGCGCTTACGACAGGCATGCCTTACCGCATATAAATTCTAGAACCCTAACCCGCAGGGGGTAGATCTTCCTCATGCTCGGCTTCCGCCAGGGTACTCCATCAAATACTTTTAAAGCTGGAGCTCTTTCACCCAGACGGCATGACCTAACCAGCGTAGCAGCTGTCTCTTGATTCTCTCAACTAGGTCGATGTCGTCGTATAGCTCGTACTGCTCATCGTTCCATCGTCTGTGGTATTCACCGTTGCCAACGCGCAAAGGATAATGAATTTCTGGACACTCCCCAGGAAAATCAACAATCAAGGATTGGTATGCCAAGTTAAGACGTGCTGAAATGAGCACCGAAGACGGTGAACACAGTGGAAGCCCAAAAGATGTTGTTACCGACGAAAATATAAAAAAATCTACAAAATGATTTTGAATGCCCGTAAACATCATATTATTCACGAAAATTTGGGTATGAAAAGCTCTGTGCAAAGTGGGTGCCGCGTGAGCTCAGTTTTGACCAAAAACAACGATGAGTTAATGATTCGGAGCAGTGTGTGGAGATATTCAAGCGTAATAAACCCGAGTTTTTGCATCGATTTGTTCCAATAAATGAAATACGGCTCCATCATTTCCCTGCGAAGTCCGATCGATAGTCATCCGAGTGGACTGCACACGATGCACCCGCTCCAAAGCATGGGAAAACGCAACAGTCGGCTGGTAAGGTTATGGCGTCTGTATTTTGGGGTGCGCATGGAATCATTTTCATTGACTACCTTGAAAAATTAAGGATCATCAACAGCGACTATTACATAGCATTATTGGACCGTTTGAAGAACGAACCGCCGAATTTGAAGAAAAAGAATATGGTGTATTATCAACACAATGCACCGTGTCACAAGTTAGTGAAATCGATGGTAAAAATCCATGAATAGGGCTTCGAATTGCTTTCGCATCTACCGTATTTTCCAGAACTGGTTGTTGGCGACTATTTCCTGTTATCAGATCTTAATCAGAATGCTTGCTGAGAAGAAATTTTCGTCGAATGAAGAGGTGCTCGCCAAAACTGAGGTCTGTTTTGAAGCAAAGGACAAATCGTAATACAAAAATGTAATCGAAAAGCTGGAGCGTCGCTATAATCAGTGTATCATCCTAGAAGGAAACTAAAGAATGACCCAAGTAGAGGTACTTTTTTTATTAGACTTTTTTTAAAAGATCACGCGTGAGTCGTGTCAAGTTGTCATGTTGTATTTGTTCAGTATTGTTTGGCATTTCATCATGGAATAACCTACGCCCGATCAACGTTTACAAATCATTCAACTTTATTACGAAAATTCACGTTCTGTAAAAAATGTGTTTCGCGCACTTCGCTCAACTTATGGTCAACATAATCGGCCTACTGAGCGTACTATTCGCAACACCATCATCACCATCTTGAGACCCAGCATTCATTATTGGATAATATTCGACCGAATAGACTATGACCAGTACGCAGTGAAGAAAATATAGCGGCCGTAGCTGAGAGTGTACACGAAGACCGTGGAGAGTCGAGTCGGCGCCGTTCGCACCAACTCGGACCGACGTATGGAACGACTTGGCGCATTTTACGTCGAGATCTTAAATTGAAGGCATGCAAAATACAGTTTGTGCAATAACTGAAGCCGCTCGAGTTTCTCAAGCGACATCGCTTCGCTCTATGGGTTATTGAAAAGTTCTCACGTTCCCAAGATCCGACATTTTCGAATCAAATATTGTTCAGCGATGAGCCAATTTCTGGCTCAATGCGTGTGTAAACAAGCAAAATTGCCGCATTTGGGATGAAGAGCAACCTGAAGAAAATCAAGAGCTGCCATTCCATCCAGAAAAAGTAACGGTTTGGCTTGGTTTGTGGGCCTGAGATGGTGGAATAATCGGTGCATATTTCTTCAAAATTGATGCCGGTGAGAATGTAACCGTCAATGGCGACAGTTATCGCGCCATGATAACCGACTATTTGATGTCTGAAATTGAAGCTCGTGATCTCCGCGACATTTGGTTTCAACAAGACGGTGTCACTTTCCACACATCGTATCAACCAATGGATTTATCGAGAGAAACTACGGTGAGCAGATAATTTCATGTTTTGGGCTGGTCGGTTGACCATCAAGATCATGTGATATCACACATTTAGACTTTTTCGTGTGCCGATATGTAAAGTCTTAAGTCTATGCAGAAAATCCCACTTCGATTCAGGCCTTGAAGCAAACAATCACGCGTGACATTCGCCAGTTACCAGTCGAAATACTCGAACGAGTTATCGAAAATTGGATTCAACGGATGGACCATCTGAGACGTAGCCGCGTCCAACATTTAAAAGAGATAATTTGTTCTTTCGAATAATGATAATCAATCCTCATTAAATTTGAATTTTCTGTTTTTTCTTTAAAAAAAAAAAGTGGGGAACCTCGAAATGGATCACCTTTTATTTTGAATAAAAAAAAATGAATTTTGCCCAAAAAATTTATTTTATTATGGTTGGGCGGGGATTTTTCAATTGACCTGTTATATACATAAATTAAGCTACAAGTTTTCCGCGCTTAAAGGATTTCACTACTTTGTTATTGTTTTCTTTTTCCCTATTTTTTTGTTTGTTTGTTTTATTTGATGTCCGGAAAAGCCTCAACTTATTCATTGCTACGCTGTGGGCAAATGTCCCCCCCCTTCCGGTTTCACGCACAAATAAAATCCATAACTTTGAGGACTTGCCACAAATAACGGTAGCATAATAAAAATCGATGCCGTTGGCAATGCGGAAGAAAACTCTAACGCTGGCTGATTCTGTTGCCTTGAAAAGGTGGTAAGTTTCCAAGGATTTTCGGTTGGCATGTGAGTTGCCTGTTGATAAGAGTTTGTGGAAAATTTTTTGTGAGTGAATGTATATACATATTTGGTTACGAGTAACAATTTCAATACTTGTTTTGGTGAATTTTCGTATTATTTATGTATTGTGTGGTAGTGGTTGTAGGTTGTTGACGGATTTACATTGTTGTTGTACTATTTTTAGATATTTAAGGTAAATTTTCTTAAATTTTCTAGGAACGTTCAATATCATGTTCTAATACTCTCTACTTCGGTTTTTTTTATATGTACATATATACACGTACCCCAGCGGAATAATTATATGTGCAACATCTTAATTGCTGATTGAAGGGAGAGTATGAGAAATTATTATTATTTTCTTCTTTGGTGTAGGCACTGCTTACGCGATTATAGCCGAATCAACAATAGCGCACCACTCGGTGTTTCTCTACGCTGTTTGACGCCAGTTGAAAGTACCTAGTAAAACCAGGTCGCTCTCCACCTGATGCTTCCAACGGAGTGAGGGTCTTACTCTTCTTCTGCTTCCACCAGCGGATACTCTATCGAATACTTTCAAAGCTGGCGTGCTTTCAACCACTCGGACGACCTAGTCCGCGTAGCCTAGCTGTGTCTTGACTCGCTGAACTATGGAAATGTTGCCGTATAGCTCGAACAGCACATTGTTCCCGACCCTTCGGAGAGTACCGTGGTGGCTGTGGTTTGAAAGGGTACCCGACCCATAGATAGGCAGAGGTTTGGATAGACCTCGCTCCTTACCAAGGTGGTGATGAGTCCATACCGACATGCGTTGTGATTTCGCGGCTGAATGTTTACTTGATGGCAAGCGATATTTACTCTTATCCTCGTTTACCAAAAAATCCACAGGCTTCGCTTCCTTATCCAGTTTGGTTGGTCGCAACGTTATTCTCTTCTGCCGTGACGTGGGCGCAAATCAGCGATATGATGAGGAACATTGTTTTGAAGTGGATGATGGCGAGACGTTCATCCACCCCGGTGAATTCCAGGACGACTTAGTCTCTCTCCCAGCACGAATCCGATACCAAATTCACGCACAATTTTATGAACTCTGCAGTACATATCATAAGGTTTTACTCTATCCCGTCTTTGTCAGCGTTTAGTTAGCCGCACTTTTCAAAATAAGCGAGCGCACATACATATCAGATGCAGACTCTTAAATCGTGGTTCTTAAATCGCTTGCCCTGGTCGTCATCAAAAGTGTGATCTCTCATCAAAGGTTTTAATTATTTTTTTTTTTTTTTGAGCTGGTCTCTACGTGGCGGAGTCTCAAATCAGGCGTATGACCTCAACACACCAATACGTAGCTGAATTTGGACACATTTGTATAGCTAGCTGATTGTTGAAAGACCAACTCCCGCTCGCAACGGCACCCCTAGCCAACAAACGCTGTAAAAAGACTATAGTGGACCCTCGGATATGTCGATGTGGTACCACTACAATTCCCTCTCTTTTAACAGTAACCCAAGGCTCCACACAGTTTTCAACTACTTCCACGATGCCTTCCTTAACGTTTGCATGTCATTGCTGATAATGTTCTGATGATGTAAACATTACTACTCACTCTCTCCCTCTCTCGTTCGGATAATAAATAAACGAAAATTTTTTATGAATCATAAACCGATAAGTACCGCCATATTAGTTGGTTTGACTTTAATGGATAGCGGAAATTATCTTTTATCGACATTAAAGATATGTACATGACTGTGTACGTGAGAATATGAATACCCTGCAGGAAAAAGCTGAAGGCGAAAAATTGCTTAGTTGCATACTAACTGACTGCGTTAAACCACTATTGAGGCTTACAGGCAGATCCTTAGTAATTCCATAACGGTTACTCTCCTCCCGCCCAACCGATACGAGGGGCGCCATCCGCATAACGTAAGGAATTTGCCGAGCCATTAAAGCAAGAGCTTGTTAAGCATCGAGATTTAAAACTGCTCAGCTACAGAAAACAAATTCATCACCTGAAATATAAGATTATTTATATCAAATCGGATGTGCGGGAATAAAAATTGGTATCTTGACATAAACGACGAAATGGTTCATGTAGTTCAAAATTTGTTTGACATGATTTTAAGAATAATAAATTTTCGTGATAATCGGATGGGAATATTAAAATTTACTTCACCGAAGAGAAATAGTTTTAAAAGAACTTGATCTTCTTGGTTTTCAACCCAATCTTCTGCAATTTATATCTTCCTATCTCTGTAACAGAACACAAAAAGTATTATTTCAAGAAACCTTTTCTGACATAATTGATGTATTATCTGACGTTACGCAAGGTAGCCACCTGGGACCGATTCTGTTCTTGTTATTTATTTACGATTTGTCTCCAGTTATAAAATATTCCAAGTTTTTATTATTTGCCGACGATATAAATATTTTTCAGTCGTTATCCTCAGTTAACAAAATACGCGTGATGTTTTGCTCCAAGGATTGAATCGAAGCTGGATTGTCCGCATAGACTTTAGATCTTACATATCTGATATCACACTATCTTGGTGGCCAATCGACCTGCCCAAAACGTGAAATTATCTGCTCACCAAAGTGTTCTTCCAATAAATCCATTGATTGATGTGATTTGTAGAAAGTGACACCGTCTTGTTGAAACCAAATGTCATCATTTTTGATTTCACCGTCCCAGGCCAACAAACCACACAACCCCGTTGTTTTTACTGGATAAAATGGCAGCTCTTGAATCTCTTCAGGTTGTTCTTGGTCCCAAATGTGGAAATTTTGCTTGTTTACATACCGATTGAGCCGGAAATGGGCTTCATCGCTGAACAAAATTTGGCTCGAAAACTTCGGATTTTCTTGGAACTTTTCAAGAGCCCAGATATCGCTTGGGAAGCTCGAGCGGCTTCAGTTCTTGTACAAGCTGTATTTTATACGCTTCCAAATTAAGATCTCAACGTAAAATGCACCAAGTGGTTCCATACGTCAGTGCGGGTCTCAAGATGGGTGATGGTGTTGCGAATAGTACGCTCAGTAGGTCGATTATGTTGACCATAAGTTGAGCGAAGTGCGCGAAATACATTCTGTACAGAACGAAAATTTTCGATATAAAATTGAATGATTTGTAAACGTTGTTCAGGCGTAAGTCTTTCCATGATGAATTGCCAAACAGGTATGAACAAAAATAACATGACAGCTTGACACGACTCACGCGTGATCTGTCAAAAAAAGGCTATTTAAAAAGGTACCTCTGCTTGGATTACCCTCTACAAGGCAAATTGAAATCTCTCAATACTATATTGGAGTCAGAATCTTTCATAAAAAAAATAATACTTTTAAATGGTCTAATAAGTTGAATATGTACTGATCTGAAAACTAGAGAGATATGTGAAGGTTGCATACCGACCTCTGACGAAAACCAAAAACTCCATATAAAAAGTGCAAAAAAATGATGTGCGAAATTTTTTTTTACAAAGCAGTACGCACCTCGAACGGAAAAAACTCAATTTTCTACTGCCTATTTCTAAAGTTTTTAAGCAAATACGAAAGCACGGCAACACAGGTTTCCGAGCGAAATAAATAGTCTCACATATATTTCGCGAGAAACAAGAGGAAGACTAATTTTCAAACGTATTAAAGCCAGCTTATAAAGCAATTTATGTAATTTTTTAAGTTTTTTTTTATCAATTTCTACACCTTTTATTTGTTTTTAGGCACGAAAAAGGTAAGAATACATAATCGGCGACAAATATTTACCGCGCTTTACTCATGTTTTTCGTTTTGTTTATTTACGTTTGTATATCTTCTTCCTATGTAAAGAGCTTTTCCCAATAGAAAATCATCTGTCAAATTTCCATGCCTACTGAAATTTTTCCATCCACGAAATATATGAGTTTTTTTTTCGCTAGAGGAAAAATTATATAAATAAAGTCCTTACCATTACGAACGTGGTTGCATTTAAATTCATTGGAATCTATGGAATGAGTGCAAACTTCTTCCGAGGGTAGAGACGAATGAACGGAAAGGAGAACTCCCCCTACGATTCTGTTCAAGCGATCACCTCTATAAATTTGATACCTGCTGCGCATAAAATCTCTTTTGGCCACGTTTACGTTTAAGTTGCAATGAAGACTGCTGAAATATAGATCAGTTAACTTGGTATTCAGACCTCTAACATTTTGATAATAGATACACAGCGAAAGATTACTGATTAGTTCTCTGGTTCCTCTTTTGGTCGTGGAATTAGAGCAATATTCCTATCAGTTTTCTTCACAACTTTATTCTCAAATTTATACTAAAAAAAATGCTATATCATTTTTCTCGTTGGGTGCTTTAATTGCCAAACATATTTTCTTTTTACGTCCATAATAGCAATAATATTTTATTATCGATTTGAAATGAAGCATGGAAATAACCTGGGAAACTATTAACAGCTTCCTATTGTGTGAAATTTTTGCACATAAAAAATTAAATTTTTATTTACTCTTGGAAAATGAAGAAAATTTTACAACTATTTGATATATGAAAAAAATTTAATTTTCTGGGGAATTTAAAAATTGAAATATAAAGTGTATATAATAAAGAATTTTAAAAAGAAATGGTCAAAGAGAACTCGCATTGTCTAAACTGTTACGAAAAATTATGTCAACTCAAGAAAGAAAGACACTCCCGAGTGCTTCAGGGATTTTGTAATTTTTTGCAAGAATATTAAACAAAAAATCCTTCCCTTGCACTGCTTTTACAAGCAGACGTAAGAGGTAAGGATATTTATACACTCTTCACTCACCACTTGAGAATTTCTCCCTTGAAATCTACAAAAGAAGATTATTTTATTTAAATTATTGACAAATTTTCCAAAATTCCAAATAAAATGCTTAACTGCAAATTTTTCAGTACAAACTTTCATCATCACTCACCAAAAACGAACGCTAACCATGAATGATGGCCGACCATTAGCCGTACAACTATGCTTCCTTCCTGCTGACTGCTGGCCACAAGTACAAATACCGCAAACGAGCCAACATAATTCTTCTTCAGTCAGCCCCAAAAAGCGAAAGAACAAATGTTTGAATAATGTCCGGGAACGACGGCAAAAACAATGCCAACTGCGTAGGCTTCATCATCAACATTGTAATTATCATCAACAATCAGTTGAGTATATTCAAGCACAATCGAGGCTTGCTGCCTGCTTGACGGCGTTGTTTACAGAGAGAGAGAGATAGAGCAACATTTGTTATTAAATTTCCACTTTTTAGTGTAAAACAACCTGTTACTGCCCCTCTCTTCTTTCATTTCTTCTTTTACACCTTATTCTACTGACTACTTGTTGCATAAATTCCGTGAACGTTTTTCAATACAAAAATTTGTTTTCGTTTAATTCATGGAAAATCAACACTTACCCTGAACTCAGCCATTGAACATTTTTTGAAAACAAAAAAAAAATTCTTTTTTTGATTTACATATTAAAAAATGCATAAATAGTATTTGGTAGTACTTTTATGTAATTAAATATAAAAAAAATTAATTTTGGGCATCTACAAGCGATTATTTTAGCGTAACAGACGTGCTACTTATGGAATACTAATGATTTGGGCGGTTAAATAATTTGGGCTTCAACTATTTCATAGTGCTCATATTTTATTAGCCATTATTGTAGCTCTAAAGCTTCTGCGTGTTGAGTTAGTCTATAAAGGCAACATTGCCAATTTTCGTTCAAAGAGGATGTTATGTTATTTACTATGGCATATAGTAAAATTTAGTTAAATTATTATTATAGTATTTATTGAAATAAAATCCATTTTAGTCACAAATGCAATGTTCCCAATTTTCCTCAAAATAAAATTTTCATTGATTTTATGTTTTACTCCGGCATACTAATTGGTTCAAAATTTTAAAAGTTGATGAAAGAAAACTTTTATTGTACTGTGAAATCCATTTTCAGTTATATATATTAGGCAACGATGCCAATTTTCCTTCAAAAAAAAATATTATTTGCTCTACTCTCGCATTTATTTAAATTAAGTTAAATTAATATAATGAATTTTTCCATAAAACTCGTTACGCATTTATAAGCACTAAAATCTATTTTAGTCGCAAATTCAATGTTGCCAATTTTCCTCGAATCGGATTATAATTTTACAATCAATTCTTCAATTAAAATTTAATGGATTGTAAAATTCATTTTAAGTTATGAAGGCAATATTGCCAATTTTCCTTCGGAGAATATATTTATTATTTATTTTGGTACTTAACTAAATAATGTTAAATTATTATAATAAATTATTTAAACAAAGTGCTATACACATTTGTGAACAGTAAAATCTATAAAGGCAATGTTGCCAATTTTACTCAAAAGAAAATTTTCAATGATTTTATGCTTTACCAGGGCATACAACTTAATTAAATTGTAATTTTACAATATTTCCTTAAAATTTTAATATACTGTAAAACACATTTAAAGTTATATATGCAACGTTGCCAGTTTTCCTTCAAAGAAAATTTTATTTTATTTACTTTGGCATATAATTAAATTACTTTAAATGTTTAAAATAAATTTTTTCATCAAAGTGTTATACACATTTATGTACAGTAAAACCAATTTTTAGTTAGAAATGCAATGTTGCCAATTTTCCTACCAAGAAAATATTTTATTGTTTACTCTGGTACATAAATAAATTAAGTTAAATTATTATTATAAATTATTCAAAGTGTTATACACATTGAACACAAAACTTTAAAGACAACATTGCCAATTTTCTTCAAAAGAAATTATTCATTAATTTTATGCTTTATTATTGCGTACAGATTAATTGGTTTAAAAATTTACAATTACTTCTGTCATCAAATATTAATACATTGTAAAATCCATTTTCAGTTATAAAGGGGCAACGTTGCCAGTTTTCCTTCAAGGAAAATATTATTTTATTTACTTTGGCATATAACTAAATTAAGTTAATACATTTTTCTATCAAAGTGTTATTCAAATTTATGTATAGTAAACACCATTTTATGTTAGAAAGGCAATGTTGCCAATTTTCTTACGGAGAAAATATTTTATTATTTACTCTGGTACATAAGTAAATTAAGTTAAATGCTTATGATAAATTTTTCCATCAAAGTGTTATCCACTTTTATGTACAGTTAAATCTTTTAGAGCCTATAAAGGCACTGCTGCCGATTCTCTTTAAAAGAAAATTTTCATTGAACTTCTTTTTCTGTCAATTTTATGATGTCATCCATCCTTCTCCCTCGTTTTTTTTGTTTGAAAATAATGCAAATAACAATGGCCTTGAAGTTTATCATTTTTTGCTATAGAGAAGTATTTTACTTTTGAAAACAATGTTGACAATTTTCGCAGAGAATTTTTGTTTTCAAGATATCCTAGTGGTTTGTTGCTTTATAACAAATTTACCATCGATTATAGCCGAGTCAGCAATAGTGCGCTTATTTTCTCTCACTTCGTTACTCAATTGGTGACACCATGTAGATATTGCGGCGAAACTCTTGAAAGCTTCAGTGTTAGTTGGTGTCTTCTCGGCACTTTTAGCTGCAGTAGATTCACAAAACATTATTAAGGGCGATCCAAGTAGAGGTCCTTTTTTCAATACCCTTTTCTTGACAGATCACGCGTGAGTCGTGCCAAGCTGTCATGTTATTATTGTTCAGTATTGTTTGGCATTTCATCATGGAAAGACTTACGCCTGAACAACGTTTACAAATCATTCAACTTTATTACGAAAATTCACGTTCTGTAAAGAATGTGTTTCGTACGCTTCGCTCAACTTGTGGTCAACATAATCGGCCTATTGAGCGTACTATTCGCAACACTATCAACCATCTGCAGACCCAGCATTCATGAATGGATAATAATCGACCGAATAGATCACGTCCAGCAGGCAGCGAAGAGAATATTGCGGCAGTAGCTGAGAGTGTATACGAAGACCGTGGAGAGTCGATTCGGCGCCGTTCGCAGCAACTCGGACTGACGAATGGAACGACTTTGCGCATTCTACGTCCAGATCTTAAATTGAAAGCTTACAAAATACAGCTTCTCCAAGAACTGAAGCCGCTCTTCAAAAGCTCCAAGAAGATCCAACGTTTTCGAGCAAAATTTTGTTCAGCGATGAGGCCGATTTCTGGCTCAATCGGTATTTAAACAAGCAAAATTGCAAAAAATTTGGATGAAGAGCAACCTGAAGAGATTCAAGAGCTGCCATTTCATCCAGAAAAGGCAACGGTTTGGTGTGGTTTGTGGGCCTGGGATGGTGGAACTATCGGTCCATATTTCTTCAAGACTGATACCGTTGAGAATGTAAACGTCAATGGCGACCGTTATCGCGCCATGATTACCGACTATTTGATGGCTGAAATTAAAGCTCTTGATCTCCGCGACATTTGGTTTCAACAAGACGGCGCCACTTCCCACGTCGCATCAATCAATGTGTGAGAGAACACTTCGGTGAGCACATAATAACACGTTTTGGGCCGGTCGATTGGCCACCGAGTTCGTATGATATCACACCGTTAGACTTTTTCCTGTGGGGATATGTAAAGTGTAATGTCTATGCGAATAATCCTGCTTCGATTCAGGCCTTGGAGCAAAACATCACGCGTGGCATTCGCCAGTTACCAGTCGAAATGCTCAAACAAGTCATCGAGAATTGGACTTAACGCATAGACCATCTGAGACGTAGCCGCGGCCAACATTTGAAAGAGATAATCTTCAAAAAGTAAATGCCAAAGAATGTTCCTTCGAATGATAATAAACATTCGCCATTAAATTTGAATTTTCTGAGTTTTTTCTATAAAAAGAGTAGGGAGCATCGAAAACCCTGTATTATTTTGGTACTAGAAGAATTTTTTAATAATTTCAGGGATATTAAAATAAATATTAAAAGAAAAAATACATAAAAAATACTTTACTGCTATTTTCAATACTTTTCTATATATACGAAGAACAAAAATATTGAAAAAAGTTTGCCAAAAATATTAAAAATATTTACAGTTAAACATATTAAAAAAAAAAATTTAAAAAAAAAATTAAATAAAAAGTTTAATCCATAGCGCGACCGTGACAGGACTCGAACCTGCAATCTTCGGATCCGAAGTCCGACGCCTTATCCATTAGGCCACACGGCCCTTGAACACGCGCTTGACTAATGCCAAACAGTTCATTTGCTTTGCTTGCGAAATGTATGAACCAACACACACACACCTGCACACACTTTCTGCTACATTAAAAATTCTAGCAAATGATTTGGCGCGTTAGTGAAATGGAATAAAGGAATGAAAGCAATAAATTTATGTTTGCGGTTTTTTATTTTTTTGTTTACATATTTTTAAATAAATTTATGTGCATTTTTAGATATGAACTTACAGAGTAGATTTGTTTTCAAAAGGCTAAAAATGATATTAGAACTCTGCGGCTCTTAGCTTCTACGGGTTAAGTCACACTTATTAATATACCATAAATATATGTGAATATGTGCGTATGTCCAAAGCTGATTTAGTTGGTAATTTACAATGGTAAAGATGATGATGATGATGATGAGATCTTCTTGCCATAATTTTCAGCGGATTAGTTTGGCATACATTGTATAGAGTCATATACGAGTACTTATGCTTTTGATGTGTATTTTATGACTTATTATTCGGACTTAGTTGGTGGGAAATTTATGATAGAAAGACAAATGATTGTTCAATTTATTTTTTATTTTTTATTTTTTTTATTTTTATTATTATTTTTAATATTTTTTTTTTGTTAAAAAGTATGCGACACATTTTTCCGCTCTTTGCAGAGGGGTCTTTTTTACATTAAATTTAAAATTAAATTTAAAATTTAAAATTTTTCTATTTTGGATTTGTTTTTCAATAAACGAGGATTTCTGACACTTTAATTTGAAAAATAAAATAGAAAACAATGTTATGAAATTGTAAAAAGCACCTGAAATTGACAATTAAAGCGGAAATTCGCTAATTAAGGGGTCCTCTTCTAAAAATTTTATTGAAAAATCGATTTTATTTTATTTTACAAATCGAAGGCTGAAAGTGTCTAGAAGATGTTGGTAAAATGTTTTTTCGGTCCGTGAATTAGTTCCGTCGCTACACGGCTTTGAACGGACCTATGTCCTGAGCGTTGGCGGACGCTCAGAAACAAGTTTGCCGCGCGCTCCATAACAAGTTACAAGAAAACATTTGTTTTGATCAACTTTCATATACTTTATTCAAGATTACTTTTTGGCCATCTTATTGGATCGGAAATTTTCAATTTTTCAAATCTCACCTTAAATTCGTGTTCAGCGACCCTAAATCTCTTTATATTCAAAGTTTCATTGATATTATTGAATATTTCACTTTATTAGTCCGCCATATTGGATCCATCATTCCGAATTTGTCAAATTTGACGTCAAATTTGTGTTCAGCGGCCCGAACAACCAATACAAACGAAGTTTCATGCAAATTGATAAATATTTTACTTTTTAAATGGATCCGCCAATTTGAATTTTCCAAATCTAACCTCAAAATCGTGTTTAGTGACTGTAGAAACCTATAAGTTCACTTGCTCTTAGACAAATAGATGGATTAACTACAATTGTACACGAAGAACTGTTTTCAAACTTTGACACGCGTTTTCTCAAAACAAGAATTTTTCGAATCTGCGGGCATTCTCGTTTTTGAACCATTTAACCAATCAACTACGCGTTTTGCCCGTATAAAAGAAGACAAAATTCTCCGGCGCTGTAACCTACAAAATCGCAATATTTCGAACAGTATTGATTTTTTACAGCCGGCCAAAATGGAAAAATCATGCGAAAAAACGATACTTAATTTTCAAGTAGTCGCCATTTTGTTTCTATAACGAATCTTTTAATGTTTTTTAGGTTGCGGTACCTCTATGGAATGTAATCTTCAAGATCGTTTCAGTTTTCTGCTTGTAGACGATGAATTGCGACCTGTATCGTGCCCGCAGATGAGGTCGGTTTTCAAATCACCTTTTGCTGGAGCCGCCATTTTGGACGCCATTTTTAACACCCGACACTCAAAATTTCCGATTGTATAAAGGAAACCTAAATAAACATTTTTTAGAACAGCGCACATGTCTAAGTTATTTTACTGCTTCAAAACAATTATCAAACATTAGGTAATTTTTGCACAATTATACAGGTAGAGGACCCCCTTAATGGATAATCTAAATTACATTGAGGTCGACCGCAGTCTATTGTTTATTCATAGTGTGCTCAAGGTTGACAATCATTTGCTGTGCTCACTGCGAGTTTTCTTCAGAAATCACGTAAAGGAAGTGACACACATGCAAGAACGAGCCAATTCCGACACCACATAACTTGTAAATAGTGAGTGGGATGGCATTCCAGGCATCCCACGTACAGCCGAAAACGAAAATATTGGTTTTCGAAAAGGTCGATAGCAGGACTGGTACGATAAGAGGAAAACGACTAACCATCTCCCGAGCTGTGTGTCTGAGATATCGAAAGTTGTGGAGGAGTGGCATTTGCAGACGATATAACAGAGAGAGAGAGAGAGAGCCTGAAATGCGTGAGTAGGAAGAGCTTGGAGGATGAGGCCATGTATAGAAGTTCACGCAAGTAAGGAAAGTGTTTGACTGCCATTCAGCTGAGAGTGGCTAGAAGCGATTATTTTCCATGTGGTGCAAGCAGCTCACACCTTCAGGTCTTAAACCAAATAACCTCTAGGTAGCCAAAAAAACATAGCTAGGGAGGCAAGCTAAAGTGAGAAGACGAATACTCTGCGTAGCGTTTAGGACCAGCCAGATGAAAAATTTACTCTAAAGAAAAATCATACAAATAAGCCTTGGGTAAGAGCCCCCTCCCCTCTTGGTGACGAACCCTGAAAACGTTTGGTAGATGCCCTGACATCACCGCCATCCAAGAAATACAACGAACGAGGTAAAGTCGGAAGAAGGTAGGTCCTCGGAAAACCTACTATTTATTTGACGCTTTGTAAGAGCGAAAGCTATTTTTGGCCGAGCTCCTCTTCCAATTTGTGGTTTTACGTCTTGATGTTTTTACAAACAATAAATGGATAGGGCTACAGTTTATTCAAAGCTGCCTCCGAACAGCCGATGGATTTTTATGAGGAGACTTTTTTATTTCATGTCAGAAACACACTCGGCGGGCTTGACATTCCCTGCCGAGGGGCGGTGGCAATTAGAAAAACTACTTTTCTATAATTTTGGATTTTGGTCGAACCTGGGCTCGAACCCAGGCCTTCCGCATGGCAGCTCGCAATGCTAGCCACTCTGCCATCGCGGCCACCTTAGAGGAGGATTCATGAGGTGTCGGTGTCGGCAGAGAAATAGACGATGGAACAACGAGCTTTACAACATATGTATACGACGGCATTGACATAGTTCAGCGTACAAAGAGACAATGGCTGCGTTTTCAAGGTTATATCGTTCGTATGGATGACAACACTCCAGCTTAGAAAGTGTTCGTCGCAGTGCACGGCGGTGGAAGCAGAGGAAGAGGAAGAGTACGTTGAAAGAGTACATATTACTTTCATTTCCTAGTGAATTTAAAATAAAATTTAACTATTTTTGCTATCTACAGTGTTCCATGTCATTTCGTTCCACTTTGTTTCGCCTACTTTATAGGCATTTATTTGTGTTAGTAATATATTTCATTTGAAATCATATTGGTTTTACATGCATATAACTATTTCTACTCTCTACAGTGTTCCATGCCATTTCGTTCCACTTTGTTTCGCCTTCTTTATAGGCATTTATTTGTGCTAGTAGCATATTTAAAATGAAATCACATTATTTTACATGAATATATTTATTTTTACTTTCTACAGTGTTCCATGCTATTTCATTCCACTTTGTTTCGCCTTCTTTATAGGCATTTATTTGTGTTAGTTGCAGATTTAAAAAGAAATCGCATTGGTTTTACATGAGTATAACTATTTTTACTATCTACAGTGTTCCATGCCATTTCATTCCACTTTGTTGCGCCTTCTATATGTGTATTTATTTGTGTTAGTAGCAGATTTAAAACGAAATCTACAGTGTTCCATGCCATTTCGTTCCACTCTGTTTCGCCTTCTTTATGTGCATTTATTTGTGTTAGTAGCAGATTTTAAACGAAATCACATTATTTTTACATGAATATAACTATTTTTACTATCTACAGTGTTCCATGCCATTTCGTTCCACTTTGTTTCGCCTTCTTTATAGGCATTTATTTGTGTTAGTAGCAGATTTAAAATGAAACCAAAATATTTTTACATGAATATAACTATTTTTATTATCTACAGTGTCCCATGCCATTTCGTTCCACTTTGTTTCGTCTTCTTTATGTGTATTTATTTGCCTAAGTAGCAGATTTAAAACGAAACAACATTATTTTTACACGAATATAACAATTTTTACTATCTACAGTGTTCCATGCCATTTCGTTTCACTTTGTTTCGCCTTCTTTCTAGGCATTTATTTGTGTTAATAGCAGATTTAAAATGAAACCAATATAGTTTTACATGAATATAACTATTTTTACTATCGACAGTGTTCCATGCCATTTCGTTCCACTTTGTTTCGTCTTCTTTATTTGTATTTATTTGCGTTAGTAGCAGATTTAAAACGAAATCGCATTATTTTTACATGAATATAACTATTTTTACTATCTACAGTGTACCATGCCATTTCGTTCTACATTGTTTTACCTTCTTTATGTGTATTTATTTGTGTTAGTAGTAGATTTAAAATGAAATCAAACTGTTTCTACTACGAAACATGTTCCATTTCCATTTTGTTGGTTGTAAATTTTAATAAATTTTTACTTTTAAAATGTGTTAAAAGCAAAAGTAGCGAAAAAAAGATTATGATTATCTTTTTCTTTTAGCTTTTGCTACATCTGTTGTGTCATAAATTTGTTATTATTATTTTTATAATTTTTTTTTACATTTTTTCACGCTCAGTAGTAATCAATTGCTGTTTGTTGTTTTTGTTTTATTGCTGCTGTTGATTACTGTTCCGTTGTTCTACTGCCGCTGCTGTGTGGTTTATTTCCGTTAACTTTGTGCTTATCTCACAATCGATTTTAATATGTGAATGTATGTGTGTAGAAAAGTGCAAATGAGTGCGAGTGCCTGCGTGTATGTGTGTGTGTGTGCGTGTGAGTTTGTATGTAAATAATTTTGCTTGCTTTGTTTACTTAATTATTATTATTTTTATAACTCTTTTGCTTGCAAAAGCTATCTATAAACGCACACGATACTGTGGATGAGCGAAACACTCAATATACATACATACATACGTAAAAGTATGTAGATAAATATGTATGCAATTTATTTATATTTTTTTCTGTTATTTATTACATTTTTTTTTATAATTACCGCTCGTCTCTGCCTGATGCCATACAGAATTCACAAGGTTTTGGCGCTGAAAAAAACTCAAGGCGTACAGTAGACAAGCAATGTGCCCTTTAAGGGCTTGCATATATATATATATATGCAGGTATGTAGCTCACGCGCACCCATTAGGCACGTACGGTCAACTTTGGTCGGTCATTAAGGGCACAAGGTGTGCGATGACGTGCGCGTCATCTGTCTGTCAACCAGCAGTCAGCGAGCCAATCAAGCAACAAAAACAAAAAAAAAACGCGAACCATTCAAACAGTTAGTACATCAACTGCCGAGCATTAAGGCTGGCTGAGCTCAGTGAGTCAAGCCATTTCATTTATTAGTATTTCAGCCGCACCTCTGAGTACATACATATGTATGTATGTAGATATGTACGCAGCTTGAACACTACACGTAGTCATCGCCTGTCGTCGTAATTTCGCGTATTAAGGAAACAATTTGTTAGGAAATACCCAGCCAGCAATTGCCAATAGTCAACAGACTGTAGTTGTTGAATTTTCTTATTGTTTTTGTTGTTATTGCTTGCAATATGTAGCCTATGTAGGCAAAGGCAAACAAACATATATGCATACATCCTCACATATTTTCCAAAATTATATTCAAAATTCTATTTGTACTTGTTGTTGTTGTTTTTACTTGTTGTTTGTTGTTGTTGTTTGTTGTTCTTGTTGCACATTAAGCATTTTAATGTTTGAAGCAAAGACATTCGTTCCTTTTACTTGTTCGTCGTTGTTCGGCAATTATTGTTATTTTTATATTATGCTCGGAAATTGAGTTAGAAAATTGCTGTTTCGATTAAATTGGTATAACATATGTAAGTAAAGTGTAATCAATTTCAAGGTTCCCTACTTTTTTAAAGAAAACAAAAAAACAGAAACTTCAAATTTAATGGAGAATTTTTATTATCATTCGAAGGAATAGTTTTTGGCATTTATTTTTTTGAAGATTATCTCGGCGGCTGCGTCTCAGATGGCCCATCCGTTGAGTCCGATTTTCGATGACCCGTTCAAGCATTTCGACTAGTAACTGGTGAATGACACGCGTGCTGTTTTGCTCCAAGGCCTGCATCGAAGCGGGATTGTCCGCATAGACTTTAGACTTTACATATTCACACAGGAAAAAGTCTAACGGTGTGATATCACAAGTTCTTGGTGGCCTATCGACCGGCCCAAAACGTGAAATTAACTGCTCAACGAAGTGTTCCCTCAATAAATTCATTGATTGATGCGATGTGTGGGAAGTGGTACCGTCTTGTTGAAATCACATGTCGCGGAGATAACGATCGCCATTTACGGTTGCGCTCTCACCGGTATCATTTTTGAAGGAATATTGACCGATGACTCCACCGGCCGGCTCACAAACCACACCAAACCGTTGTTTTTTCTGTATGAAAAGGCAGCTCTAGAATCTCTTCAGGTTGCTTTCCGTCCCAAATGTGCAAATTTTGCTTATTTAAATACCGATTGAGCCAGAAATGGGTCTCATGGCTGAACAAAATTTGGTTCGAGAACGTCGGACCTTCTTGAACTTTGCAAGAGCCCATTGAGCGAAACGATGTCGCCTGGGAAGGTCGAGCGGCTTCAGTTCTCGCACAAGCTGTATTTTGTACGTTTTCAATTTAAGATCTCGACGTAAAATGCTCCAAGTCGTTCCATTCCTCACTCCGAGCTACTGCGAAAGGCGCCGAATCAACTCTACACGGTCTTCGTGCACACTCTCAGCTACGGCCGCCATATTTTCATCACTGCGTGCTGGACGTGGTGTATTGGGTCAAACATTATCCAGTAATGAATGCCTGGGTCTCATTACTGGGGTGATGGTGTTGCGAATAGTACGGTTAGTAGGCTGATTATGTTGACCACAAGTTGAGCGAAGCGCGCGAAACACATTCTTTACAGAACGTGAATTTTCGTAATAAAATTGAATGATTTGTAAACGTTGTTCAGGCGTAAGTCTTTCCATGATGAAATGACAACAGTACTGAACAATAATAACATGACAGCTTGGCGCGACTCGCGCGCTATAGAAAAAAGTACTCCTAATTAAATCACCCTTTATATACAAGGATGTATGTATATGTATATCCTCTTAAAAATAGCAGAAGTTTAATACCTCAAATATATTACTCTTAAAAAGTTTATTTCCATTAAATTTGTACTGAAAACTTATGAAGTGAAATGAATTTAAATTTTATTTACTTTGTTGCCGTTGTTGCACTCTGTGTTGTTGGTGTTTTTATGTCATCATCATGGCTAATTTTGCTGTTATTGTTATTTGTTTTTTCGCCACAGAAACTTTCTTTGACTACTCCTTTTATGAGTTTGAACCAAAGTGGGTGGAGTTGTTATGTAAGTTTGCCGATGAGAACTAAAAATAAGCGGTTTTGACTGTAAGTTCTTGTAAAGTTGTTCACCAAGTAGCAATTTAGCTCTGAATGCCGAGTTTATTTGCTCTACATCTCAGCTTCTTAAAAATAAGGAAATATTTATAACCCAACTACCCGTCGAGCATATATATATATATAACCAAAATTGTTATTACCACCTCGATTGATCTCAATTTGGATTTCTGAGCAACATATGGGGCTCTTCTTCTTCCTAATTCGCGTAAACTTCGGAGTTCTCCAAATTCTTGTTATTGTCGTTGTTGTTGTTGTTAATATAACAGCTAACCAACCCCGCCTATCGTCAGGTAGGTCCAATCTTAGTCATCGAGGTCATCTAACGGGAGGCCCAGGAAATGTACTGTTTCGACGGGTTCGGACCAGAGGTAGAGGGATGTTAGATGATGATTCGGGCTGAGTGGGCATTCAAAGAGGTGGTAAGTGTCGTGCGGGGATTCGTTGCATGCGGGATATGTGTTGTGTTGGGTATGTCAGGATTGAGACGTTAATTGTGCCACTGTTACGCGGGTCTCTCGAGGCAGCTAGAGCTCTTGTTCTGCGATGGGTGGCGATTGGATTCTGAAAATAACATTCATAGGAAGAGAGTTCACAAAGATGTTAACGGACTCTCGATGAATGGTGTTTATAGCCTGTCTGCGCGCCGTCCTGTTCAGCGGTTCTTGTCTGTGTTGCTGCACGGAGTCAGGGTAGTCAGGTACTCCCTTTCTGATTTGCCTAGGTAGTTGGTATTGTTTACAAAGCATACTATTATGCTCCTTAACTGGTAGCATAGATGTTTCACTGTATAAGTGATGCTCCGGCGCCATAAGGAGGTTTCCCGTCACGGTCCGAAGGGCGGTGTTCTGACATGCTTGTAGCTTCATCCCAAGACGTTCATTGTTGTTGGCGATGCACATTAGTATCTCACAAAATACACTCGATGAGACTATATACGTGATAGTAAGGAGATGTATCCCACGATAATTAGCTAAGATTTGTTGGGTTTTCTTTCAATGGATTTTGGAGAGTACACTTACTTTCCAATTGTCCAGTATTTTTTTCGTCCGATAACATACTACAACGAAGCTAACGCATGCACCTTGTCAATTTTTTACCGCCATATTTGAGAAGCTCGGCCGTCATCCATCCGTCAACAGATTACTTCCTTCGTAACTTTATGAGCATGCTTCAGTCTCGAAACCTTCCGTAAGTCGCGGAAACTTTTCGTAGAATTTTCAAGCAAGGCCTCTTTCTTTTTAGTCTGCAAATGCGTCTCGATTCCCTCCTCAGCTCTCGGTATCTACCCACTCTGCACGCATTGTGGTCGACCTTCTCTACACTGCAGTTCAACATTCCTCTTCGTACCAGCTCTTTTTCTAACTCTTTTAAAAACCAATTGTTTCAGTAGCGGCGGTACGTAGGAAATATTCCGTTTCACAGCTCTCTTGTATCGAGTTGAAGATGAATGCTCTCAGTGAGCAGGTGTGGGAGTCGAGTAGAAAACCTACTGGCTGTTTTCTGTAGCTTGTGTCTTCTCGACGTCGAACCTTCCTTGTGTTTCTTAAGGGCTGTTCTTTACTGTAAAGAGGCGGGCGCTTATATTTGATGCGAGAGATCCATATCAATGTTAGGTCCTCGAAAATACTGGTTATATGTTTTCCGTCAATCACAGCATGATCCGTTGTGTGTTTTTGATCCGACGACAGCCATGTAGCTTGATGAATTTTCGTCTGCTGGAATCTGGTACTATAGGCAACCATCTTGCGGGTTTCGGCAAAGTCGATCAGCCTCAGCTCGTTTGCCGATGTGGCTGATTTTTCCGACTGTTGCTCCAAAAATAACATAACTTCCCACCTTGGCAGTGCTCAGAAGTATGTTTTAGGTGCAAATAGAAAGCATCTGTGCTTGGTGACGGAGTCTCTCTCCCACCACAAAACCAACACCAAATTTATGCTTCTTTATATGATCGCTTACTTCAAGAATAATACTGAAAAGTACCTTCATTACTCCGAACGCTAGCAAATCATAATCAAGCGTCGTCGAAACCGTATGTCTGCTGAGTAACGAAATCCTTCTGCTGAATCATAAAAAGCACCAGACAGTGCATTACGTGCGCAAATTCCTCAAAATAACATTTTTTGTCTTTATTAGTAAGCTTCATTATTTTATTATTTGTTTTTGGCATGTTTTTCCAACATTTTCTCATTGCCAGCAACAAAGTCACCTTGGTTAATATGAAATACTTTTAGACAATTTAGAACTCATTTCTACATTTCGGCGTCGATTAAAGGCGTGCGAACGCAATTCGTTGCAATAGCTTTGCGATGTCAACAACATACATGTATGTGTATGTGAGTGCACGTGTGCTTGTGTGTTAAATTTTCAAATTCTTTCGCATTTTTTTTTGTTTTTGTCGCGTCGTTTATGCCATTTTCCCTTGACATTTAATTTTGTCATGAAGCCATCACAACTGTCTCTCGTTGTTTTTATCTCTTTTTTCATTCTTATTTCATTTGTTATTTTCTTCTTCTTTTTTTGTTCTTAGTCAATTCAGCTGCTTTTGCATTTAGTCTCACATTTTTTAGAAATGTATTAATAACAGGTCAATCGGAAAGTCCCCGACCTGGCACATATATGGCGCTATTAGAATTAAATCCATATGAGTTTTGGTTAGTCCTAACCCTTAAAAGACGCTTGTATAAATTTGACAGCTGTCGGATCATTGGTTTGCGAATTTTAGCATTTTGAGTGAGCAACTTTTGTTATTGTGAAAAAAATGGATTTTAAGGAATTTCGCGTGTTGAAAAAATATTGCTTTTTGAAGGGTAAAAACACAGTTGAAGCAAAAACTTGGCTTGATAACGAGTTTCCGGACACTGCCCCAGGAAAATCAACAATCAAGGATTGGTAAGCTAAGTTTAGACATAATGCAATGAGCACCGTATACCGTGAACGCGGTGAATGCCCAAAAGAGGTTGTTACCAACGAAAACATCAAAAAAGTCCATAAAATGGTTTTGAATGACTCTAAATTGAAATTGAATGAAATAGCAGACACTCTAAAGATATCAACGGAACGTGTACATCATATCATTCACGAATATTTTGATATGAGAAACCTCTGTGCAAAAGGGTGCCGC
This sequence comes from Neoceratitis asiatica, assembly GCA_030068015.2. NCBI lineage: Eukaryota > Metazoa > Arthropoda > Insecta > Diptera > Tephritidae > Neoceratitis > Neoceratitis asiatica. The sequence goes on from CM061527.1 coordinate 43,016,002, forward strand.
GCGAGCTAACTTTTGACCAAAAACAACACCGAGTTGATGATTCGGAGCATTTTTTGTAGTTGTTCAAGCATACTAAATCCGGGATTTTCGCATCGATATGTGTCAATGAACGAAACATGGTTTCACAATTTCACGTTTGGACTGCACACGATGAACCTGCTTCAAAGAGTGGAAAATCGCAACCATCGACTGGCAAGTGAAAGTCAGTGAAATCAATGTCAAAAATCCATGAATTGGGCTTCGAATTGCTTCCACTTCCACCGTATTATCCAGATCTGTTTGCCGGCGACTATTTCCTGTTCTCAGATCTCAAAAGCATGCTTGTTGGGAAGAAGTTTACGTCGAATGATGCGGTGATCACCGAAACTGAGGCCTATTTTAAAGCAAACAATAAATCGTAATACAAAAATGGTATCGAAAAGTTCGAAGGTCGCTATAATCATAGTGTATCACCCTCGAAGGAAACTATGTTCAATAAAACAAATGATTTTTTCCGAAAAAATGTGTTTTATTATGGTGGGTCGGTGACTTTTCAATTGACCAGTTATATATATATATATATATATATATATATATATATATATATTCAGTTTATTAATTTCTTTTTGTATTGCATTGAACCGTTATATGACATTCTTCAAAGTGTTAAGAGCTTGCTGCGTGTTACATACAATCTTATTAATCTCAAGGAGTGCCTTTTCAGCATTTGTAAGTTGATTGTGTCTCGTTGTGTACGTACGTATGCATTGAGCTTTGTATATATGCTGGGTGACGCGTTGTTTTGGTTACCAACACGTGTCATGAGCTGAATTTGTCCTTTTTTATGGTTTTGATGTTCTGTCTCGAACCGAAAGAAGTGACAGACTTTTTACACTTCACCCTTTTTTTGACAGAACAAAACGATAAGTGATCCGACGTACGCGAAAACTGTCAAACTCCAGCGCTGATTTTTACAGATATAGGGTTCAACGGCCTATCGGGAAGTTGAAAGTCAGCAATTAGAGGAGAATCATATCCCCCAGTTGTTGTAGTTTTTTTCTTGGATCGCAGCTATTGGCAGGTGCTACCGGCTCATAAAGTCGACTATTTCGTCTATGTTTCCTTGGAGTTCGTTGTAGTTAAATTGAATGAGTCGGAAATATCTCGGAGGGACGTTCGTAATACGGGGGATGAGGGAGTGTTGCATAGATCTCGGTTGTTGCTGCTGTGTAACCCGCTGAGGTGGTTCGCTGCCCTGCGTTGGTGGTGGTTGGCGGCTGTGTAGCATGTACAGAAAGTGGCATTCCGATATTCTGTGGTCTGACACACGGAATAGACTATGCGGGGTACTGGGAGCCGCTGGATAGGCACTGCACGAGAGATAGAGTTGGATGGAGGAGGGCGGATGGAGGGGGGTTAAGGTAGGTGAAGAGGGTTGGGGGTCATGCTGCAGGGAGCTCTGTTGTGCCGTGGATGCCTGGGGGAGTTACCCAAAGTGGGTAATTGGGCACTGAAGGCACTGTCGTGAAGGCTTGAGGCGCAGCTGGGCGCTGGCAGCATGGGGCCACGTTACGCGTGGTCCACTCCCTTGTGGGTCTTAAAGCTTTAACAGATCCTAAGATAACTCTAACCATTGCACTGTTTATATCTTACCGAGATGAAAGAATCGTGGAGTCGTCTTTGGCACACGCAGCAGAAATAATCCGTCGAAAGAGGTCATCAATCAATTAAAAATTTCTAATAAAAATTATGAAAAAAACACAAACAGCAAAAAATTCAATTCGTGAAAATTTTTAAAAAGACCAAAGGGCACAAAACGTAACATAAATACAGTAATAATTTGCCATAATAACGGTGTCGTCTCTTTATTGTGGCAATAATAACGAATTAAAGGTGCGAATTGACTACGGTAGGCCAGACAACAAATTGCTGCTGTTGTTGCTGCCGGAAAAGTCTCAATCGCGCTCACACCCATATCATATCTAGCTAAAGCTACACCACACACTTGCTCTGTCTCATTTAGATTTGAATAGTTGTTATTGGTTTCGATTTAATGGAAAGTTTTGTTTTAACTTAATTTGAAGTGTTAAACAGAGATAAAAAAGAAGTGCTATTCGGCGTGCCGAAGCCTTTATAGAGGGTGAACCAGTTCGAGGTTTCCTACTTTTTAGAGAAAAAAACACAGAAAATTCGAATTCATTGAGTAATGTTTATTAGAATTCGAAAGAACATTATTTGGCATTTATTCTTTGAAGATTATCTCTTTCAAATGTTTGACGCGGCTACGTCTCAGATGGTTCATACGTTGAGTTCAATTTTCGATGACTCGTTCGACCATTTGGACCGGTAACTGGCGAATGACACCCATGATGTTTTGCTCCAAGGCCTGAATCGAAGCGGGAACTTTACATATCCCCACAGGAAGAAGTCTAACGGTGTGATATCACACAATCTTGGTGGCCAATCGACCGGCCCAAAACATGAAATTATCTGCTCACCGAAGTTTTCTCAATAGATCCGTTAATAGATGCGATGTGTGGGAAGTGGCGCCGTCGTGTTGAAACCACATATCCCGGAGATAACGGTTGCCATTGACGGTTACGTTCTTACCGGCATCATTTTCGGCCCACAAACCACACCAAACAAATATTTTTTTCTAGATGAAATGGCAGCTCTTGCTTTTGAATCACTTTAGGTTACTCTTCGTCCCAAAGGCGGAAATTGTGCTTGTCTACATACCCGTTGAGCCAGAAATGGGCTTGAAAATGTCGGATCTTCTTGTGACATTTTAAGAGCCCATAGAGCGAAGAGGTGTCGCTTGGGAAGGTCGAGCTGCTCCAGGTCTTGCACAAGCTGTATTTGGTAATCTTTCAATTTAAGATCTCGACGTAAATGCGCCAAGTCGTTCCATACATCAGTCCGAGTTGCTGCGAACGGCGCCGAATCGGTTCTCCACATTCTTCGTGTACACTATCGGCTACGGCTGCTATATTTTTTTCACTGCATGCTGGACGTGGTCTATTCGGTGGAATACTATCCAATAATGAATGCTGGATCTCAAGTTGGCGTATGCCGATGATATTGATATAATTGGTCGTAACAGCCGCACCGTAAGTTCTGCGTTCTCCATATTAGACAAAGAAACGAAGCGAAGGGGTCTGGTAGTGAACGAAGTCGTAGATAATTTCGTCTATCTGAGAACCAGCATTAACAACACCAACAATGTCAGCCTTGAAATTCAACGCAGAATCACTCTTGCCAACAGGTGCTACTTTGGACTGAGTAGGCAATTGAAAAGTAAAGTCCTCTCTCGACGAACCACAACCAAACTCTACATTCCCGTCCTGACATATGGTGCAGAAGCCTGGACGATGTCTACGTCCGATGAGTCGGTTTTAGGAGCTTTCGAGAAAAACATTTTGCGGAAGATTTCTGATCCTTTGCGCGTTGGCAAAGGCGAATAGACGATGGAACAATGAGATGTACGAGCTATTCGATGACATTTGCATAGTTCAAGGAATCAAGAGACAAAGGCTACTCTCGCTAGGTCATATCGTTCGAAAGCTCCAGCTTTGAAAGTATTCGATGGAGAACCCGCTGGCGGAAGCAGAGGAAGAGGAAGACCTCCATTCCATTGGAAAGATCAGGTGAAGAGCAGATTGGTATTACTTGGTATTTCTAACTGGCGCCAAATAGCAAAAAGAAGAAACGCGTGGCACGCTATTGTTGACGAGGCTGTAATCGCGTAGGCAATGCCTTCGCCAAAAAAGGAAGAGAATAAGAAGGTCTCAAGATGGATGATGATGTTGCGAATGGTCCGCTCTGTAGGCCGACTATGTTGACCATAAATTGAGCGAAGCGCGCGAAACACATTCGTTACAGAACGTGAATTTTCGTAATAAAGTTGAATGATTTGTAAACGTTGTTCAGGCGTAAGTTTTCCATGACGAAATAGTGATTCTGGAGGCTACTGGGAGCGTACTGGATTTCGACCCTGTAGGAGAGTCTAGGGTCTAATCTTACACCTAAATAATTAAGAACTTTTCTTGATGTCAACTCCTCTGAGGTTATGTGCAAGCTGATTTAATACAGGCATTAAACATATCTAAATGTAAGTTTGGGCGCTTCAAGGCCAATCATTTTCAGCGCTTCGGCGGATATGCCGTCAGGATCTGGTGCTTTGTTCAGCTTTAGTTTGCTTGCTGCTATTTGAAGTTCGTCGATGGTGAGGTAAGGTGTTTCTATAGGTGCGCTTTCCTGTACTGCTGGATCTACATGTAGCTCATGTGTCGGAAATAAGGCTTTAACAATCTGGTCCAATTTATGTCCGCTTAATTCTGGAGGTGGTGCCCCGAAACCCCAATCGATGACGATAGTATAGAAGTGCCATCCCCGACAATGAAGAAGTTCGAATAGCGATTGCCCGCTTAAAAAATAACATAGCGGCGGGATTTTAAAGCTGCCTTCGACAGTACGATAAGGAACTGCCTCCACGCCGCTATGTCTTAGTTTGATATCCCCACAAAACTCATACGGCTATGTAAATTGACTCTGGATAAGACCAGCAGCGCAATCAGGATTGGGAAGGACCTCTCCGAGCCGTTCAACACCAAACGAGGTTTCTGGCAAGGAGACTCCTTATCGTGTGGTTACTTCAATTTCATGCTGGAGAAAATAATACGAGCTGCAGAGCTAAATAGACCAGGTACATTTTCCTACAAGAGTGTGCAATTGTTGCCGTATGCCGAGGATATTGATATAATTGGTCATAACAACCGCATCGTAAGTTCTGCGTTCTCCAGATTAGATCAAGAAGCGAAGCGAATGGGTCTGGTAGTGGTCATCGCACTCGCGACTTGGCTCCCACGTAGCTCGTCTATCTAGGAACGAGCATTAACAACACCAACAATGTCAGCCTTGAAATTCAACGCAGAATCACTCTTGCCAACAAGTGCTACTTTGGACTGAGTAGGCAATAGAAAAATTAAGTCTTCTCCACAACCACACTCCATATGTCGCTTATCATTCCCTTTCCGAGAAATGGCGCAGAAGCTTGAACGATGTCGACATTCAATGACTCGGCTTTAGGAGTTTTTGAGAGAAAAGTTTTGCAGAAGAGTTATGGTTCTTTGTGCGTTGGCAACGGCGAATACCGCAGACGATGGAACGATGAGCTATACCAGCTATATGACAGCATTGACATAGTTCAGCGAATAAAGAGACAGCGGCTACGCTGGCTAGGTCATGTCGTCCGAATGGACTGAAAGTATTCTATGGAGTACCCGCTGGCGGAAGCAGAGGAAGAGGAAGACCTCCACTCCGTTGGAAGGATCAGGTGAAGCGCGAACTGGTATCACTTGGTATTTCTAACTGGTGCCAAAGAAGAAGAAGAAGAAGAATTATCACTTGTTCTTCTGACTCTTGAGCCGCGTCCTCGATGTAGTCTAATTTGGTTTGAAAATCATGAATTTTATCGCTAAGTGTTAAGTAGCAGATAAAAGTAGTATAGAGGTCACATGTGGTTTAGACGAAGCCATTGCCATTCCCACTCACTGTGAAGTGGCATCTACTGTTAGCAGCAGTGCCGCTGCTGTCCACCTTCCTTTTTTTTTTTGTTTTTGTATTACTCACTGTTGATAATGGCGTCGTAGTGAAGCTCCCTTGACATTTGTGTCAGAAGTGCATTCGAAGTTTTGCTTCTACTTTACTTCCCATTAAAAGTATATTAATATAATAAATTAATTAATTTTTAATTAAATTAAATTATTTTAGATTTCTATCAAAAATATATACTACAATTTTAACTAATTAATATATAAATTTAATTAAATTTTAATAAGTTAAAATACGAAATTAAATAAATTTGAATTAAATTAAATTATTTTATATTTTAACAAAAGATTTATTTTTATTTTTTTATATTAATAATTTTTTTATTTGTACTTGTAAATATATTTAAAAAATAATAATAATAATAATTCTTTCTTTTGCAGGTATGTTCATCAATGGAAAATTTGGTAAGAACATTTTTTTCTTACTTTAATAAACCTTAAGTGCAAATTTCTTCCCAAACCTAAACGTTGAACTTCACTTTGACGCACACCACTGTCTGCATGACTTTTTTTTACCTGTTTCAGACTGTAGTTATTTGAATATCAACTACCTACTTATCATTGTCAAAATAAATGTCAACAAGTAAATGTGTTTATTAATTAATTTTATTATTTTTTAATTTTATTTATTTTATCACTTTATCATTTTATTGTTTACATTATAATATTTTTGATTAATATCATAACGCAAATACGTACACATGGTAGAAAAAGTCTGCGTTCATCTAAGTATATATTGTTTGCACTATGAAAAGTCGAAAAGAGTAAATCAATCATAAATTTTTTTTTTTACATTATTTTATTTAGTTCAATAAAAAGTAGCTACTACACATACCTTGGCACCAATAATTAATGTAAATTTAAAATGCGAGCACATATAGACAAAAAGGTCTTTTAAACCAAACAGAAAAATTCGGCGTTCACTTCAAAAATAATGAAATAAAAGGCTAAAAATTAAAAAAAAATATATATTAAGTCAATAACTTGTTGGATATCCACGTCATTTAATGACTTCTAGAAGGCAAATTTTCATTGACCCAACAAATTTGGTTATTACTTTTGGGTTTATATCTTCCCATTCCTCTTGAAGCGTGCTCCTAAGCATTTCCTGGCTGGTTATAGTACACTACCTAATTTTTCTTTCTAGCACATCTGATAAGTACTCAATAGGGTTAAGATCAGGTGATTGCGGGCATGTACGCAGTTGTTCAGGAATATTGTGCAGCCACCAAAGCTTAACATTTTCTACTGTGTTCTACGGGTCGTTGTTCGGTGTTGGAAAATAAATTGCCCACCGAGACTCAGAGCATTACTGCACTTTCTTTTAAATTTATTAAAGATTTTGCTTTTCCAATGCTATTCCGCTGTTACTCCAAATAATATTACGGCTTTTTATCACAAAAGTGCAAAACTTACTCTCACCTGAAAAAATAACTTTATTCAAAAACTCTGGAGGCTTGGTTAAGTGCTCCTTCGGAAAGGTCATGCGCTTGAGACGATTTCTGCTCGATATGAATGGCTTTCTTCGTGCGACTCTGCCATGAAATGCGGTTTTTTTTTTATAGAATTTTTCATGCCGTATCTGGATATAATTTCTTTTGGTACTTGGTACAAGAATGCTTAGGTTGCGCTCTTCTCTTTCCGTTAGTTTTCTTGGATGTCCAGAACGTGGCTTAGGCTCATAATATTTGCTTTGTTTGAAGTTGTTTATTACTCTCTGGACAGAAGAGTACTGTCTCCCAACAGTTTTCGCCGACTCCAGATAACTTTTACCATTCTGCCACAAACCAACAATGTTTTTGTTCTTTCTCAAATTTCTATTTCTTTTCTCTTTTGGTCCAAAGTCAAAAGAAATAATAAGTTTCTCCTGTATCATTTAAAATTAAATTAAATACAAATAATTTGTATTTTCAATGCAACAAACCATCGCTTTTTAAAATGAACGCACACTTTTTCTGCTCAACTTACTTAAGTAGCGGTGCTACAATCCCGTTAACTCAGAACGACGCAACTCAAATTCTACAAAATTTTACTCGAACATTCTTCAAATAATTGTCTTCAAAATAAGTGCAAATAAAATCGTTGATTGTTTAAAAATGCTTAACTTTTAGTTTTAGTTGAATACTTTAATACAGCGAGTGAACGCAGACTTTTCCTGTCATGTGTTTTTGTTTGAATACTGCTATTCCTATATGTTTCATATATATATATATATATATAAATATGTACATTACATTTTTTTTTACATATTTCTATATTTGTACTTATCAAATTTCTCGTGAAAAAACGTAGATGCAAACAACGATTAGGTGATTTCATTCATTAATGGCGCAAATCAAACAATTTATATATATATATGTATATATATATTTTTTTTCAAATTTTATCATTATTTACACAGCCTTGGCAATAATTTTACTTATAGAAAAAAACGAATTGATTTGCAGATTCTTCAGAAATTAGTCATCACAAAATAAAAAGTTGCTGAAATATTTGCACTAACTCTACCATACCAAAAATATGTTGCATACTTTTAGGCAGCAGAATACTCGCACCTTTACCTATATGAATGTAGATCTATAAAGCAATTCTCAACTAGGCTGTAGAGAAATAATTTTATAGAACTATGTAATCGCTTTATATATTAAATAATATTAGGACACTTTTTTGGTCAAGCTAAGTACAAAATTAAGAAACTCAGGTTTGTTTTTTAACTAGGAAGGTTATATATAGCAAAATTTTGAAAATTTTTTAATTGTTTGTTTTTAATAAAACTGCTATCCAGATTAGTTTTTTTTTAAGTATTCCTTTCAGTTTTGCATAATTAAAAGTCTTAAAATTAAATTAAATTTGAATTAAAAAATCATTATTTCAAGCGAAAAAAATTCCAAGCAAATTTCCGACTCTAAATGCTTTCAGCAGTAGACCAGCATTAATTTGTTAAAAATATTTGCCTCTTTACTTTGAAATAACACATCTTTTCAAAAAAAAAAAAAAAAAAATATGTATATATATAATAGAAATTTCAAAACAAATAATTTAAAATCAAAAAACCATTTTTTGTTTGAAGGTCATACCTTTAAAGCAACGCAGACGTTCAAAAAGAAAATGAAAAAGAAAAGGCCAAACAACTTTCGAAAACTGAAAGTCAAGGACACTGAAACAAAGTTAGAGACATTTCAATTTATATTACATAAAAAATATATAAAAATGCCTCAAAATTATTTTTATATATTTATTATTATTTTTTGCACTAATTTAGAATCAGCGAGTTATTGGGTATATATTTTGAAAATATACAGGGTCATCCATTTTGCGATTTCCAAAAAAAAAACCAAATAAAATGCATTTAAAATAAATTTTTCCATGAAATTCCTCTTTTATTATAAAGTTTGAATCTTGGCATTATATGTATGTGAAACACGACATCATTCATGAGACCGCCTTCTGAATTTTTGCAAACTTCTTTCCATTTGACGTAATTTTTCATCACGTTTTGACACATACTGGGCGATATCTCAGCCATAACTTGACAAATGTTGGTTTTCAAGTGCTCAAGAATTAAAGGTTTATTCGCATAAACACAGTCTCATAAAAAAAAATATCCAACAGTGTCAAATCGCATGATCTCGGTGGCCAATTGACATCGTCAAGAAGAGAGATAACGTAGCCGAGAAATTTCTCTCACAACAAAGCCATATTCGCTCGTGTTGTGTGGCATGTGGTTACATCATGCGTAGTTACGTATCCAACGATTGAGAAATGTGCCTCGTCGCGAAAGAAAATTTTGTTGGAAAAAACGTGATCCACTAGTTTTTGTTCAAGCCCTTAAACGACATATCTAAGTCGTTGGGAATGATCAGCTGGCTTCAGTTGTTGTGTGAGCTGGACTTTATATGGATATAAGTGGAAATTCATGTGCAAAATACGCCAAAATTCTTGCCGTAAGAAACTTCCAGCCCTTGAGAACACCTAGAAGTAAACAAATTCGGATCTTCGGTTACACTTTCACTTACAGCAGCGACATTCGAGGTGGATCGAAGAAAATGATGATGCACAGGCCCTACAATATCTGCAACCGATCCAGTATCTTCAAGATTCTTTAAAACTATACCACTTGATTGAGTAGTTGGACGATTATGTGCTCCATAATCTTCTCTTAAAGTACGAAATGTGGCCACGGTTGAATCACCTTTTTTGTAGTAAATTTCGAAAACTTTAACACGTTTCGCGGTTGTTTAGTGATCAATTTTCATCTTGACAGTTAAGTAGATCATCATGAAAAGACTTACGCCTGAACAACGTTTACAAATCATTAAACTTTATTACGAAAATTCACGTTCTGTAAAGAATGTTTCGCTTCGCTCAATTTATGGTCAACATGATCAACATACCGAGCGTACTATTCGCAACACCATCATCCATCTTGAGACCCAGCATTCATTATGGGGTAATATTCGACCGAATAGACCACGTCCAGCACGCAGTGATGAAAATATGGCGGCCGTAGCTGAGAGTGTACACGAAGACCGTGGAGAGTCGATTCGGCGACGTTCGCAGCAACTCGGACTGACGTATGGAACGACTTTTACGTCGAGATCTTAAATTGAAAGCATGCAAAATACAGCCTGTGCAAGAACTAAAGCCGCTAAACCCTTCCAAGCGACATCGCTTCGCTCTATGGGCTCTTGTAAAGTTCTAAAAAGATCCGACGTTTTCTAGCCAAATTTTGTTCAGAGATGAGACCCGTTTCTGGCTAAAAAAAAAAGAACGGTTTGGTGTGGGTTGTGGGCCGGTGGAACCATCGGTCCACATTTCTTCAAGAATGATGCCGGTGAGAACGTAACCGTCAATGTCGACCGTTATCGAGCCAGGATGACCAATTATTTGATACCTGAAATTGAAGCTCGTGATATCCGCGAAATTTGGTTTCAACAAGACGGCACCACTTTTCCCACACATCGCATCAATCAATGGAGAACACTTCGGTAAGCAGATAATTTCAAGTTTTAGGCCGGTCGATTAGCCAACAAGATCTTGTGATGTCATACCACCAGACTTTTTCCTGTGGGGATGTGTAAAGTTTAAAGTCTATTCGGACATCTCGCTTCGATGCAGGCCTTGGAGCAAAATATCACGCGTGTCATTCGCCAGTTACTAGTCGAAGTGCTCGAACGAGTCATGGAAAATTGGACTCAACGGTTGGACCATCTGAGACGTAGGCGCGGCCAACATTTGAAAGAAGTAATCTCCAAAAAATAAATACCAAAAAATATTCTTTCGAATGATAATAAATTTGAATTTTTTGTGTGTGTGTTTTTTTTCTTCTTAAAAATAGTAGGGACCTCGAAATTTATCACCCGTTATTTTAATTTTCTATGTATCTATGTATATTTTCACTTATTTTCTTTTTAAATTTTCGTTCTTTATCAAAAATTAAGAAATTAAATATTTGTCGCATTTTGACGTAGAAGAACTATATTAATAAATCTAAAAATATTTTTGGCACAGTTTTGAACGAAAAAATTCTTAGAGGAAAAGAAATATGAAAATAAAGCATAAAGAAAATTTCGAAATAGTCAAAGAACAAAATGATAAACAAAATAAAAAATTACAAAATAAATTATTGTTGCTTTTGTAATAAAAAAAATATTTAAATCACCCATGGGAAAACTAAAAAAATATATATTTATGTGCTGGCAAGTACATAAGGTTCCAAATCGTACTGCACCAGATGAATAGAAGAAATGAAAAAAACAACAACAAATTAGATAAACAAAATTAGATAAAACAAAAAACAAAAAAATTTCAGAACGCAGTTAACGGTCAAAGAATTGTGTATTTGAAAAAAAAAAGTTGACTTTAGACATGAAACTAATCAATTTATTTCGTAAAACCCGTACCAGTACACCATTATTAAAGACGTCAAGAAGAAAGCAAAAAGAATCATCAGCTTCTCACAATTTCTTTTAATTTTCTGCTGTTTCTTTTAATTAAATTAATTAATTGCCTTAAATTTTTTTCCATTCCTTTTATGCATTTCAAGTAACGTTATTTTGTAATTATGTCTCGTTTGTTTACAGTTTAAGCGGCTTATGAAATTTCATTATTTCGCACAGAGTATATTATATTGTATATATGTAAGTGTGTATTTAAGCATTTACATGAGGGCGTTTGAGTACATTAATTTACTTGTCGGCTGCAATGGAAAATTTTTTTAACTCTCCCTTAATTAAGTCATTTGCACGTTGTTAACAAATTAACGGCGACAGGAGATGTAAAGAAACTGAAATGAATGCAAACGACAGAAGGAAGCACAATAGCTTGTGGCAGCTGAGACGGATTAATATTAAGCTTATTTTTCCTGTAAACCTACTTGTATCAAATAATACGGAAGACGTTTTGTGATGCCAGCAATCAACAATGAATTCAGCGCTGTGCACATTCACAGGTGGCGTAAGATCCATCCAAAGGATGGAGTTTGTGTTCTTTGTGAATAAATTTTGGAACAAAATTCTTAATTTATAAACATAAAAACTATTTGATAGCGTTAACTGACATTTTTGGATATATATATATATATATATATATACATATATATATATATATATATATATAGATTACTGAATTTATTAGTGTTTCTTCATACATTTATGTACTAGTATGACGCTCTATATCATTTCCACACCACTTTATAATATATTCAAAATTTTTCACTTAGTAAATTCTGTAATTCCGTCATGTTATTAGCCTGTCCCCGCGTATAACGTAGATTCAATAGTTAACCTGTCAATGACATAAACACAACAAACGTCAATTTCGTGGTCGATGACAGCAGCAAGCACATGTCAGGATATTTGCATATACTTATATATGTGTATGTTATGTATGCCCTGCCGTAAATATTTATGTGTGCGCGCAAATATTCAATTTCGATGGCATGCCTATATGTTTCAAAAAACGTGTCGGCACCCAAATTATACAACCATCAACACAATACGAACAGACATACAAAAAATAAAATAAAAATAAAAATAATAAAAGTTATAGAGATAAATATATATATATATACATGGAGTAAGAGTATGTATTACACCGTGCTGAAAAAAATAATAATATTAAAAAAGAAATAAAACAAAATAAAATAAAAAGAAATGAAAAAAAAATAAAAAAATAAAAATAAAAAAATAAATAAAAAATAAAATAAAAATAAATCAAATAAAGTAAAAAAAAAATATTTTAAAAACTTATAAAATTAAATTTAAAAATTAATTAAAAAAATAAAACAAAAAGAAATGAAAAATAAAAATAAAATAAAAATAATAAAATAAAATAAAGTAAAATAAAAAAATTTTAAAAAGAAAATTATAAAATAAAATAAAATAAAATAAAATAAAATAACCTAAAACAAAATAAAATAAAAAAAGACAATTAAATAAAATGAAACAAAAAGAAATGAAATAAAGAATAGAAATAAAATAAGATAATTAAATAATATAAATAAAAAAATAATAATAAAAATAAAAAAATAAAAAAAATAAAATAAATATATAAAAATTTACGGAAAAAAATTAAAAACCTTAAAAAAATAAAACAAAAATGAAAAAATTAAAATAAAGTAATATAAAATAAAATTAAATAAAATTTAAATATCAAAATAAAATATAATAAAATGAATTAAGATAAGGGTTAAAAAATTGAAATTAATAAAATGAAAACTAAAAGAAAATTAGAATAAAAATATTTAGTAAAATAATATAACCAAAAAAATTTTAATTTAAATATAATAAAATGAAATGAAATAAAATGAAATAAAGCGATGTTAAACAAATAAAAATAAACTAAAAATAAATAAAAAATAAAAATTAAATTATTAATAATAATTAGAAAATAATAAAAAGAGAAAAAAATTTAAAAATAAACAAATAATAATTGAAAATAAATTGAATAAAATTAAATTATTAAAAAATTTAATTGAAAAAAGTAAAAAATTAAACAAAAATAAAAGAGTGTAAAAAATGAAAAAAAAAATGAAATCAATAAAAATTGAAAAAAATAAAATTAAAATAAAACAACAACAAAATAGAATAGATTAAAATCTTTAAAAAAGATATAAAAAAAATAATAAAATAAAAATTAAATAACTTAATATAAAATGAAATTATATATAATAAAGTAATGCTAAAAAATATATTAGTAAAAATAAACTGAAAAACGAAAATTAATAAAAAAAATTAAGCAAAAAAAAAATTAAAAAATTAAAAAAAAATTAAATTAAATAAAGTTAAATAAAATAAAATAAAGAAAATAAAAGAATATTAAAAAATAAAATAAAATAAAATAAGATATAATAAAAAATAAATAAAAAAATGAATATAAAAAAAAATATAGGAATAAAAAAAACGGAATAAATTAAGAAACTTAAAAAATAAAACAAAAATGAAAAAAATAAAATAAAGCAATATAAAATAAAATAAAATAAAATTTAAATATCAAAATAAAATAAAATAAAATCAAATAAGATAAGGATTAAAAAATTGATATGAATAAAATGAGAAACTAAAATAAAATTGAATAAAAATATTTAGTAAAATAATATAACCTAACAAAATAAAAATTAAATATAATAAAATGAAATGAAATAAAATAAAATAAAGCGATGTTAAACAACTACAAATAAACTTAAAATAAAAAAATAAAAAAAATTTAATAAAATAAAACATATAAAAAATTAATTAAAATAAAATAGAATAAAAATAAAAAATTTATGTATAATAAAAAATTAAATATAAAATAAATTAAAACAAAGAAGAATACATAATTTAAAAAATTAAGAAATTAATCAAAATGAATTGAAGTGAATTAAAATAAAATTATTAAATAGAATATAATAAACAAACAAAAAATGAAAAAGTTAAGTAAAAATAAACGAGAAAAAAGTAAAATAAAATAAATGGTCAAAAGTAAGATATATAAAATAAAATAAAATAGATTCAAAAAAATAAAAAAATTAAAATATTTAAAGTAAAGTAAAATAATGTAAAATTCAATTAAAAAAAAAATAATTAAAATTCAGAAATTTTATTTAAATCAAAATAAAATAAAATCAATAGCAAGTTAATTCCTCAATTTTTGCACACAGTCTTTACGCGCACAAGCATGCGTGCAATTGTGCTCGCAGTAAAACATTTTCATTTGTTTATTGGTTCATATGAATGCAATAATGGCGCTGATATGCCGATGAGATGTGCTTTTATCAGAAAGTCGCTATTGATTTTCTCATCAGGCGCCATTCATCTCCCGCTTGATGACTGGTGGTTTGTACAACAACAACCAAAAGTAAACGTGCAAGCAAGCACATATGTAGTAACACTCGTGTGTGTGATATCAGTGGATTGGGTGAATGTGTGTGAATGTATCGAATTCAGCAGAATTCATACGGATTTTTATACATATAACTGGTCATATACATGCATATGTGTGCATGTGTGTATATGTGAAGCGTGTTAATGCTACTCTCCTCAATATTTTATCTCATAACTACCATTTGAAGATTTATGGTTACTCCAATATTTGGTTAGCGCCGCAACGAAGTCAAGGCAACAACACAACGCCTTCAAAAATAACAACAACAACACCTTTGTCAGCTGTCAATTTTCTCAGTTTGCTATGTCGAAGAGCATGACATGATTGCAATTATTTCACACATACGCACACACTCAACGAGACGTTTCAATTACATTTTGCTATTTTGCTACGAACCGCAAATTTTGTTTTTCGTTTGAAAGGCAAAGAGAACTTTGATTGCTTTTTCAAAGTGTTCAATAAAAAGTTTATTTGTTTCACCTTTTTTTTTTGCTCCCCTATCCACCTACTTTCACCTACTTTCACCTTCTTTTGACTTTGTGCTGGTTACTTGGCGGCAATTCTACGTCTACGGTTCATTGCTATAATATTTTGTTGCTTGGTCCCCGAATCTGCTTCTATGTTAATTGAACTTCTTCAAGATTTACATTTCTCTTTCATTTGCTCATTTCATTTTCAGTGTTTACTTTTCAGTGTACTTTGTTGTTTGTTTGCAACTTTTCTTCTCATCTCTGTGCATAGATTAAAATGCCTAATGTTGAAAAGTTTTTTAATTTGTAGCGCGTAGCCTTAATTACCGTTCGTCGTGGGCGTTGTCGTGCTCGTTCGCCACTTGCTAATTATTCTGATTTAACTGCTCGCCAAAGCCGTTATTTAATTTTTTTATTTCTTTTACAATAAGATAAAATAAAAAAAAAATTAAAAAAAATTAAAAAAAATAAAAAAATAAAAAAAAAATAAAAAATAAAATAAAATAAGATAAAATAAAATAATTAAATTAAAAAAAATAAAATATAACAGAATAAAAAAAGACAATGTGAAATAAAATAAGATAACATAAACGAAAAAAAAAAATGGAATAAAATAAATGAAAAATAAAAAATAAAAATAAAAAAATTATGTAAAATAAAAATAAAAAAATTAAAAAAAAAAAAATTAAAAAAATAAATAAAAAAAAGTAAAAATTAAATAAAGTAATTAAATAAAAAAAAAAAAAAATTAAGTAAAGTAAAGTAAAATAAAATAAGATATTAAAAAAAAAATAAAAAAAAAATAAAAAAATTAATTATAAAAAAAAATCTAAATAAAGTAATCAAGTTTAAAAAATAAATAAAATAAAAAAGTTAACCAAAATTTATAAAACAAATTAAATTATATGAAAAAGATAAAATGAAACAAAATTAAATAAAATTAATATAAATTAAATTAAACAAAATTAAATAAATTTAAAAATATATAAAATAAATAAAATAATTTAATTAAAAAAATATAATAAACTAAAGTAAAGTAAAACAAAAAAAAAACAAAAATTAATAAATTAAACTAAATTAAACTTAAATAAAATTAAAATCAAAAATTAAAAATTAAAATTAAAATAAAATTAATAAAAAAATAAAATTTAATTAAATTAAGTTAAACAAAATAAAATAAAACTGAATCACATAAAATAAAATATAAATAAATGAAATAAAACATAATTAAATGAAAAAAAAAATTTTAAAAATGAAATAATATAAAATGAAATTAAAAAAAATAAAATAAAATAAATTAAATAAAATAAAAAAAATAAAATTAAATTAAATGAAATGAAATGAAATTAGATTTAGTTGAATAAGAAAGTAATAAAAATAAAAATAAATCATTACAAAAAAAAATTAACTAAACCAAAATAAAACAAAGTAAAATAAAAAATAAAACAAAACATAATTTCTGAAATAAAATAAAATGAAAAAAAAAAATAAATAAAAAAGTGAAGTAAAAAAAAATATAAAATAAAATAAAAGAAAAGAAAAGAAATGAAAAAAAAATAAAAAAAAATAAAATAAGATAAAAGAATAGAAAAGAAAATAAAAAAAAATAAATTAAAATAAATTAATTAAAAAAATAATTAAATTAAATTAAATTAAATTGATTATATTAAATTGAATTAAATTAAATTAAATTGACGTTATTTAAATTAGATTAAATTGAGTCGAATAAAAAACTAATAAAACAAACAAAAATCTTAACCAAAAAATTAAATGAAACAAAGTAAAATAAAAAAAATAAAACAAAATAAAGTTTCCTGAAAAAATAAAATAAAATTAAATTAAATTAAATTAAGTTGAATAAAACTTTAATAAAAAAAATCATAACATAAAAAAATTATTAGAAACAAAATAAAACAAAACAAAATAAAATTAAATAAAAAATATTAAATAAAATAAAGTAAATTTAAAAAATATATAAAGAAGTGAAATAAAAGAAGATAAAAAATAGATAAATATAAAATAAAATAAATATAATAAAATAAATTCAAAAATAATGTAAAACAAAATAGAAATAAACTAAAGTATTTAAAAATCGAAAAACAAGCAAAAATCGGCTGTCTTCGGCCTTTATACCTTTCATGAACTTATCAAATTTATTGCAAATTGCAAAATTCAATTTTGGTAATTTTCAGTGCAATATAAACATGAATTTACGTCTGCAGAATATCACATTTCAAGCTTCTGTAACTTTTCTAGAGGCTCTTTTACCAAAATCCTCATATCTGAAATTATTTTATGGTAGTTCGATTGTGATGACTTTCACTGCCAATATACAATTCACAATATGGGTGAAAATAAAATAAAATAAACTAATAAAATAAAAAAGTATAAATAAATTAAATTCATTCCATTCTCCTTTGCTTCCAACATAAATTGGTATTCCTTACTTATTATTTAAAATTTTTGAATTTTTTCGGTAAATTTATTTATTTTTTTTTAAATATTTTTTTTTAAATATCTTTATATTATATTTAACTTTATAATTTCTGCTTGTATTTTTTATGTATTGTTGTTGTTTTTCTAATATTTTCTCATATTTTAGGATCCACCATACGCTAGTAAATTGTTAAATATAAAGAAAATATTATTTCACATTATTCATTGCTTGAAGAATAATCTTATTTTACAGAATAGTCTAGTATTACACATTACTATAAAATTGTTTTTGCTCATTTTCAGTAATAAATATACACATAAATGGTTCCTTTCTAAGATTGAACGTCATTATTTTTTAGTACGAAGTCCTACTTATATACATACATATATATGTTTCATACCTAATTAACTCATAGCAAGCAACCTGCCTGCGGTTTCTGCCGGCCGCAGCTTCTTGAATGTTTCCATTATTTTGTAATTATTTTGTCCTGTATGCATGCCCATACAAACATATTTCGCTCTTGATTAATACCAGATTTTATTAACTATCTGCTGGCAGCAGTGCGTAGAAAAAGCCTAGTACTTCTGAGAGAGAAAAAAATCATTTCAACTAAGACCATCTGGCACGTAATTACGCTACATACATATAACCTAAAACCAAAAATCTTATTATATCCTTAACGACGCATAAGATATTTTCCTTAAAACAAGTAAATACGAGAACTTAACATTTGTGCCAACAACAATAACAACCAAATTACCCAATTTTAATGCACAAATATATTGTTGTTGTTTTGTTGCTTTGTTGTTGATTAACTGGGACATGTCAGACACTCTCATACTCTTATGAGTGAGTATAAACAACTGTTAGATACTTCATCGAAATGATCAGTTCTAAGCGTGTGTTTGTGTGTGTGTGCATGTGTTTAACATCGGTATATTAAGCACACACACACTAATATGGTGGCATGTGTTGTTAAGTGGGAAAGTGACCTAGCACGAAAAAGATTTGGCAATGAATATTAAAAGAGAGTAGTAGACAAAGTGGAAGAGGGCAGACATAACCTCACACTTAGTCTAGCGAAAGCTTTGTGGTTTTACTTAATTCTAGGATAAAAGGATGAGTAATCATTTAGCGTATGTAGGTTTGCCTATCGCGTCAGAAGTGGGTCGTCTGTCCCACATATCTCGTCATGTCAGGAAACGAAAAGCGGCTGTCATAATCTGCAGCTGAGTGAGCAGCAGTACGGTCTAATATGAGAAGGATTGTTGGTTTAAATTCAGACTCCCTCGGCAGAGAACTGTTCCCAGTGTATTTCCAAGATGAAATAGAAATGAGTAATATGCTCAGAGCCTCAGATAGGACTTCCGGTTGCCAGAAATACATATCTGCTTAGGGCGAACCACAGGATTTAAGCAGTAGAGCTCCGCCGGCTTACCAAAACCATGCTTAGGTACTAGAAAATGAAGATTACCTGATGACCTAAACGGGGTTAGGTCGCTAAAAAGGCCGGATAAAATCCGGATCAGCTCCGGTACGTAGAACCGAAGTCGTCAGAGTCGTTTACACACCATCTGAGCCAAGCTACACATCAGCATGGCTTCTGGAAAGTGCACAGCACCATAACAGCACTTAACGCCATAAACACTCAGATAATTTATTCGCCTAGGTTGAGAAGGTGGACCATGAATTACTTGAGTGGTCGACAATCAGTGGTTGACATTCAATGTCAAACCTCAAAGCTACGGAAAATTTAACAGGGGGTTCCTCAGGGTGGTGTCCTCTCCTCGATGCTATTTAATTTCTACATTTCAAGGGCCTTACTCCTCCATCAGAGGGCGTCACTTTGATCTCATACGCCGATGACTGTTCGATTTTGGCGTCTGGCCAGGATACTGATAGCCTTTGCTCGAAAGTAAACAGCTATCTCGTCGACCTCTCCCACTTCTTCACTGCACGACATCTTCACCTACAACCAACGAAGTCCTCTTCTACCCATTTCACCACCTGGACAAAGGCGTACCGGCAGAACTCAAAGTGAAGGTCGATGACGTAAAAATTTTGATTACGAACAATCCAAAGTTACTGGGAGCCCATTTGACAGCCTGCGCTCCTTCACTCCGTATACTACTGCAATTGCCACCAAAGTACAAAGCCGCAGCAAAATCCTAAAATTGCTAGCCGCTAGCACCTGCGGAAAATATAAATAAACACTGCTGGCAATACAGACAAGACCCGATGGACAGGACGGCGTATAGTCAGGCCATAAACACCATTCACCGAGAGTCCGTTAACACCTTTGTGAACACTCTTCCCGTGAATGGTGTTCTCGGAGTCCAACTTATAGCAGAACAAGAGCTCGACCTGCCTCGAGAACCCTGACATACCCAACACAATACATAACCCGCATGCAACGAATCCCCGCACGACTCTAACCACCTCTTTGCATGCAAACTCAGCCCGACTCATCTAACATTCCTCTACCTCCGGTCCGAACCCGTCGAAACAGTACGCTTCCTGGGCCACCCGTTAGAAGACCTTGATGACCAAGACTTGACGTACTTGACTATAGGCGGGGTTGGCTAGCCGCTACAACAACAACAACAACAACAACCAGAAAACGAAGAAAGGCTTACTTAAACCCTTTGTTTTGGCAGAGATTCTAGTTCCTGACGATAAAAGAGTTTCGGTACCTGCGCTAAGGACTCTGCTTCAAGTATGTTGCTGAAGCTTAGCCGCTTGGAAAAGCTTGGAGCAGGAGTGCCATCAAATATCTTAATGTCAGCTTGGTTTGTTTGGGCCTACCCAGGTGGGGCTTCCGTCACACGACTGGCGGTTGGACCTTTCCGGCCAGAGGCAACGGGGTTTTCTTGCCGCTAGGGATTGTTCTCCCTTTTGAGGGCGCATTGGTCTCTGTGGCTCTTTAAGGACGAAGGGGTTTTGAAAGATTGGTATATGTAGACAGTACGGCTTCTTATACGCGACACTTGAAGACTTATGACTCTGGAGTGCTCCGAAACTGGATTTTTGTGATTTTTTGCCAGCGAATTCTTTCCTGTCCTTTCAGTAGCCTTAGTGACCATTACCCCCGGCGGAAGCTCGGTATACAGGAATCCCCTTTGGATTACAGTCGTATGCTTCTGTCACACCACCTCTCCTAATCAGACTTCTTTTGACAGAGAAATATCTTGTCATTGGAGATGCAGACAGTCAACACCATATGGCAGCTATATTGCGCTTTATCATATCCTTCAATTAACTTGTCAATTATAAATTTTTCTGAATTTATTCTACCTTATGCGACCTCAACGACCTCGATCGTAGGTTAATCTCTATGCTAGAAACACAAAGTTTTCCAATAAAAGCTGACTGTGTAAGTAAGAGCCCCCAAAAAGGTTCTTTGCCTTTTAGGAGTTTTTCTATACTACAGAGTGACTCAGCTGTTGAACTCAACGCGTTTCCTAGCGACCTTACATAATCAAAAATGGAGTTAAGTGCACAGATGGTGACCATGGCTGCATGTTATTACATTATTAGTGAGTTCGTGAGCTCTTATCAGTGCTGCGCACACAAGCGTAGAGCTGAGATTATACATAGTACAAAAATATATTCATATATACATTTTACATACATGTGAGCTTATGCCTATTGAGTTGTCTACTAGGAGCACTGATTAGCTGGTGTGTATGTGGTGAGTTGTGCTGAGAATTGTTTGATAGATGCTGTGGCATTACCAGTAGAGACATACAGCTAACCGACAACTAAGCTAATTGTCAGCGATAACATCAGGTGTTATAAGCTTAATTTTGAGATTTTGGTGAAGGAGAAGGGTAAAAAGAAATGGAAAATGTTATTGAATAAGAGAAACTCATATTTTTACTTACTTTTTCTTCTTATGCTTTCTTTAATAATTGTGAGATTTAAGAAATATATATTTTAAATGCTGTAAAATAAAAAAAAATTTTAAGTAAATATATTTTAAGTAGAGAATTTGGAACTTTTTCTTTTGATTTCCTTTCATGTTTCAAGCACAAAAATCTTATAATATTCACGCTTTGTTTTCTCAATCTCCGTGAGACATTTTTGAGCTCGTCTGCAATATGAGCTGCCGCCTATCCCCCGTTTCAGCTCACTCCGGCGTTTTAGCTCTGCTAAAAAATTCAAAATTCTGCACGCGTTTTAAGAAGGTTGCGTATACGCCCTGGAGGACGTGTGGGTGAACGGCAAAGAAATGCTACTGCGACGTGTATATATATATGTGTACATATGTAAGAAGCACGTCAAATGTAACAATGAAATTAAAGAATTTGCTCAGCACTGCTTACTCTCTCTTGCTGTTGTATATATGTATCTATTCATACGTATTTTCACCCGACATTAAGCAGTTGCTTTGGAAATGCGAACAAACGCAGGATTTTCTACGCTTTTCTGCTTTGTCAAATATAAAGCCTACGAGTATGTACGTAAACGAATTACATACGTCATATACATATAATATGTAATCAAAAATACAGTTTTTTATATGTATGTATGTTTGAATACATAAATTTATTCATATTTGAAATGCTCATAATGCTACGTTTAAGGTCTTTTGTATTTTGTCGTTTGCGATTTCTTCATTACGTATGCATAAACACATATGTAATAAACATACTTACATATATACATGCAGGCGGCGCTTTGCTTTTGCTTCACACATTATCATTCACATATTAACATATTGTATGTTGTGGTGGGCGAATTGTTCATAAATTTTGCAAACATTTTATTCCTATAAATTTTCATTTAAATAAACATTTCAATTTTGTGTTTTAATTTGCAATTTTTCGCTTTTATAATTTTTGCATTCTTTTGAATTTATATGATGAATTTTGATTAGTATTTATTTTGGCATTCAATCAAAATACTTCAGCTCAGTTCAGTTGTCTTTGGCGAAGCGCTGTGTGAAGGTTTTTCTTTTGTGGCAGCGCCTCATTGATATTAACAAATGTTGCTGATTGTTTATAAAAGATTTATGTAAATATGTCTGCATTGAAATAAATAAACAAATACTCACATTTATAGAGAAAAATACGATTTTTTAGTATTTAAAAGTGTTTAAAGTTTAAAAAAAAATACTCGAAATTTTGGAAAATGGTTAGTAAAATGAGACAGATTTCAGTCAATGAGGAGAGCTAGAAGTTTATGTTTTTATAATATTTTTGAGGTTACTAAAATTTTGAAAACTATATTTACTTCTTTTTTTTTAATTTGTTCTATATTTATCCAAGTAAAGGTAATTTCTTCAGAAGCCTCCTTTTGACAGATCACGCGTGCGTCGCGTCAAGCTGTCATTTTTTTTTGTTTGTTCAGTATTGTTAGGCATTCCACCTTACGCCTGAACAACTTTATTACGAAAATTCATGTTCTATAAAGAATGTGTTTCGCGCACTTCGCTGAACTTATGGTCAACATAAGCATACTATTCGCAACACCATCACCCATCTTGAGACCCAGCATTCATTATTAGATAATATTCGACCTAATAGACCACTCCAGCATGCAGTGAAGAAAATATAGCGCCGGAAGCTGAGAGTGTACACGAAGACCGTTGAGAGCCGATTCGGCGCCGTTCGCAGAAACTCGGACTGACGTATGAACGACTTGGCGCATTTTACGTCGAGATCTTAAATTGAACGCGTACAAAATACAGCTTGTGCAAGAAATGAAGCCGCTCGACCTTCTAAAGTGACATCGCTTCGCTTTATGGGCTCTTGAAAAGTTCCAAGAAGATTCGAATTTTCGAGCCAAATTTTGTTCAACGATGAGGTCCATTTCTGGCTTAAAGTATATGTAACAAGCAAAATTGCCACATTTGAGACGAAGAGAAACCTGAACATATGAAAGAGCTGTCATTTCATCCAGAAAAAATAACGATTTGGTGTGGTTTGTGAGCCAGTGGAATGAGCGGTTCATATTTCATCAAAAATTATACCGGTGAGAACGTAACCGTCAGTGGCTACCGTTAGCGCGCCGTGATAACCAATTATTTAATGCCTGAAATTAAAGCTCGTGATCTCCGCGACCTTTGGTTTCAACAAGACGGCACCACTTCCGATACATTACATCAATCAATAGATTTATTGAGAGAGCACTTCGGTGAGCAGATAATTTCACGTTTTGAGTCGGTCGATTGGCCGCCAAGATCGTGTGATATCACACCACCAGACTTTTTCCTGTGGGGATGTGTAAAGTCTAAAGTTTACGCGGACAATCCCGCTTCTATTCAGGTCTTGGGGCAAATCATCACGCGTGTCATTTGCCAGTTACCAGTAGTAATGCTCGAACGAGTCATCTTAAATTGGACTCAACGGATGGACCATCTGAGACGTAGCCTCGACCAACATTTGAAATAGATAATCTTCAAAATATAGATGGCACAGAATTTTCTTTCGATTGATAATAAACATTCCTTTAATTTTGAATTTTCTGTGTTGAAATGGATCAGCCTTTATTTATCCATTTTAGTTAGAAATATAAAATAAATGAAGCTCGGTGAGGAAAATATAACAAAATTATGATAAAATGAAAACAAAAAAGAAGTGCTGATCTTTCAGGAACGGTTTTGTTACACCAAAAGAAATATTGAAAAAAAATAATAGTTTTTAATATTAATATTTCAATCAGTTGTCCTAGTTCATGATTTTTATTTTATATTTTTTTATGGAAAATTTGTCTAAAAGCTGTTTTTACTGCATATATACCCACGCTTTCCCGAATGGTTAAACACTTCTACGAAAATCTCTATCAGGCAGCCACGAACGGTTTTTTATGTTTCACTCATCCCAAACAATTAGTCTCGTTTTTTTTTTAATTTTTGTCACCTGCGTTTTGGCGGCATCAAATCAGTATTTTCAGTGCTTCCACCTATTTGAAAATTTAATTTTTCAAACTTGCGACAAAAATAATCAAAAATATGTTTCACGAAGTAGCTTCATGAGGCATCTGCATTACATTTTTTAAACTTTTCGAAATATTTTGAAACATCTCTATATTGATTTCTTTACGGTTATATTTAAATTGTGTAATCGATATTTTAAATTAAAAAAATTTAAGACAGCTGGCTAGCTCTTGAAAAATATTTTCACATAAAGCCTTTTCTAAATAGCCGCAATTTGATACGCATATTGTATTGCATTTGTTACCTAAATAATTTGATTGTATGTAAAATTGTAAAAAGTTGGCAACCCTCAAAAACATTTTGCACTATAAACTTTCAAAATTATCTTTAGTTTATGTTATTACACTCGACATAAATTTTCATTTAGTTTACCAATTTAAGTGTATTAACATTTTCAAATAGGTGGCAACTCTTTTCAAAATTTGTTCGCCACCAAGCTCTAGAAAGCTTTTTATTCTTATACCCGTATAATAATGTATAATGCATTTTTTAATTATTTTACATGAATTTTTTTAAACATCTGGCAACGCTGCACAAAAATATTATTTCATTAAACCTTTTTTGAATTGCTTTATTTTGATACCCATATTGTAATATTTCATTTATTTCAATACTCTTTAAAAATATAATTTTCAAACAGGTGGCAACTCTTTAAAAAAAATTTCCACCTTTAAGTTTTAGAAATCTCTTTATTCCGAAACCCATATTTGTAATCAGTTATGTATTTTTAAAATTCTTTTAAATTAAAAATTATAAGCAGGTGGCAGCGTCGCATAAAAATATTTTTTCATTAAACCTTTTTTTAATCTCTTTAGTGTGATACCCATATTGTAATATTTAATATATTTCAATACTTTTTTCTAATATAAATTCCAAACAGGTGGCAACTCTCCTCAAAAGTTTTTACCTTTAAGCCCTAAAAATCTTTTAATTCAGATACCCATATATTAACGTAAAATGTATTTATTCAATTCTTTTATATTAAAATTTATAGCAGGTGGCAACGCTGTACAAAAATATTTTTTCATTAAACCTTTTTTAATATCTTTAGTTTGATACCCACATGGTAATATATTTCTTTCTTGTTTTTAATATAAATTTCAGTACAGATGGTAACCCTGTGACTTAAAATCATCCTCGAGTAGATTTGAACACAAACGAACCATTCAGCCATTTCGCTTCAGACGTTTAGCTTGAGTTCATAGACACACACTTACAGAAGACTTTATATAGTAAATAAATTTTTTTTTAAACAAATGGCAACTCTGCTGAATTATAAATTGAATTACGCCCGATTTGTTTTGAAAGAAAAAACACACAAAAATATATTTCGGCAATATGGAAAGAGGCGCATATTTTACCCATGCATAAGTTTTATGTTGGATCTTGTGCCATATTTATCAATAGCTGAAAAGAAAATCTGTAGCTTCTCAGGGTAAGAGGAAAATGTTTTTTTTTTAAATGTCGGAGGGAGAATCTTCAAAAGATACCGTCACATTGTCATATCGTAGACGGCATGCACAATTGATTCTATTCGCTAAAGATGCAACTCATTCGGGTTCACGCCTCGCCAGTTTTCACGTTTGCGGGACTTGCGAGATGGGACGCCTACCTACTAAACCCTTAACTCCGTCTCCTATCGCTTTTTTTTTTTTAGATTTCCTTGCGGGACGGCCGCCAGGAATTTCTTCACAACGATAAGCTTTAGCCGGTTGACTCTACATAGCGACGGACTGACACACTTTGGCCAGAAGTGCAGGTCTGCTCTGGCTAGGATCACCAATGTTGGTTGGCCATTATCCCTGTAAGGTTTGCCGTCACCCTAGCCGTTTTCTCACAGACTTTATCAATGTGTGTCTTGTAGTTTAGTCTCGCATCTATCAGGACACCCAAATATTTCAAGGACTACTGTGTGGGAATGTTGTATCCATCTATATTAAGTGTAGCAGCCTCTAGTTTTTTCCTGCTCGTAACTAGGACTTCTTCAATTACTGCGATATCATCGGCATATCCAATTATTTGCACCTCCTTGGGAAGGTGAGGCGCAGCACTTCATCGTACAGAACGTTTCACAGCAAAGATCTCAGGACTGAGCTATGTGGTATCCAACCCGTTACCTTATAGTTTTGTGGTCCTTCATCCGTGTCAGCTTATCTGACAGGTAGTTGGAAATTATTTTCAACAGATACGGCGGTGTTTTCTTCTTTTCAAGAACTCTTATTATATGAAATCAATGTGCCCGATTAAAGACGTTTTTCACATTGAACGTGACTACCGCGTAGTATTCTTTTGGAGACATACATCCACCTTGTTACTTCTATTGATTTGCTCGCGACATCGGTTAGCTTTTTGATTGCATCAATCGTTGACCTATGACTTCGGAATCCCTATCAGTTGTCGGCAAAAACCCTGTAATTCTTTTTCCAGATGCTGTTCGAGGCGTACACACATTGTTCGCTCTAGTTTTCCCCCCATCGTTTCTGTATAAGAACCAGACTCCATATTTTAGGGAAACACCCTCTCTTAGGCGCTGTGTATATGAATATTTGCGTGAATGGGACGGTGTTGTATTTAACGGAGATCTTTAGGGTTTTGTTTGGCATTCCTTCAAAGCCGGGTGCTTTGGTGTTGCGGCAGATTTTTCAGTTGTTTCTATGACTTAATCGTCGGTTACTATTGGTGAATCGGTTGTTTTAGTCTCGGCCATGCTTTTCAAATGTGTTCCTGTTGCCAATATTCAGAAACACGGTGTTCAGCGCAGAGAGCGCCACGAGAAGAGCATATCCACGCCTATTCGTGTTTGTGCTTTCCCATTGCATTGTCCGTGCATTGAGGTCAACTGCTACAATATTCTTAGTGGTATTTGATACACTTCTCGGTCAAGGCTTTCTAGGAGTTTTTCGTATTCGTTTTGTGGAACGCTTGGCGGAATGTAGCAGCTGTAAAAATTTATCCCATATATTTTTCCCTGCTTGTAGTAGGATTTTCCTGTTTGGGGTTTGTCTTGCAAAGCTGTGTCTCTATAAGCTCAAATGGCAGCTTTACGCGTTAAGACGGAGATCCATGTTGAGGCGCCAACCGCTTACATAAGTAGATCTTGTGTTGCTTCGTAGTGGTTGATATTTAGTTGCAAGACTTTTATATTTTGGCGTTTCTACACCCTTCTTGATATAGGGAGCACCTTTTGCTACCTATTTGATGGTCTGGACCCTTCTTTCCATTTTTTTACACCCACAACAGGAAGGTTTCTTGTCGCACGCTATTGCGAAATGGAATGTCTCTCCACATTTTAAATAGCACTGACTCCTATCATCTGGGTTCCTACAAACTCGTGGCAGGTGTAAGAGGAAAGGGTAACCGCGACCTTCCGCAATCGGGATGAAGTATCTGCAAAAAATTACATTACAAGGAATCTGACTCAATTTCAGTTTCATACTTTTTCAGTATACAAGTATTAAGCTTATTGTGAAATTACAACTTTGTGTAGCAATTGCGATCTCGGCCAACAGCAAACTAAAGGCGGTTGGATGGAGTTGGTCCAACTCACAATACAATGGATTTATCCGAAAGGTACTCCAATGGACCATTTGGTCCACAAATATTTGCAGGGAACTAATACTACTAGTACTACTTCTACTTATTTCAACTAATACTAACGGGTGATCCATTTCGAGGTTTTCTACTTTTTCAAAGAAAGAAACAAAGAAAATTCAAATGTAATGGGGAATGTTTATTATCATACGAAAGAAAATTCTTTGGCATTTATTTTTTTTAAGATTATCTCTTTGAAATGTTGGCAGCGGCTACGTCTCAGATGGGAAATCTGTTGAGCCAATTTTCGATGACTCGCTCGAGCATTTCCACTGGTAACTGGCGAGTGACATGAGTGATGTTTTGCTACAAAGCCTGAACCGAAACGGAATTGTCCGTATAGACTTTAGACCTTACATATCCCCACAGGAAAAAGTCTAACGGTGTGATATCACATGATCTTGGTGGTCAATTGACTGCTCCGAAACGTGAAATTATCTGCTCACCGAAGTGTTCTCACCATAAATCCATTGATTGATGCGATGTGTGAGAAGTGGCGTCGTCTTGTTCAAGCCAAATGTCGCGGAGATCACGAGGTTCAAATTCAGGGATCAAATAGTCGGTTACCATGGTGCGATAACGGTCGCCATTGACTGTTACGTTCTCACCGGCATCATTTTTGAAGAAATATGGACCGATGATTACACCGGTTCACAAACCACAATAAGCCGCTGTATTTTCTGGATGAAATGCCAGCTCTTGAATCTCTTCAAGTTGCTCTTCGTCCCTGCGGCAATGTTGCTTGTTTACATACCCATTGAGCCAGAAATGGGCCTCATCGCTGAACAAAATTTGGTTCGAAGACGTCGGATCTTCTTGGAGATTATCGAGAGCCCATAGAGCGGCACGACGTCGCTGGAGGGTCGAGCGGCTTCAGTTCTTGCAAAAGCTGTATTTTATATGCTTTCAATTTAAGATCTCGACTTAAAATGCGCCAAGTCGTTCCATACGTCAGTCCGAGTTGCTGCGAACGGCGCCGAATCGACTCTTCACGGTCTTCGTGTACACTCTCAGCTACGGCCGCAATATTTTCTTCACTGCGTGCTAGATGTGGTCTATTCGGTCGAATATTATCCAATAATGATTGCTGGGCCTCAAGATGGGGGATGGAGTTGCGAATAGTACGCTCAGTTGGCCGATTATGTTGACCATAAGTTGAGCGAAGCGTGCGAAACACTTTCTTTACAGAGCGTAAATTTTCGTAATAAAATTGAATGATTTGTAAACGTTGTTCAGGCGTAAGGATTTCCATGATGAAATGCCAAACAACACTGAGCAAAAAAAATAATATGACAGCTTGGCACGACTCACATGTAATCTGTCAAAAAAAAAGGGTATTGGGAAAAGTACCTCTACTTCGGTCACCCTTTACTACCTGTAATGCCACTACCATCACTACTACTACCTTTGCTAGTACTGCTACTACCTCTGCTCGTACTACTTCCGCTACTAGTACTACACCTACTTCTTCTGTTACAGAAGGACTCAATATTTACCTTCTTCAGAGAAAATCAACACCAAGAAAATGGGTTATTTTACTGTAAAAGTATGTCCAGTGAAATTTCACAAGCAATTATATTCAGCCAAACTGAACTATCAAACAACATTTTAATGAAGATTATGCTGTTAAAAATCATAAATTCATTATTCTCATAGCTGTTCCCTCATTATTTAAGAAAATTCAAAGTACGACTGAGCGCATTAATTAAGGACTCTCCTCCAACCAAAAGACGAGCTGCACGTGATAAACACTTTTATGAGATTTTTCGTTGTTGTAGAGAATTTAACTGAATATTAATTTGCTATGTTAAAGATGCTCTTACTCAGTTAGCTGCTTAATTCACATTCACACCACTCGACTCGTTAGCGAAAATTATTATATAAATTTTCCTCCTTTAATGCTTTTCAAACTATGAGAAATTCGCATAAGTGAAATGAAATGAAGCGAAGTGAATTTGACTTGCTAATGCATTGCACTAAAAGCTTGGATATACATTTATACGTGTATATGTATGTATGTATATGAATTCTTGGAAAACTTAACTGAAATATATG
The DNA here is from genome assembly GCA_030068015.2 of Neoceratitis asiatica. Lineage (NCBI taxonomy): Eukaryota > Metazoa > Arthropoda > Insecta > Diptera > Tephritidae > Neoceratitis > Neoceratitis asiatica. The sequence goes on from CM061527.1 coordinate 43,046,452, forward strand.
CATGTCTCTAACTAAGTTCAGCTCAGAATCTACAAGCAAATGTGTGTTTAAATGTCAGTTAATCGCGTCAACTGACTTTTGCTGTGAAAATCAGTGTTTTTTTCGTGTGAGCTGCTGTTAGAGTGGAATTTTCGCACAAACTTTCACTTTCAAAATTCCAAGTAAAGCTATGTGCGCTTACTGTAACTCGCTGGTGTATAACCAATACTGAGTGTATGTGTGAGTCAACGCGACAAATCTGTAAAGTTGTGTGGGATTAATGAAAATATTACGGTGTGTATTTAAGTGTGAATTTGCGTGTGGTTATATGTGTATGTATGTGTGCTTGCAACTTTACTTGACTTTCACTCTTCTTCACTGACGCAAATTCGCATAATATTATTAAGCAGCAATAACAAAAAATTCCTAAAATTTATACATGACTGCGTTAGAGAGTTTTCTCTAATGTCGTAGAGAAAAGAAAAAGAAAAATTTATTGCATATTGCTTAACCATGCGTTTTTTTGGTTGAACAAATAAAAAATGAAAAGTGGTTGGTATTTACGCGCGTGCTTTTGCTTGGAAAAAAGAAGCGAGCAGACAGGTTGAAGTATTCAGTGATTTTTTCGCTGAAATTGTTAAAAGAGATTTTGATTGTTAAATCTGTCTATTATATTTAATTTTAGTACATTTTATATTAATTTGTTTTATTTTATTTATTAATTTCAGTTATATTATTTTTAACTTTAATTTAATTTATGTTATTTTGGTTTGTTTTAATTTAATTGCATTTTAGTTTATTATTTTTACTTCTTTTAAATTTTTTAAATTCTTGTAATTTTCATTGTATTATAATTTTTGCTTTATTTTATTAAATAGCTTATACATTTTTTTTTAAATAATTTATCTTTATTTTATTTTTGTTTTGTTTTTACTTTTTAATTATACGTTAATTTAGTTCATTAAATTTTTAATAATTTATTTCTTTTATATATCATTTTAATTAATTTTTTTAATATATTTCATTTTAAATAATTTTTTTTTTTTGTTTTTTATTGTTTATACTATTTTTCGTTTTTGATTTATTTTATTTATTTACTTTAATTTTCTTTATATTTTATTATATTTAACTTCTTTTATTAAGCAAAATATTTTTTAGTTAAAATTTTTTTTGCTTCATTTGATTTAATTTTTACTTCACTTAAATTTTTTAATTATTTTAATTTTCATTTTATTACAGTTTTTGTTTCATTTTATTTTTTAATAATTTTTTCTTTATTTTATTTATTTTTTATCTTTTTAATTTGTTTGATAAACTTTTATTTATTTTATTTTATCTCATTATAATACAATTTTTTGTTTTTGATTTTTTTTTGTATTTTATTTCATTTAACTAAATTTTTTTATCTTAGAATAATTTTTTCCTTATTTAATTAAATTAAATTTTTTTATTCCTTTTTTTATATGTTTATGTTTTTATTTCTTTTATTTTATTTTTCTCTTTTATTTTTATTTAATTAATTTTATATTAATATATTTCATTTTATATAGTTAAATTTTTTTTAACTTCTATCATTTTTTAAATATTTTTTTGTTTATTTAATTTAATTTATATTTTGATCCGTGTTATTTAAATTTAAAGGGTGATCCATTACGGGGTTCCCTTATTTTTTAAGGAAAAAACACAAGAAATTCAAATTTAATGGGCAATGGTTATTATCATTCGAAAGAACATTCTTTGGTATTTATTTTTTGGAGATTATTTGTTTTAAATGTTGGCCGCAGGTCAGAGGGTCCATCCTTTGATTCCCATTTTCGATGACTCGTCAGAGCATTTCGACTGGTTCAGTTCTTGAATCTCTTAGTTTACTCTTCGTCCCAAATGCGGCAATTTTGTTTGTTTACATACCCATCGAGTCTCCTCGCTGAACAAAATTTGGCTCGAAAACGTCGGTTCTTCTTAGAACTTTTCAAGAGCCCATAGAGCGTGGCGATGTCGCTTGGGTAGGTCGAGCGGCTTCAGTTCTTGCAGACACTGGATTGTGTGCGCTTTCAATTTAAGATCTCGACGTAAAATGCACCAAGTCGTTCCATATATCAGTTCGAGTTGCTGCGAACGGCACCGAATCGACTCTCCACGGTCTTCGTATACACCCTGAGCTACAGCCGATATATTTTCTGCACTGCGTACTAGAGGTAGTCTATATATATATCTATAATAATGAATGCTGGATCTCAAGATGGGTGATGGTGTTGCGAATAGTAAGTTCAGTAGGCCGATTATGTTGACCATAAGTTGAGCGAAGCGCGCAAAATGACAGCTTGTCACGAATCACTCGAGATCTGTCAAAAAAGGCTATTGAAGAAAGTACCTCTACTTGGATCACCCTTTATATTATTTTTTCTTTTTAATTAAGTAATTTTTTAATTAAGTAATTTTTTGATTTTATATGATCTCATTTAATAATATTTTTTTATATTATTTAACAAAATTCTATTTAATAAGTTTTCTTTATTTTTTTTGTTTGTTTTTTTTTTGCTTATATTATTTTTTGTTCAGTTCTATTTTGCGTATTTTTTTTAATTTTTTTATTTCATGTGTTCTTTTTTCTTTCTTAAATGCAATATAAGAATATATAATTTTTTACCTAATTTTATTTACTTTTAGTTTTTTTTTTATATAATTGTATTTTAATTATTTCACTATAAATAATTTTGTTTTATTTTTCAAAATTTTTTCCTATAATTCAGTTCAGTTAATTTAGTTTAGTTTAATTTAATTTTATTTTCAGATTATTTTACTTTTACTAGTTTTTTTAATTTAATTTTGTTATATTTAATCATTTAAATTTATAAATTCTACAAATTTTTTTTTAAACTGTGTGATTTTTTTAAAATATTATTTGTGGTTTTATTTAATTTCCAAGTTTATTTTATTTTAATTTTGTTGCTTTTTTTTTGTTAATTTAGTTTTGTTTTAATCTCTATTTCATTTTTTTAGTTTATTTTATTTAGTTTTGTTATAAATACTTAATTTAATTTTTCTTATTCTGCTTAACTTTTTTTTAATTAATTGGAGTTAAGTTAATTTAATTTAATTTTTTATTTTTTTTTATATATTTTTTTTATTTTACCAAATTTTTTCTTTAATTCAATTGAGTTAATTTAACTTAATGTAATTTTATGTTTTTCTTGTTATTTAATTTTTTATTTTTTTTTTATTTTTTTTAATTTACTAGATTCAGTTTTTTGTTTGTTTATAAGTAAATGAGCTGTATTCAAAGGCCTATTTTGGTTAGAAACATTATTTTTTAATTGAATATTTTGTTCTTCGTAATTTTTATTTTTTATTTTAATTTTTTATTTTTTGTTTATTTTATTTAAGTCTGTTTTATTTTATTTTTTTCTTCTATTATACGAATATTTTACTTTTTATTAGGTTTTTATATATTTATTTATATTAAATTTCTCATCATTTTTTCACTTCATTTTAATCTAATTTGTTTATTTCGTTTTATTATAGTTTTCTTACGTTTATTAATTTTTTATACCTAAGATGCACCTCAATTATTATTTTTGTCTGTTTTCATATTCAAACCCAACTGCCTGTGAAAGCAACCCAAAATAAAGTAGTAGAATAAGGAAAGCTGTAAAGATGGCAAGATGGAAGCCAAAAGAGATGAAAATGAACGCTTCTTGAGAACTTAGTTGAAATGTCATTTGCATGACAAGCAAGCATGTGCTCGGCTAAATAGGCTTTTGTATACATACGTACATACAATGCGTATGTACGTATATATGACTATATATGTGGAGGTTTCATAAAAAGCTCTTTATACCCACATATAAAAATGCATTGTACATTTGTATACATATAAGTATTTGAAAACATATGCTCCTCCTTCCTGCTAAATTTTTCTATATGTTTATGTATGTATGTGTAACAAATAAATGTAAAAGTAAATTATGGCATGTATTTTGGCCTAATATACTACTTGCCTAAAAGTTTTCCACTCACAAATCCTAAACTTTAAGGCTTACACGAAGAAAGTTTGGGCTTAGATAGTGATTTAACTTTCATTTTTAGAGGATATGATCGAAAGGACCATTAAATTAATGTATGTGCAGCGTAATGGGTAGGAGTAGGGTAAGCGTTTTAGCTTGAGCTGGCAAACGAGGCCTTACGAACAAACAAGAGAAATAATAAAACGTGCATGCAATATGTATGTGTGTCGCTGAGTAACTACTTTAATATCTAACTAGGTTGAAACTTCTTCTTACGACTATCATAAAATTGGTATTATGAACATTTTTTCACCTTAAATTCTTTCCAAATAATATTCAATTGATATCCCAAATTTTGTGATTTTTTTTTTTTGAATAAACAATTTTGGTGCATAATTGATGAGATGCGTGGAAAGATGCCAGAATTAAAACACGATGGGAACTTCTATGAAATAATCTTTATTTAAGTTACTTCAAGTTATGAGCAAACCGGAAACTCGCTGTTCTACATCTGTCATCTATTTTGACATGTATACCTAAACGTGTTTTACTTGACAGGTTTAGAGTTACCAGATTGGCTCTAACAATAATTTTAGTTGCAGTGTTATCTTTTGAACTTTTGAAACCTTTAATTAAATTTGAGCCTGCATTTTGATCTCTATAATTTTCAAAAAAATAAAAAATAAAAAAATTAAAAAAAAAAATTGCTCGAAATTTTCTGATAACAAATAAATTGGTTGAAGCTGTCTAGCAAATTCAACATCAAATAACCTCCCACATGATATCCAAATATTAAGTTATATGCATTGTTGTATGTAAATCTGCATAGATAAACTTTGATTAGAAGGTGTGGTGTGGTATCTGTTGTCAAGTCAAAGTGTTATACACAACAACAACAACTACAACTACTAATTTATGCATAATGGACCAGCAAGTGAGATACTTCTTCAATTTATATGTTTGTAAATGTTCGAAAGCGCACATATATACATGCACATGCATCTCACACCGAAATTTTGCTTGCGGAAATATTCGTGTCCGGAAAACTAAATAAATTCACAGGCAATTAAGTTGAATAAATAGAAGTATGTATGTAGTCGTAACAGTGTACACATATGTGCTTGTGCTTGTAAATATATACATACCTATATTATGTACGCCCTCTGTAGTGCGTAATGCTTGATGCCAATTTTCTATGAATTTCTGCTTATTTAATTCATATGTTCATAAATATATGTACATATGTAAATAATGTATGTTACTGTTTTATGGCGTAGTAGTAATTCCTGACATTTGTACCACTGCGTACGTGTATATGTGTGTATGCGCGTGTTTGTATTAGCTTTGATTTGTCTTTATTTGTTTGTTGCTTATATAACAGCGAGTGCGTGTGTGTGTTTACAAATACATGTATATAAGTATACATATATGCTCATTCTGGCGTAATCCAAATGTGTAATAAACACATATTTTACAGTTTCATATTGTATTTTTGTATTTTTTTTTTGCGGTTTTTCTGATAAAAAATTATTTGTTGTGGGTTGGCTTCACATTTAAATAACTATAATCATTAAGAAAATAAGGACGTCCGCTAGTATGGAACTTAAACTACTTTTGCGAATAAAAGTGGATTTTTATAAAGCTATTTTTTGTATTTTGGGGTTTAAGTCAATTTAATACATTTGAAACTTAATTTTTTACTTTACTGTATCTAATTATTTTTTATTTATTTTATTTATGTTATTTCATACTACTTTTTTTAATTTAATATTAATATTATTTTAATTATTTCATTTTATCTTTTTCAATTAATTTTATTTTAATTTAGTTTGTTTTATTTTTTTTTCTACGTTAATTCATTTTTTTTTTTAAATTCATAGTTTTACACCTGTTTTTTTTAATTAAATTATGGAATTATTATTTAATTTAATTTTATAATGATAAATTTTTTTAAATCCCTTTTTTTCTAATTTATTTTATTTTGAATTAATTAAGTTTTATTTAAGTAATTTTTTTTAATATCCTTCATTTTTGATTTAATGTATTGTGTTCTTTTATTATTATTTTTATTAAATTTATTTTAATTTTATTTTGTTTAGACCATTGTGGAAAAAAATTTATTTATTTTGAAATTTAATTTTTTATTTAATTAAAGCATTTTTTTTAATTTTAATATATTTTATTTCCTCTTATAAAACTTTATTTTATTTTAGTTGTTTTTTCCTAACATTTTTCTCAATTATATAATTCGATTTAGATTATTTTATTTTAAGTCCTTTTTTAGTTTTGTTTTTAAATATGTTTTTCTTATTTACAATTTATTTAATTTATTTTAATATAATTATTTTAAATTAATTAAGTTGTATTTCATGTTATTAGAATTATATTTTACTCCCATTAATTCTTATTTAAAATTTTTTGTGTATTTTATTTTAAGGTTTTTTTTATTTAATTTAATTTTGATTAATTTTATTTTATAATAATTTGAAAAGTTTCATTATATTTAACGTTTGTCGTTTTAATTTATTTCATGACTTTATTTATTATTCAAATTTAAATATTTTTTTTTTAATTATTGCCTTGTGTATCTTTGGTTATATAAATTCCTTTAAATATAGCTTATTTAATTTTTTTTAATGTTATTGTGTTTGATTCTTATTAAATTCATTGCATTGATTTTAATTTATTTATTTTTTTCTTTTTCCCGAGTTGTTAGTTTTTTTATTTTATTTTTTTAAGCGTTCATATTATTTAAGTTTTTTTTAAATTTAGTTTATTTTATTTTAATGTTTTTTTAAATTTTTTTTTGTTTTATTTAAATTATTATAGTTTTATTTTGTGTTATTTTAGTTATATGTTTAGTTATTTTTTATTTTGTTCTAACTTTATTTAATTTATTTTAATTTTTATAATTCTTTTTTATTTCATTTTATTTTAATTTAATTTGCTTCAAATTAAACATTTTTATTTTTAATTATTTTAGTTTTATTTGTCTTTATTTTTTAAATTAAGTTTTATTTTATTTTGTTTTATGCTAATTTAATTTATTTTATTAACACGTTGACTGCCGCGGCTTTTTTTTTAAATTTGTCCAAAATGACAATTCGATTTAATCACATTAAATTATTATCTATTTCTAGTGCATAGTTTTCATAAAAATTTAAAAAAAAGTGTTTTTTTTTTTTAAAGAAAGGTCTTACGAATTATCTCCAAGTTGGCTTCTGTAACAGCAATCTCTTCGTGGAAGCCAACTACGATTTAATTCGTAAGTCGTTAATTCGCTCGCAGACATGTATCGATATGTCGCTTCGCTAAAGCTGAATCATCGATTCACGTCCATATTTGTCAGTAGTATTTCAGAAATTGTCCAGTGCTCATATTTGTGTCTTTCTTATGTTTTGTTTTATAATCATCAAAAACCCTATATGGAAAGGAAAAGACCATTAACTCAAGAGAAAATGGAGTACTACGCAAATCAAAGCGATTCTGAAATCGACGAGATTTTTGGCGAGAGATGGTAACGAAAGTAGCGGGTTATGAACCTTCTGGGAATTTAAGTGATAGTGAAGATGAAGTCACGCTCGAACTGGAAGTTGATTTAGAACCAGAAGATAATGACAATGATCTCTAAGCAACAATATCAAATGCGAATGATAGTTTGTGGACAGAAATCCAACAAGATCCTGAATTATTTATTTTCCAAGAAAATGTTGTGTGGATACATCACATTTTACGCTTGTACTGTTGGTGAACTTATTTTTTTGGATAAGTTTCTTGCATTGCTGGTGGAACAAACTAATTTATATGCTGCGCAAGAAATTGAAAAATCGCAGAAAAATAAAAAAAATCTACTAGATTATCAAAGTGATAAGAAGTCAGTGCTGAAGAAATGAAAGTGTTTATTGGACTTTGCTGCAAATGGGACCTTGTACTTTCCCATCAATTGGACATTACTGGAGCGCAAATAAGCTATATAATGGAAACTCTTGGCGCTCACATATGAGTCGCAATCGATTCCAGTTGTTACGTTGTTATTTTCTTATTTTCATTTGGTTGATAACTCAATGTCATCTGCCAACAGAATGTACAAGATGAGACCAATACTAAATTATTTCAATAATATTATGCGTGAAATCTGTGTACCGGATAGAAATATTTGTATTGATGAATCCATGATGCTATGGCGGGGAAGATTGTTTTTTCGTCAATACATAAAAAATAAAAAACACAAATATGATATCAAACTGTATGAACTATGCGAGTCCGACGGTCTCTTAATAAAATTAAAGATTTACAGTGGAAAATCTGAGCAAACTGAAAATAATATAGGTCACACTATTGACGCTGTTCTACATTTACTTGATAAAGTAAACACGGTTTACATGGATAATTTTTATAATTCTGTTGCTTTTACAAAACTGCTAAATACACGAAAAACTTATGTGTGTGGAACCTTACGAAGTAATAGAAAAGGAAACCCCAAAGATGGCGTAAATCGTAAACTGGCGGCGGTAAAATGGTCCCGTTACTGTATGCAAATGAAAAGACAAACGAGATGTCCTTACCATTTCAAACATGCATGCTGTTGAAATGGTAGAAGTAACCAATAGAATGTCTGGCATTGGCCGATCAGATCAAAACCTTTCGTACTACTCATCTCTAAGGAAGACTATTAGATGGTTCAAAAAGATTGCACTACATATTATAAAGATATACATACACACTGCTCACAAAAATTTTCAGAGAGTAACTTCTTCTAAAATGAAACTGATAAAGTTCAGAGAAGAATTCGTAATCGCGTTGATCGGAGAAGAAATCCAACCAGTTCGGAAAAAAATTAGATTGCAAGAGCTCCATTATTTAGAGAGTCTACCACCAACCGAAAAAAAAACAGCGTCCGCCGAAGCCATGTATATGTACCCAAGCAAGAAAACGCCGAGAAACTCGTTACTTCTGTCCAGCCTGTAATGAGAAGCCAGCCCTTTGTGTGGAAGATTGTTTCAAGAAGTTTCACAATCAATAAAATATTATTTTATTTCTTAAATTTAGATTAATATTCAAAAAAAAAATTATGAAATTGTTTTTTGTTCGATTTTTAATAAATTTTCTGTTCATGCAAGCCAGCCTTTATTTTTTTTCTTATATTTTTTTTATATTTTGAGTTGACTCGTAGCTAGTCAAAACTGGCAAGTAAACACAGGACGAGATAACTCCTAGTTGGCTTCCTAGAAAAGATCGCAATCTATGAGTTATCTCGTACTTGGCACTCAACTTGTTAATTTTTTATTTTTTATTTAATTTAATTTAATTTTTTTTTTCGTTGTAGCTTATATTATTTTATTTTATTTTCTACTATTCTATTATATTTTTTATTTATTTATATATGAACATAAATATATTAAAGCTTTTAATTTATGTTCAATAATTGAAAAAAAAATTGCAACATTTTAATCAAGAACTCATTTTTTTCTTAAATATTTCCCATTATTATTAAATTTTTTTTTAAATAATACTGAATTTATTGTTTATCAGTTTGAGAGAAAAAAGGTTTTTTCCTGTAATTTGTATTTCTTTTGTCCTCTGATATGCTATAATTTTTGTTTGTTTTTTTTTTGTTTCTCGTAACTTTTTTTCTGTATTTCATTTGTATGCGCTACCAAGAGTTCATTTAATTTGCTGTTCCTTTTTCAACCTTTAGCACAACTTGTTGACATAGCACACATGCGTACGCACATAATAAGTATATCCTGTCCTTTCACATTTTCGTTGTATAATTCGATGGTCGAATTGCTGATTGCTGTTTGTTCGTTTTGTTGTTTCTGTAGGCTATTATTTGTAATTATGTTGGTTCAATTACATATATATATATATATATATATATATATATGTATTGAATGTGAACTTATTTGATATGAATGTCTTTCATTTCATCTCGTTTTAATTTTTTTACATAAATAATCTCTGTTTATATTATTTGTATTGTACTTTTGTGCTATTGTTTGTATGCACTGAGGTATCGAAATGATTACATTTGATGTAATATAATTTTTTTTCGATATTACCTTTTGAAACTTGTCTGGTTTGAGAATTCCTTATCATACCAACAACAGACAAATATTTGTATTATACTTTTAGGCTCACATTCTCAACAAGTACGTAGGCTTAAGTAATTCGAAACTCGAATTTGGTTTTATTTTAATTTTAATTTTATCTTATTTAATTTAATATTTTATATAATTTAATTTAAATTTATTATATATTTCATATTATTTTATTTTGATTATATTTTATAATAAATATATTATTTTAAATTAAATTAATTTATTTTCTTATCTTTCTTTGATTTATTTTTTATTTAATTTAATTTTCTTCAACTTTTCTATTTCAAATGTTTTTTTTTTTTTTTGAAATATTCTTGGTCAAAATATCGGCTACCATTTCATTCCAGGAAGTGTACTTTAAGTCGTTGCTTGTTGCATAGTAGACCTATTTCTACTAAAAGTTTTCTAATATATACCGCTTCTTTTGCAGCTGCTGTCAATGCCATATATTCAGATTCAGTGCTGCTGAGTGTGACGGTATTCTGCTTTTTACACTGCCAAGAAAATACTCTACCAGCTAAGGTAAAAACATATGCGGTGAACGATTTTCGGTCCATCGTATTACCAGCCCAATCTGCGTCGACATAAAATTCAATCGGCTTTCCCAACTTCTTGTACTGTAACTTATACCTAGCCGTCTTTGAAAGATATCGCAGAATACGTTTCGCTACATTTTCATGTTCAATATGAAGATCTGTATTTCTCTGTGAAAGTTTACAAACAGAATGCATTATATCTGGACGTGTTGCAAGTGCTAAGTACATTAAAGAGCCTATCAATGATTGATATTTTGTCTTATCGACTCGCTTGCATTGCTCATTACTGCACTTCACTCGAAAACCTGCATCTAAAGGAGTTGCTACGGACTTACAATTTTCCATGCCGTATTCCTCTAAAAGATTTTTTTTAACTGCTCATTACAAAAACTAATTCCTCCTCGATCGCCATTTCGGTTAATTTCGATACCCAAGAAATGATTGAGTTGACCTTTATCAACTAATTTGAAATTCTTAGCGATCGCTGTTTTCATCTACGAAAACCGCTATTATGCTTAAGGCTTCCTTTGTCCTTTTTAAGTAAAGACGTGGTTCGCTTACACATGAAGAAAATGCGATTGATTTCAGGACGGTTTCTGACTGTTTCAGACCATATAGAGATTTATTAAGTTACAGTACACGATTGGGATATCTTTTGTGTGTGAACTGCTCGGGCTGTTTCATATAAACTTCATCCCGTAAATCTCCATTTAAGTATGCTGTTGATATGTCCATCTGATGCAAATACATTTGGTATTCTACTGCAAGTACTATCACCTTACGAATGGTTTCATATCGAACAGTTGGTGAAAATTTTCTTTATAATTTACAACATATTGTTGACTGCAACCTTTACCTACTAATCTAGCCTTGAATCGTTTCACTTGACCGTTTTTATCACACTTTAGTGCAATTAGAGACTCATATTCCCTGATCATTGCTTCATTTTATTCTTTGGAATGCTTCGAATTCATTGCCTAACTTGCCGTTTCAGGTACTTCTATGTCCTCAATGCAATTCAGTACACTAATGATATTAGGCTGCCTTCGTGATCGACCTGGTTTGCTGTCGCGAACTATTCTTCCTATCCTCCCTGGACCTATCTTTACATTTTCATTTTCTAACACTTCATTCAAATCATTTCTGCTACCGTCGTTATTGATGGACCTTTGTTGCTCTTGTGTTAACTGTAAATAATAGAACTATTCGAATGAAGGTTCACGAACGAATGAGCATTTATTTCAATGAATATTATCTCATGATTAGAAAAATAAAAAGCCTATTTTGTTGATTTCCAACAGAATTAATTTTTTTTGTATTATTAATTTTATTGCAATTTTTTTCTTTTTTGATTTTACTTTATTTTATTCCATTTATTTATTTGATTTATTTAATATAGTTTTATTTTATTTTATTTTATTTTACAAATATTTACATTATTTTATTTTATATTTTTTAGAATGTTTATTAGAATTTAATTTAATTTTCTTGTATTTTTTTAAAATTAATTATATTCTATTTTTTATTAGATTTTATTTTGACTCTATCTTTTAATAATTATTTTGTTTTAAAATAAATATTTTTTTAAATTTAATTTTGTTTGTTTGTTTGTTTTACTTTACAATATTTATTTTATTTTATTTATTTATTTCTTTTTGTGTTCTTTACTTTGATTTAATTTTTTGAACAAAATTAGAATTTTTGTTAACTTATTTAAGTTTTTTGTATTGTTTAATTGTTTTTTTTTATTATTGTTTTAGTTATATAAATTTATCCTATTTATTTTTTATTCGATTTATTTGAATTTTATTTTATAATGTTTTATTTAATTTATTTAATTTTATTTGACTTTTATTTCATTTAATTTTTTAAATAATTTGTTTAATTTGTTTATTAATTTGCTTACATTTATTTTATTATTATATTTATATCATATTGTTATTTTATTCTGTTTAAGTTTTTCCTATTTTTAAATTAAATTTTTAATTTTTTTTCCATTTTGTATATTTGATTTGATTTAATTTAATTTTATTTCTTTCTAATTTTCTTCCCTTGTTCGACTTAATTTTCCTAAAATTCACCTATTCTATATGTTTTTATTTAATTAATTTTTATTTTTTTATTTTGCTTTATCGAACTCAATTTATTTTGTATTATATTTAGTTTAATTTTATTTTATTTTATTGATAATTTTTTTTTACTTAGTTTATTATCATAATTTTTTCTTTTTTTTTCTACTTCTTATCATATATTTAAAGATTCCATATTATTTTTTTTAGTTGCTTTTAATTTAATTTTTCATAAAATTAGTTTAGTTTGTTTCATTTTACTTTATTTCTGCCATGCACGAAATGAATAAATATCATTCAATTAAGTGTAATTGCTGTTCAACCACCATAATTGCTGACGCTTGTGAAATATTTAAGAAAAACGTGTCACTTACCAACTCCGTCAACAAAGCTTCAAGAAATTTTGTAAAAAATAATTTGCCGCATCACCGACAATAATGTGAAATCTAAGCAATTTGTTGGCTTAAGTGGAGTTAAATATGTGTTAGTTGTAAACCAACCTTTGTAGAAGATCAATGGAATTATATTAACAGTATTTCAGCATTTTTACAAGTCACTAATAATCACATTCTTAACATATTAGTTTTCGTATTACTTGCGCAGGATGAAAAGCAAAATTTATTAAAAATTGAAAATTTCATTCATTCTATTAAATTTTGCTTATCCAGCTCTTACATTTGCTTTTATTTTATCTGAAAGTGGAAAGCGATATGTGTTCTATGCAGTACTCTTATATACTTGAACAAACATAAGCAGTTGGTGGTAGTGGGCGTATATGACGGTGAAGCATATTTTCAGGCGTTCACAGAGAGATATTAGTTTTAAATTTTCTCAGTTGCCTTAGCTAATGATTTTTGTTTTTGTTTTTTTTTTTGTTTTTTCATTTTTCATTTTTTTTTTATTGTATGTAATAAAGATTCGTTCCATTGGCTTGTTAATATGACTAAATTTCTATGTTTCAGTAATTATTTGAAGGAAGACTTCTTTTTTATTCTTAAATTTGGTTTTATTTATTTATTTATTTATTTATTTTTTATTTTTTGAAACTTGGCACTTTTTAATTTCTTCGGTTTGTATGGCGCTAAGCAGATATCTGAAGCTTTTTATTTTTTATATACTTTGCATTGTTTTGTCTATATCACACTTACTTACCTACCTTTACAGCTGGTTTTAAAATTAGTTTTTCTTACTTTGAAGTTTTCTAGAGGAATTTTTTTCTAATTATCAAAATAACAAATCTTTTTTCTACCATATTTTAAAGAAAATTGTCTTAAAGCAAACTTAAATGTGCTTTTAAACATTCTTTTTTCTTACATACACACTCACAGTATTTACTCACACACTTTTAATTACTTTGAAATATGAAATATCCCGCTTCCCTCTGCTGGGCGCCGTTGACGGATAAATGCGATAAACACAAATGACTCATGGGGAAACGAATGATTGAGTAGAGATTGTAAGCAGAATAATTTAAAGTGTGCACGTGGCAAGCGTCAATTATAGCAAATAATACAAAATACAAAATACAAAAACTAAAAGCTAAATCCAAAAGCACAAAAAAGCGAGAATTTCAAGTTGATTCTCCATGTAATGCCGCTTAAGCGAGATAGTTAATTATGAAATTTTGTTGTTAATTAAGATAAGGATAAATAGATGATTTCCATTTGAAAAATTTATGTTTACAAATATTTGTAATAAAACTCGTGAATTTGTATAATTAACCATTTCTCATACATATTAGCTGTGTTTGTGCTGTTTACAATATTAATCATACGCCATGGCGAGCCTCACTTCAACCGATTCATACTTATACAAGCTGAAATAATTACTTAAATGGCAGGCAAGAGAGAAAAAGAGAGAGAGAGTTTAAATGAATTGAAAAGTATGACACTGATTATTTATTATGTATAAATAAAAAGAGAAATTTTTAGCGTTTAATTTTTAATTAAAATTCATCAAAAAAAGGCAATTTTCATTAAGAAAAGTGCTTTTTGCATAATTTTTTTTATTTTATTATTATTAATTTTCTTTGTGAATTTCACTTCTTTGCACTGCACACTGCACTACATTCAAGAATTTATGTTAAATATGCTAAAGCTTCGGCACAAATTAAGTAAAAATATTTCAGTATACAGTTCACTCTACCAATATTGTGATGAGCTTGGCCCATATAGCCTTGTATTGCTTTGATCTATCACATCTCTGCTGTCAGCGACAGTTCTGTTATCGGTCAATCATGACAGTCAGTGGAGCTAATTAGCAATTTGGATTATTTTCAAATAAATTACTGATAAATTATATAGGCTGTGATGAGATGGAAATTTGATTTAATTAAAAGCAAAAGCAAATGAAGCCTGGATATGGGAAAAGAGAGATAAAGTAAGCAGGAGAAAGCATGTAGGTGTGTTTTGCTGAAAGCTTCAATGCGACTAAATTGTTGTAATTAAATCTAGCATTTCTTGTGTATCTTGCACGGTCTTCGTTTGCCTTCATTTATCAACATAGAATAAACGAATGTTTCCCTTCACAAGTTGTCAGAACAGATTTTATGGTAAAGTAAATTCCACGCGGCCGCAATAGCCGAGGGGTTAGTATTGCCATGAGACCATGTGTAAGCTCACGCAAGTGAGGAAATCTTCTGCCTGCCATTCACCTGGAATTCTTTTACATATGATTCAGCGACTCGATATAAGGGAGCTGTGGAACGAAATAGTAAATTCCTTGCGTACCGCTGCTTCGGAAACAATTGGTTTTCAACAATACCAGAAAAACAGCTGGTACGATGAGGAATGTCGAGCTGCAGTGGAGAGAAAGCAGACTGTCTATCCCGCAACTTCGCGATCGACTGTAACAGGTGCGGGGTCGGATAGATACGGAGAGCTAAAGAGGTGATAAGCAAAACGGATTTGCGGACAAAAAAATAAAATAAATAAAAAACCAAAATGCGTGAGTATGGAGAGCTTGAGAAACTGCCCCATAAAGGTAATGCTCAAATGTTCTCTTAGAGGATGCGGCAACTTACAGAAGATTTTAAGACCGGAGGAAACTCGTGTAGGGACCATGGAGGTAATCTGGTGACACATGTTCAGAGTTTACTTAGTGTATGGACGGAACACTTCTCCAACCTGCTCAATCGCAGTGAAAGAGAAAACCGCGGAGATGGAGAACCCGAAACCCCAATCTATGACAATGGTATAGATACGTCATCAGCCGACTTTGAAGAATTTCGAATAGCGATTGCCTGCTTAAAAAATAACAAAGCGGCAGGAGCCGATGGCTTACCGGCAGAACTATTAAAATACGGCGGTGAAGAGCTGGCAAGGAGCATGCATCAGCTTCTTTGCAGAATATGGTCGGACGAAAGCATGCCTGACGAACTTGATGCTGGAGAAAATCTCTCTGGGAACCAGCATTAACAACACCAACAATGTCAGCAGATTCACTCTTGCCAACAGGTGATATTTTGGACTGAGTAGGCAATTGAAAAGTAAAGTCCTCTCTCGACGAACCAAAACCAAAATCTACAAGTCGCGCATCATTCCCGTCCTGACATATGGTACAGAAGCCTGGACGATGTCTACATCCGGTGAGTCGGCTTTAGGAGTTTTCGTGAGAAAAGTTTTACGGAAGATTTATGGTACTTTGCACGTTGGCAACGGCGAATACCGCAGACGATGGAACGATGAGCTGCACAAGCGCTCCAGCTTTGAAAGTGTTCGATGGAGTACCCGCTGGCTAAAGCAGAGAAAGAGGAATACCTCCACTCCATTGGAAAGATCAGGGCGACCTGGTATTTCTAACTGGCGTCAAACAGCAAAGAGAAGAAAGGAGTGGCGCGCTATTGTTGACGAGGCTATAATCGCGTAAGCGGTGCCTACGCCAAGAAAGAAGAGGAGAATTCGCCCCTCGGTAGGGATGTCAAACCCTCCGAGTGTGTTTCTGACATGAAATAAAAGCTCTCCATGAAAATCCAGTGGCCGTTCTGAGGCGACTTAGGCTAAATTGTAGGTAAATTGAAAATAATCAATAACATCAACCATCAATATAATCAACCGGGTATAAAGCGGAGCTACAATCACGGCTGCGAAAGCTATGGAAGCCGAAGTTATTAACTTGAGCCAGTGCAAATTCCGTCATGAGAACGAAAAGACATCCACGAAGGGCATAGACAAGGAGGAGGGGGGCTGTTGATTCTGCGAAGGAGGTAGAGCAGCCATCAAGTAAAATTCTAGAAAAGGCTCCTAGCTCATCTACGGGTATGGAAATGAACATGTTATTGTGTGCAATTTCGCAAATCAATGCCAACATGGCACAAAAGATGGATGAGCAGAAAACGAAAATTTCCCAAAAGAAGGATGAACAGAATGCCGAGATGTCGCAAATGAATGCCGACATTACACAGAAGTTGAATGGACAGGAAGCCAAGATGTCATAGAAGTTGGATGAACATATTGCCAACATGTCACAAATGAATGTTAGCAACCTGTTCATTTCATACCAAATGCAGGATCAGGAAGCTCATATTTCATTCTGGTTCACACTGAAACTGTTGTCAAAAGAATGCGCAGGACTCAAAAAGAGACAGGATAAAATCGAGGAGCGTCAAGATAAAAAGAGCACCTCTGAGCTCTCCTGCTAAGACCAAAGTCAACCAATTGGAAGGTCGCGTCAGCGATTTGCTTTTGAATTGTCCAATCATTTCGAGGAGCACTCCCAGGATAAAAGCACCATCCATTGACGGAAAAATATGGCTACAGCAAATAACTGGAGCATGGAGGAGACATCAGCTGCACTATTCGTGGCATTGAAGGGGCCCACAGCGGAAATTTTGCAGTTAGTTTCCGCAAATGAGAGAGACAACTATGAGGTACTAATGCGAACCGTGAAAAAAACGCTATTGTAGCGAGCATAGAAGGCAAATCTATCAGATGGAATTAGAGCACCGCTACCAGAAGCCCAATGAGATTCTATAGGAATTTGCCTGTGAGATCGAGAAGCTAGCTCATTTGGGTTATGAAGATAGTTTTGGAGAATACCACGAAGGGATAAAAATTCAGAGGTCCATCTTATCAGCGGAATAAGAGGCACATATATAGAGAGACATACGCAAATCCAAAGCCAACATTTGCTGAGACTCTCTCGTATGCTCAGTTACAGGAAATGGCCGCGCTCTTGTGTAGGCCAGTGTGCAGAGCGAGCTGTGAAGAATTAGAAAGTTCAGATGTGATGAAAGGAATCTGGAAAACGTCGAAACTCCAACCGCCAATAGGATTAGTGAGAAGATTTGCTACAACTGTAGCAGTTAAGGACAGTTCACCCGCGACTGTAATATGGGCTCCACTAGAGAAGTAGGAGTACAAAACCATAAATTTGAAGAATAATACCCCATAATCTCCGTGTCGAAAATCGATATCAAGGCGAGCAACTTTACTATCAGTGGATACGCGGATGGATACGAGCGAGTACTAACTGTGAATACTGGCACGTCAAACTCCATCATTCGATCTGACTTGATCACCAAGGAAAGCGGTCCATTGCACGAAGATAAATCAAGTTGGGGGTTTTAGAATTTACCCGCGGTAAGGCATGCCTGCCGTAAGAGGCGACTAAAATCCAATAGTTCCCGCGGCAGTCGGGTCTTTATACCGGAACGAGCCGGATTACAATCCAGCCAAGGACTGTCACTTCCGCAATATTACTCGAAGCCCAATTTGTGGATTTTTTATGTGGTTACAACAATAACAATAACAAGGGTTACCATGCAACGATTATTGCAGTAATTACCAGGAGGTCGAAGAAGAGGAGACGGTAGAACTTCTTATATGCAGATTAAAAGCATTGTATAGGAAAAGGTTAGTAACTATCGGCATCGGTTCGCATCTTGACCACAAGATAGTTTAGAGAGAGAACATGGTAGTGCGATGAAGTTTCAGTCATAATGTGTCTCATAAAGGACTAGGAGCGCTGCAGGGCATTCACTCTATATAAGAGGCGGATATTCTTTAAGCTTTATTTTAAATATTAAAATATTTTTCGTATGCCACTTCTGAATCCAAAGCTGTAATAAAGGGTGATCCATTTCGAGGTTTCCTACTTTTTAAAGAAAAAAACACAGAAAATTCAAATTTAATGGGGAATGTTTATTATCATTCGAAAGAACATTCTTTGGCATTTATTTTTTTTTTTTGAAGATTATCTCTTTCAAATGTTGACCGCGAGTACGTTTCAGATGGTCCATCCGTTGAGTACAATTTTCGATGACTTGTTCGACCATTTCCCCTGGTAACTGGCGAACTATACGCGTGATGTTTTGCTCCATGGATTGAATCGAAGCGGGATTACCCGCATAGACTTTAGACTTTACATATCCCCACAGGAAAAAGTCTAACGGTGTGATATCACATGATCTTGGTGGCCAATCCACCGGCCCAAAACGTGAAATTATCTGCTCACCGAAGTGTTCTCTCAATAAATCCATGCGATGTGTGGGAAGTGTGGGAAGTGGTGCCGTTTTGTTGTAACCAAATGTCACGGAGATCACAGTCTTCAATTTCAGGCCCCAAATAGTCGGTTATCATGGCGCGATAATGGACGCCATTGACGGTTACGCTCTCACCGGCATCATTTTTGATGAAATATGGACCGATGATTCCACGAGCCTGCAAACCACACTAAACTGTTGTTTTTTCTGGATGAAATAACAGCTCTTGAATCTCTTCAGGTTGCTCTTCGTCCCAAATGCGACAATTTTGCTTGTTTACATACCTATTGAGCCAGAAATGGGACCAGTTGTTGAAGAAAATTTGGCTCGAAAATTTCGGATCTTCTTGGAACCTTTCAAGAGCCCATAGAGCGAAGCGATGTCGCTTGGGAAGGTCGAGCAGCTTCTGATCTTGCAGACGCTGTATTTTGTACGCTTTTAATTTAATATCTCGACGAAAACTGCTCCAAGTCGTCCCATACGTCAGTTCGAGTTGCTGCGAACGGCGGCGAATAGACCTCCTTCTTATTCGTGTACACTCTCAGCGACAGCTGCTAAATTCACTCCGTTATGGACGTGGTCTATTCGATCGAATATTAACAAAAATTAATGCTTGATCTCAAGATGGTGATGATGGTGATGCGAATAGTAAGCTCAGTTGGCCTATTATGTTGACCATAAGTTGAGCGAAGCGCGCGAAACACATTCTTTACAGAACGTGAATTTTCGTAACAAAGTTGAATGATTTGTAAGCGTTGTTCAGGCGTTATTCTTTCAATGATGAAATGCCAAATAATACTGAACAAAGATAAGATGACAGCTTGACACGACTCACGCGTGATCTGTCAAAAAAAGCTATTGAGAAAAGTACCTCTACTGGGATCAATGAAGCATGATATTTGATCCTGAAGTTGCATAAGCCTAAAAGTAGACTACAAATTTAATTCAGTAGTCCGAAATTATTGCAAGAGGGATAAGTGTATCAAAACTTCCCAACCAAGCAACGACAAACTTTTGTCTGGCCAGCAATAAAGTATGTGATCTGATTTTCTTATCAAAGGCTGATTAATTGTTAATAGTAGTGCTCCGAATTGACCTTTTTTCGCCAAGTTGAGTCGGGTCATAATGAACATTGCCCTTTCATTCACAACAAGCACACAGAACCAGCACATTTATTGAGGAAATTTAGGCTTTGAAGTCATTTGTGGAGCGTCACCGGCCTTTGGCCATAATTTTTTATTTATTTATTTATTAATTTTTTATTTTTATATTTATTAATTTTTCGTATTTAATTTATTTTTGCTTCAGAAATATTTCGATTTTGTTACATTTCAGAAGCGTTTCACCGCTGTTTAATCACGTGGCACTCAAACATCGAGCTTCCAAACTGCCCCGAGAGAGTTGCCTAATGCCTGTACTATCTCCTTACCGCTAACATTGCGCTCTTCCTTCATCAGTTGCCAAATTTCTTCGTATAAAATTTAGAAAATTATTTTTAATTTTTTTTTTTTTTAAGTAAAGTTAGTTATTTTTCAAAATTTATTTCTATATCTTTAATATTATTTTTAATTTTCCTGTTTCTCCAGAATTTCCAATTTATTGTGTGTTGAAGTTGATAATATTCTATAAAATTAATTTTGTTGTTGCTTTGTTCCATGCTTACACCCTTACCATACAACAGAAACAAAATTCACTTACAAATAAAGTTGTCCAAGGCAAAGAAAGGATGGATTTAAGGATAAAAAGCGTTAACAAAATAAAAAGAAAGCAAAAGAAGAAAAAAATTTAGAAAATTTCCTTCAATTATGCCCGTCCAACACCCCACGTCAATCACTACAACCGCCTACAAGTGAAAAATTGCGTAAGCTTTGATGTTCACCCAAACACGAAATTCGGTTGCTAAAATAGCAGAAAACCGAGGCAAATGCGAACGAAATGTGAGCAAGAAAGGCTAAACTGGATAATCACACAAATTAACGCAAAAAAGAAGCAAAAAAAGAATAAAATAATAAATAGAAAGGCAGCTGCCCGTGCAAAACACACACAAAACAGTGTAACAACAAAACTATGTTTGAGACGAATCCAGCGTATTACATGGTTAGCAAATTAAACACGTTTTCGCCAAGAATCCAACACTAACAGTGCAAATATTCTTTAATTTCATTTCATTTTATTTCAATTTTTTTATTTTTTATTTTTTTTTTTGTCTAAATTTTTTATGTTATTTAAATTTATTTTTAATTTTTTATTACTTTATTTTTTATTTCTTCAATTTTCCATTATTTTTTTTACTTTAATTTTTTTTGTCTCAAGCTATAAATTTTCTTTTCTCTTTACACTCTCGAGCACTGTGGTTTCTTTAGTGTTTAGTTGTGTGTTTTTTATGCAAATTTATAAATTTACGGTTTTTAATGAAAATTATAGTCATAATACCACCACACTAAAGCCACCAATGACTGAAAAAACAACTGAAAATGACAAAAGTTTGGTGCATCCAAATATAATCACACAAACATGCATACATAAATCACGCAAATATTACTTACGCACAATTACATCGACAACTAAACGAGAAGCCACAGCTGCTGGCAATCAATGCCTAAACTTTTTTACGACAATATGTAGTATGGAGGCGTGATGCTTACGCTAGAAAGACTTTAGAGGCTGATTTGTCTGAGAGACAAATTTTCTTCTTTTTTTTTTACTTTTAAAGGGTGATCCAAATAGAGGTGCTTTTTTCAATAGCTTTTTTTTGACAGACCATGCGTGAGTTGTAGCTGAGAGTGTACACGAGGACCATGGATAGTCGATTCCGCGCCGTTCGCAGAAACTCCGACTGACGTATGGAATGACTTGGCGCATTCTATGTTCAGATCTTAAATTGAAAGCTTACAAAATACAGCTTGTGCAAGAACTGAAGCCGCTCGATCTTGCCAAGCGACTTCGCTTTGTTCTATGGGCTCTTGAAAAGCTTCAAGAAGATCCACCATTTTCGAGCCAAATTTTGTTCAATGATGAGGCCCATTTCTGGCTCAATAGGTATGTAAACAAGCAAAATTGCAACGTTTTGGTGTGATTTGGAAGCCAGTGGAATCAACGGTCCATATTTCGTCAAAAATGATGCCGGTGAGAATGTAACCGTCAATGGCGACCGTTATCGTGCCATGACAACCGACTATTTGATGCCTGAATTTGAAGCTCGGGATCTTCGCCACATTTGGTTTCAACAAAACGCCGCCACTTCCCACACATCGCATCAGTCAATGGATTTATTGAGAGAATACTTGGGTGAGGAGATAATTTCACGTTTTGGGCCGGTCGACTGGCCACCAAGATCGTGTGATATCACAGCGTTCGACTTTTTCCTGTGTGGATATGTAAAGTCTAAAGTCTATGCAGACAATCCCGAACGAGTCATCGAAAATTGTACTCAACGGATGGACCATCTGGGACGTAGCCGCGGCCAACATTTGTTCTGTGCTTTTCTTTAAAAATGTAGGAAACCTCGAAATTAACCATCCTTTATTTAAAAAAAAAAAATTTATTATTACCCCTCTCCCTCCTGCAATCAGATAATTCATTCGGCGGCAAACGTTGCTCTCTTTGTGGTTATTAACATCGAAATAATTTTGACGCGCCATATTGTTTTGAAATTTTTAAACATTTATTAAACTTTCGCCACAGGCAGTCGGATGGCTTATCCTCTGATAAATACTGCTTCGAGGCTAACAGTAATGTCATAAAGCATTTGTAGGGCGCTATTCTTGATCCACTCACATAATTTGTGACATCACTCCTGTTTTAGACCAATTTGTAGCATAATTTTAGCGCAGTAGAGAAAAATGAAAGTTTTCGTGAGAGCTGAAAAATAAGTTACTTATTAATAAATGTCCTTTCTTCATCGTATTTTTCCCGCAGTAGCCGAGTGGTTAGCATTATGTGCCAACATTCGGAAGGTCAGGGTTCGAGTCCTGGTGCGATCGGCATCCAAATTTATAGAAAACTAATTTTTCTAATTGCTGCCGCCCTTCGGCATGGCATGATGTCAAGACCTCCACAAACAAGACTTTGCTTCTAATTGGAGTCCAGCTCGGCTGAAAATCGCTTCATCGAAATTAAATTTAAAGTAAATTAAAGTAATTGAACAGAGCGAGCCAGTAGCTAAGAACAGCTTCAACAATTAGTTGCGTACCTTTTTTTATCCGGATTTTCGCTTACCTTCCCCAGCTCTTTAGCTAAAACATTCAAGTCTGTTCTTTGACGGTCGTCCAAAGCTGCGAATTGGCAACCCCAACTGTTGGCGGTATCTCCTGCTCCTCTACGTCAGCCTCAGTGCAGGTAGCTTCAAAGAAGTCTCATTCCTACGGGAGTTTAGTAGTCGGTTCCCATCTCTGAACAGAGAAGAGTGTATGAGCCCGGTCTATACCCAATAAAATAATGGCAATGGGAAAAACAGATCTACCTGAAGATGACGCCAAGATAGGGCCCTTAAGACCACCAATAAATGCATCTCTCAGCATCTATGCTGACGGGTCGACTCTGCGTACAACCTTCGGTGCCACACTGCACCTACAGTGACCCCGCTTCTCTCGCAGATTCCTGATGCTGCAAGCACATCACTGTACCTCGCAGCCTGTCCCTTGCGAGAGGAGTGGGTTTTCTATTTTTTTAGTTTGTTTCCTCAGTAATACGAAGCCGCATTATGTTATCTGATGGTTTTGAGTCTGTTTTGGGTTTAGGTGCACTAGCAAGCAGTTTGACTGCTTCTGACGGCATGTAACCGCTGCTTGCGCTCTTCACCCCAAGCCGTTTGTCAGCCTTTTTGCCAGGGCTCATTTTCCTCTTTCCCTTTTTGTGTTTGCTCGTCTGAGAGTAGAGTTGGAGCCTCCAGAATCTATGCCTCTACCGAAGCTGGGAGTTGATTTTTACTTTCTAATCCATCGTTTATTTACATCTTCGCTCATCATGTTGGGTGGCATATTTATTCTTTCCACCTTTCCGGTGGACTACTTTACAAAGGGAATGCCTTCCGATATTCCTCTACTTCCCGAAACGCGTCCTAGAAGTAAACCGGTGTGCCCCGTCCTTTCCTCTTTCCTCCCCAACTTGGTCGCGGCACCGACTATGGCAGAGTTCTTGAGAGAGTTGGTGAGTATTATGATATTTACAAGTATGGTGGGTTAAATTGTTGAATTCTTGACTTTCTCGTAATAACCAAGTCTCAGCCTTTTCCCGGGTTTTTCCAATCGAGATGCTAAAGATCAATTTTTAAGATAAGTACACACAACTTTTGAATATTCAGAAGCGCCATAGTGTTTTAGGTGAACCCAACGACTCATATGTGATGTGACATATTAACTGTTATAGAAGAATCGGCCATTGGCTTATTAAAATTAAAGCTTTATAAATTATACTCAAGTAACATAAGCTGACAAGTAGGTAGGTAAGTAAGTAAGCATGTCTATCGGTGGCACATCACGTTCTAACGGAATTGATTTTCAGAACTAACATACATTTATTCAAGCCAACAACTTGGTGTGTTGTTAACCGAAAAAAAGATCCAATTTATTATCCCTTACAATGGCAAATGAGAGGAGAAAATATTAAACCAATATATTGTGGTCGGCCGCTAAATGAAAGGAAACTCACATATATTCGCAAAAACACAGAGTCTAATATACCCTGCAGGGAAAAATAGAATAACGGAGCACTCATCTACAAAAATCGACTTATTATTCAGCAATAATGACCAGATTAAAACTGAATATTTAGGTGAATATAGAATTTCGGATCATGAGACAATTCATTTCGAACTACCTACAACTAAACATTGCAAAATGAGAGAATGTTCCACTGTCGTTTCTTGGGAGCACTATAGCGCTGAAAATCTCTTGTACCTGCTCCGTACATGTGACCTCAGTTCTGTTCTTCACGGTGGCACCGAAAATAAAATTCAGGCTGTGAATAAAATATTGACGGAAGCCATGCAGTCATTGACATATGAGAAGCGGATCCGGAAACAGCTGAGAAATAAGTGGTACGATCGTGAGTTAACGCTGCTTAATAAAAGAAAGTTTGAGTTATCTATTGATGTAAGAAGCACAGGTTGCTGGGATGAGTATAGTGCCATTAAGACAACATACAAATAAAAATTAAATATAAAAAGAAGAAATATATGGAAGAGAGAGTACTTAGAAGCGAAGGCGACATGAGACAGATGTGGAGGTGTCTGAAAGACCTAGCGGAGTTATCCGATAACAAAAAACACATTTCCAAAATAGTAATTAACGATGAATGTATTGAGAAAGAGAATGATATAGCCAATCTTCTAAACAATTTTTTCGTACAAAGTATAGTTCAAATTAATGATAGTATTGAAAGCATCACTAGTACGTCTATTATGGACTTAAATAGCTCGAGAGAGATTTTTGAATTCACTGATGTTGGATTGGATGATATAATTGCTATCGCACGCGCTTTTAAGAGTAAATATGGTGGGAAAAGGCTTTTGTCTGAGGGCGTATTCAAAGACGCAATGCCCTATATTGCTCACATATATAGACATATAATTAACGATTCACTTAACCATAGCGTTATTCCTGATTGCTGGAAAATATCGACAATAATACCCGTTGAAAAAGTTGCAAGCATAGTGAAGCCTAAGGAGCTCCGCCCTATCAATACTTTACCTGTTGATGAAAAAATTCTCGAAACAGTGGTGAAAAATAAACTAGTGGCATACCTAGATAAATTTAATGTGATTATACCGGAACAATCAGGATTCAGAAAGAGTCACTCATGCGAAACAGCACTGAATATGGTAATGGCGGAATGGAAAGGAGACATGGCGGAAAAAAGGCGGTGGGCTCGGTTTTCATAGACCTTAAACGAGCATTCGAAACGATTGACAGAGCTGAGCTGTTGAACGCCATGGCTAGACTTGGTAAAATAGGGAGACTCTTTATATATATGGCTATGCCACAAATAATTGAAATTAAATCTGGATAAAACTAAATTCATGATATTTTGCAAAAACCGCACCATTATAAACGATTTAAACAACATTAGCCTGAAAATAAAAGAAGATGAGCTTCAAAAAGTAAGCACAATGAAGTATTTGGGAGTTTTAATAGGTGAGAATTTAAATTTTGTAGAACATATAAGCTACTTAGAAAACAAGATTGCAAGAAAAATCGGCTTTATGTACAGAACATGTAAACACATTAGTCAACATCACAAAATATTAGTATACCGATCAATTATTGAACCGCACTTTATCTACTGTCCTACAATTCTACTGTTGGCAAATGACACACACATTAAGAAATTACAAATACAGCAAAACAGGGCAATGAGATTGATTTTAAAATGCACCCCAAGAACACCAAAGATCACAATGCTAAATATGTAAAATTGGCTGAGTGTTAAGCAATCGATTATTTATTTCACGTTAAAATTTATACATAATGTTAAGTTAGGAATATTACCAAACTATTTGAGTAGTAGACTTCATTTTAATATTGAGACCCATGATTATGGGACAAGAAGTAGCAACAATATAAGACTGCCTAGAGTAAGAACTGAGTTCGATAAGAAAACTTTAGAGTACTTAGGTTATAAAGTGTATAATGAGTTACCTACTGCAATAAAAAACTGTGAAAATATACATAGGTTTAAAGAGAAATTATTTTTACATTGTAGAACACTAAATGTGCATTGAAATTTTTATAGTCTTAATATTTTTTGTAAACTTTATTTGAATTAGATCTTGAAGACCGTAATAAATAAATAATAATAATAAAATAATAAAAATAATAATAATAAAAATACCGGTTGTTAATTAAAATTCAACTAGTTCGCAACTAGTTCATATTCGAGCTATTTCGCCTTTTAACATGATTACCTACTACGAACTGTCAATTCACCAGCTAGTTAAATACTAGCTCGCATCGTACTAGTCAAAAACCAGCTAGATTGCCGTCAGTTTGCTTATTGGGAAATTCTAGTACTCATTGTATATTACATACGTATAGTTCACAATGAATGCCTAAATTTAATAAAAATTCTTCTAAGACAGATGGTTTCGAGCCTGTTTCTGAGAACTGTTTTTACGAAAAGTGCACTAGGGGCTGACGTATTTAAAAAAAGAACGTACTTATGCTTGATATTTGGTACATTATTTCTTTCCAGCAAGTGGAACAGATACCGATCTCTGTATTTGAAGCTTTTATAGGACTGTTCGTCATTCTTTACCCATCTTCACACCTTTACAATGGAGGATGGAGGATGGAGCCATGTTTAGAAGTTCACGCAAGTGAGGAAAGTTTTTGACTGCCATTCAGCAGGCATCGACCAGAATCGATGTTTTTACATATGGGGGTTCAAGCATCTCACGATTTCCGGTCTTAGACCAAGTGTCCTATGGGTAGCCAATAAACATTCGCTTAAATGCGAGCTAAGGTTAAAAGGCGAACTCCTCGCGGTTGTGCGTAGGGTTTGGAACCCACCACATAGAAACTATACTTCAATGAAAAATCTACAAATTCCTCGGATGAGAGATCCCCCTTTTGATGACGACCCCCGCAAACATTTAGACAATCACGATTTGAGAGCATTCACCAGGAATGTCCGGTTTCTTACTTTTGGAAGATGCCGCTGCCCATCTGGTTGAATCTCACCTAAGACTAAAGGCTGACATCACTGCCGTCCAAGAAATGCGATGGACGGGAGAAGGACGGAAGAAGTATGGAAGAAGGTGGATCCTGGTGAAATCTACGGCAGTGGACATATAGAGGAGTGCGAATTTGGTGTTGGCTTTGTGGGGGGAGAGAGTCTCTCTCGCAGAGACCTGAAAATGAATTATATTAGAAGATGCGACGACTTACAGAAGGTTTCCAGTCCGGATAATGCTCATGTTGAGATCAAGGATGTAATCTGGTGTGCGATATCCAGAACATACTAAGTGTATGGAAGGAACATATCTCCAGTCTGCTGAATGGCAGTGAAAGTGAAACACCCGGAGATGGCGAAACTCGAAACCTCAATCGACGACTGTGGTATAGATTGTGATGAAGTTCGAATAGCGAAAAAAAATAACTAAGCTACTGGAGCCTAACGGCAGAACTATTCAAATACGGCAGTAAAGCACTGACAAGGTTCATGCATCAGTTTTTTAACAAAATATGGTCAGACGGAAGCTCATAGATAATTTTGTTTACCTAGGAACTAAAACTGACACCAACAACAATGTCGACCTTGAAATCCAACGCAGAATCACCCTTACTAAGAGGTGCTTCTTTGTACTGAGGGGAAGTTGAGAAGTTAATTTCACTCTCGACGAACTAAAGTCAAACTTTAAAAGTCGCTCATCATTCCCGTCCTGACATATGGTGCAGAAGCCTGGACGATGTCTACATCCGATGAGTCGGCTTTAGGATTTTTCGAGAGAAAAGTCATGTCGTCCGAATGGATGAAAGCATTCCAGCTTTGAAAGTATTCGATGGAGTACCCATTGACGGAAGCAAAGGCAGAAGAAGACCTCCACTCCGTTAGAAGCATCAGTTGAAGAGTGAGCTGGTTTCCCTTGGTATTTCCAACTGGCGCCCAACAGCGAAGAGAAGGAAAAAGTGGCGCGCTATGGCTGATTCTGCTATAATCCCATAGGTACCTACGCCAACGAAGAGAAAGAATAAATATGGATGGTACGGAAAGAATTAAACTTAAACTTTTTATGACTATTTTCGAGTGGATGAAGGCGTTGGTATCGGAGGTGCAGTAACTAATGCCGAAATTTTGTTTGCGGCAGATTTAAATGAAAAAAGCAACAATAAATATGAGGACACCATCACCTTAGCAACACTCAGTAATCCGAGGTTTTTTTCGTTTCTCTAAAAAAATTTCAAACCATTTGATACCGCAAACACTCGATAATTCGTAACAAGTTAAGAGTCCCCCCGAGTTTTGTATTGATCCGAGTCTACTGTACTAGTTTTGTAACAGACATTTTTGCATATTAGTCTACCTTTTCCCTATAGGGTGGGTATAAATATGCTGGAACACATATGGTCCACGCTGATTGACCTCCTTCTTATTTCTTCTCCACTCACACATTTACAGTAATTTTTCTATTCTAGTTGGCATAACAGTCACGTGCTAGGCGCTAAGGCTAACCCACAAAGCTTTACCCCTTATTTGTGTATGTGCATATGTTTATCTCATGCAATACCCGCTGTTAATCAATAATTATCAAGTGACTTGGAAGTTTGTATGAGAGAACACTGAGAGGGTATTGGCTACCAGAGTGGTTTATGGTATTTTAATCACGTCCCCCAGCCAAAGAAACGGCCAGTGCTAACAGTATTTTATCTAGACATTATTGTTCACAAACATGAGTCATACAAGCAAGCATACACTGACATTTGTATATTCTTATGTGGAATTTAAAAAAAAAACAAATAAATTTTTTTTTTTTTTTTTTTTTTTTTTTTTTTTTTTTTGTATAAGTATATAAGTACTCGATTCATAGCCGTCTGACGTTAGCAACCTTTTTTCTGTGGTTTGCTGTTGCTCTTTAGTCACATTCTTGTGCATATATACACTTTAACACGCTTTTTTTTTATCACATTTATCTTTGAACTTTTCTCTGTAAAGTTTTTGCTTAATATTTTAGAATTTTTTTTTTTTTTTTTTGATAAATTTTTCCAAACAGCTGTGTGGTCTATTACGTAGATATTTCTTTCCTTAATAAGTCTCATTTGTTTGCTTTTTATTATCTCTGTTTATACGTTTTTAGAGTGTTTCCATACTCCAGCTTTTGCAGTTTTTGTTTCCATGCGCATTATCGTCATCAACGTTATGGGGAAATTCCGAAATTCGCTGAAACAAAAAGCGTTTGGAAATCCCATTGCCTGAATAGATATTCTTAAACAAAAATGCTTTTCTTTCGTAAACAATAATAAATAAAGAGTTTTTTCCTTTCGTATCATTTTTTTTTATTCTTTTTTTTTTTTTGTTTTGTTTCATTTTTGTTATTGTTTCCGTGCGCGCGCTTAGCTCACGTGGGTAAGTGTGTTTGTGGCGCGATGAGCAATTATTTAGCCTCGAAGCAGGTGTATATGTTTGTGTGTGTGTGTGTGTGTGTGTGCATTTGCGTAAGTGGTTTTAGTTATTGAATGAAAATATATGTGAATATTTTGTTTCTTCAATACAATTTAGAGGCGAAAGTTGAAGTGGGGCCATGAGTAGAAGAACTCCACGCAATTGGTGAAAGTGTTTGATTTGCCATTAAGCTGAGAGTGCCCAGAAATGACTATTTTACATATGGTTCAGCTAGCGACATCTAAGCTTAGCCAAAATATCCTCTGGGTAGCTAGAAAAGAACCGTTTAGAGCCAAGCAAAAGTGAGTAGGCTCCCTCCCTCATAAAAAATTTCCATAAAACACGCAATGGGCACGGATGAGAGATCCCCTTCTAGATAACAATCCGAGCTAATGTTTTAAATGTCACTATTTGATGGGATGTGTCCTGAAATCTATGGCTCTTTAATTTAGAAGATGCCGTTTTCCAGCTAACTGATATCCTCGTAAGACTAAATGCTACCAACACGCCCATGCATAAAGTACGAAGGACGGTACAAGGCCGGAATAGGTGGGTCTTTGTGAAATCTACTATTGCGACCATTTAAAGCAACTCAAACTTGGTCTTGTGGTGGGGGAGACTTCGTCCTCGAATTCTGTAGTTGTTGTAACCGCAGAAAAATTCCCCAGATTAGGCTTCGGGGTATATTGCGGGAGTGACAGTCCTTAGCCGAATAAAAATCAGGGTCGTTCCGTTATAAAGACCCGACTGTTGCGGGAACTATTGGATTTAATTGCCTCTTACGACAGGCATGCCTTACTGCGGGTAAATTCTTGAACCTCCATTACCCGCTGGGGAACCTCCGAGTTCTGCAATTCACCCCGGTGCATGAAAGTCTCGCCACTATACTCATCAAAGCAAACTCCTGTAACCTATCGGCTGATTTGCATCCATGCCCAACTGAAGAAAAAGACGGAAAATTAGAGAAAATTAATTTTTCTAATCGTCGTCGCCTCTGCAGGTCCCTAAATTTGTTGATAAAAGTTGGAGGATGAGCTCGGACGAAACTCGATTCAGTGGTTACAAATAGCAAACAAATTTTATTTGGCGCCAGAAATTCGGTTGTCTGAAGTACCCGGTTTCGCAACTAAATCGGCCATGGGTTTGGTGTGAAATATTAAAGGCAACCGCCAACGAACAAATCGCTCGTTATATTTAGTAAAGGAAATTGTATTAAAATATAGTAAATGATTACAAAGAGAAAATATGAAATAAAATAATATAAAATAAGGACCAAATCAAATTTTATCCTAAGTCCTTTCAATTATGTCACTTTTATAATGTGCGTATAATCCTCAAAAGGGTGAAAGCAATACCTTCTACTTAGGTGAAACACAACACACAACTCACGCGTGGGCATTCAAATTTGTATCCGGATACATTAGCGTTGAAATGGAGTGCTCTTGTGGAAATAATATTTACATTGTATAAGGCATATATACCAATATTAATATGTATGTGAGTAAATATTCTCTTAAAATCTCCCTATTCCGACAAATTGATTTGTGACTTGTAAAACTGCCTTTGCATTGCAAATAATGGCAAATGTCAACAGATTTATAATGAATCTCTCCATTTGTTTATTTTTATTACTTTGAATAGCACTTACTTTACACGGCGGTATGTGCGCAAAACCCTTAGGCATTTTGAGTCGTGTTGTTCGAGTTTAGCATCAACATTACGCACAAATAATTATTTAACATATTTACACAAACACACACATTTTATTATGATGTTCAAAGCTCTGTTAATGTGGTCAACGATTGGTGGTCGCTTTGTGGCTGTGGTGGTGTTGGTGTAGTTGGTGAAAATATCCATATACATATATATATTTATATATTTATGTCACTCTTGCATGCTAACGTGCGTTATAAGCAAATTAATCACGCATACCAATGAAATTCACACGAGCACAATGCTGGATGCGTGTCACGGGCAAAAAACAAGGACAACAACAATGATAGGCAAGTATGAAATTTTTCTTAAATATATATATAAATCTATACCACACACCACGGGTAGATGTAGTAAGGATAAACTGACTTTGCAGCTGTGAAAATTAATCAAAGTAAAATATGTTTCCTCACAGCCATGTCACGCATAACTCACGCTCGCTGAATATGAATGGGAAATTCACTACACTCGCTGGGGGAAAGTTACTAATAAGTGAAGCGAAAAATTTGTTAACGTTAGTAGCTTTGTTGTGCGCAGGGGGAAGGAGGAGGGGAGAAAACTTAGATTTTGGCAGTGTGGATTTTGTGGATAGAAATTCAGTGAATTTTGTTTGAAATTAATCAGATTATGGATTAGTTATTCAAATTTTTTTTACTTATTACAGTTCAATGTGTAGCAACTTCTAGATGGATATTGATAATGATTTTTTTTTTTAATTTTAATTTCAGTAAGCAGTTCTGGAAAAAATTTTAGTTTGCCTGCATTTAACATGTAATAGTATAGTACTAAAATTATATTAAAAGCTTTTGAGTCTTATAAATATTAATCTAAGAGTCCGTTGAGAATTGCAACGATTAAATTCAACATATGACACCTAGCGGTGCTGGTGCGATACTTGAGCGAATATCAAAGGGTGAGGCCTAAAAGTATGCAAGGCAAACTGCTTGCGTATTTTGAAGTCTCAAATATTAAATAAAAAAAAATTTTTTTTTGTTTCACTACTTTATTACTGTTTGCAAAAATAAAAGTAAACCAGAATCGACTAAATTATTTTATTGTTTTTTTCTCATTTTTTTATATTTTTTTCTCATTTTTTCGTAATACTTCAGCCTTTTTTATATTTCTTGAAATATAACAAAATTCACTAGACTGAAAGTTAATTAAAATTCTCTGAACTTTTTCCACTTCAGTGAACTAGAACAACTTCAATGCAAATCTTAAGCTAATAAATTAACTAGATCAAAGTCTTTGGGAAGAAATGCTGAAAGGTAAAAATAAATTTCAAAATTTGTTTAACTTGGTAAAGTATTTATCACTTATAAGTTGAAGGAAAAATTAAAAGACTAATTCTGTTGCGTGCTTGAGTGTTACCGTTCGAATTTATGTACTTCTAAATATTTTAAAAACTATAAAAAAATACTTCAAAATATTATTTTTAATTAAACTAAATAATCAACTGATTACTCAAACACGCTACGCTCTCCCAGCAAAGTTTTCAAATTCCACGAACATATAAGCCAACAAAAAAGCGAATAAACAAAGGAAATGTATGAATATTCATCACTCAAAAAAAACTAGAAACAGCGGATGCCATGGATCATCAATCAATCGCATGAAAAAAACAGCAGCTCATTTGTTTTCATAACGCGTTGAAAATTGCTACTTAAAATATTCATATTTAGGTTTTATACATATGCATATATACATATATATGCATACTATAAATGTATGTGCATATTTTTAAGAACAATAAAAGCAACAGCAGTAAATATTCGAATTGAAAATAATTAGGCTTGCGTAATTAGGTAAACAAAAGAAAGTGAGATTCACGCTTACTGGCTAAATATCATTTGAGCTTTTTATTATTATTAATAATTATAGATCCTGGAAATCATAAAAAATTGATATCTCAATCACGTATAATAAATTTTTATGTACAATTAAACGGATATTGGTTGGTGTATGTATGCATATTTTTCTTCAATAATATACATGCTTGATGGATGAAAATATTTCTTCCGAAATAACATCCGCTTTTAAAATGATGGTGGTGATGAAATGTGTAATTAATTCTGATTCAGCTACGTAAATTGACTTATTTATTATTCTGGTCTTACGAAAATAAAATTGAAATAAAATAAAATTAATTTAATAAAAAACGAAGAAAGAAAAATTTGAACAATATAATATAAAATAAAATTAAAAAAACTACTAAGGTGAAAAAATTAACAAATTAATAAAATAAAAAAAATAATATAAATAAAAAAATGAAAATATTAAATATTGTAAAGTTTTTTCGTTGCTACCTCGATGATTTCCCAAATCCTTCGAGTCTGATCACTGGATTGCTAAATAAAACTCCAAAGACTTGTTCGTTTGGCCTCTTAACCATCAGGAAGTAACCATAGCCAATTGCTTATTTTACAATTATTTATGATACACACTTATTATCTGCTTCTGCTTCAGCTTATCCGTTTCAAAACCACATACAGCTCACAGCAATGTTAACTCCACTGAGTTGTCTACTCGTCTCTTCTCGTGATAGCGGCTGCCGCTCTTTTTATACCTGTAGATGACCCAAATATTCTGTGCACGCGCTTAAGGATAGGCTGATTATTCGTTTGCCTGCGGTAGCTGAAGCTGTTCCGTTTATCCTTAACGACGTGGAATTTCCTACACACTGTCTACCCTTTCGTTTGTCCTTGGTAAGGGTAATTTTCATCTTACTGCCGCTTCTTTATTTTCTGTCCTTTTCGGGGAATTGCCTTTACACTGCTACTCTTTCAATCTGTTCTTGGTATATGGGATTTCCGTCACAACATTATAGGATTAAAATAAAATTAATTAATTAAAAACAAATTAATTAAAAAAATAGCAAAAAAAATAAACAATTTTAAAAAATATAATATATAAACAAAAAAACTTAAAAATACAAATAAAATATTAAATACAATTATTAAATAAAAGCGAAATAAAATAAAATAAATTTAAAAAATGCAATAAAGTAAAAAAAAAC
Source organism: Neoceratitis asiatica (assembly GCA_030068015.2). NCBI lineage: Eukaryota > Metazoa > Arthropoda > Insecta > Diptera > Tephritidae > Neoceratitis > Neoceratitis asiatica. The sequence goes on from CM061527.1 coordinate 43,081,448, forward strand.
AAAAAAAAAATTGAAAAAATAGCAATAGAATAAAAAATAAAAAATATTTAAGAAAATAATAAAATAAAATTAATTTAATAAAAAAACGAAGAAAGAAAAAGTTGAACGAAATAAATAAATAAATAAATAAAAGAGAAATAAAATAAAATAAAAAACGACCAAAGCGAAAAAATTAACAAATTAATAAAATTAAAAAAAAAAAATATAAATAAAGAAATGAAAAAATAAAATTTATAGAATTAAAATAAAAATAATTAATTAAAAACAAATTAATAAAAAATAGCAAAAAAAATATTGAAATAATATAATATATAAACAAAACAAAATTTAAAAAAATTAAAATAATAAATACAATTATTAAGTAAAAGCGAAATAAAATAAATTTAAAAAAATCCAATAAAGTAAAAAAAAAAACAAAAAAAATAAAAAAAATAGAAATATTGAATAAGAGAGAAAAATAAAATAAAAAAGGTGGGCCAAAAAAAAAGAAAAAAAAATGAAATATAAAAATTAAATAAAAGAAATAAAAAATATTTAATATTATCTTTTTAAATATTTTTTATTTTTTTATTTAATTTTTATATTTCATTTTTTTTTCTTTTTTAAAAAAGATATGAAATAAAAATTAATATATAAAATTACAGAAAAAATAAATAAGATTAATAGAACACAAATTTATCGAAATACAAAACAAATAAATAAAATAAAAGAGAAATATAATAAAAATAAATAAGGAAAAAACACTTCGGTGAGAAGATAATTTCACGTTTTGGACCGGTCGATTGGCCACCAAGATCGTGTTGATATCATACCGTTGGACCTTTTCCTGTGGGGACATGTAAAGTCTACAGTATATGCAGGTAATCCCGCTTCGATTCAATGGAGCAAAACATCACGCGTATAGTTCGCCAGTTACCACTCGAAATGCTCGAACGAGTCATCGGAAATTGGACTCAACGGACGGACCATCTCAGACGTGAAATAGATAATCTTCAAAAACGAAATGCCGAAATGTTTTTTCGAATAATAATAAACAATCCCCATTAAATTTGAAATTTTTGTTTTTTTTTCTTTGAAAAAGTAGGGAACCTCGAAATGGATCACCCTTCACCAATTGTGTTGAATCAGTCATGTATGCGCAACAGGTGGACCTGAGACTAACCTATTCGAAAAAATTTATGGTATTTATGGTTCTATTTGCTTGAAATTTGGTACATAGGTAGCTTTTTGGTTACATTTACAGGAATATTACTTTTCTCCGGGAAGTAGACCATGGACCGACATATTCAAAATCTTATTTATGGTTCGATTTACGTAAATGATGATAGCCAAACTGTGGACCGATTTAATTGAGAATAAAATTGATTTGTGCTTCGGCTTGGTTAAAATTTGAGAAAATATGTCTAATGGGCCATAGAGCAAGAAAAAAGTCCTTGAAAAATTTCTTTACTTTAATTTAATTTTTTTTTTTTGTATTTTAATTTAATTTATTTTTCTAATTATATTTTTTATTTTAATAAATTTTTTCTATTTTAATTAATGTCAATTTATTGTTTTTAATTTACTTTGTTTTAATTCTTATTTTTATTCTTCATTTATACTACTTTATGTTATTTCTTTTTAATTAATTTTGCCTTTTTTTAATCCATATAATGTTTTTTATTTTTATTCTCTTTTATTTTATTTTATTTTGTTTCATTTTATATTATATTAATTTATATAGAGTATTTTATTATAATTAATTTTATTTAATTTAATCTTATTTTTTTAAATTAATTTTGTATAATTTTGTCTCATATCACTTTATTATTATTTATTTTATGTATTTTATGGTAATTTAGTTAAGGTTAACTTATATTATTTAATTTAATTTAATTTTTTATTGTCTTATATATTGTATATATTGTATTGTATTTTTTAATCTATATTATTATCTATTATTTTAATTTATTTCATTTAATTTTATTATATTTTTTTTTGGTTCTATTTTATTTTATTTCATTTTATTTTATATTTCTTAATTTTTTAATATTTTTTTTATTATTTTAATCGACTTTTAATTTTTTTCTTCAACTTATTTTATTTATTTTTTTTTTGTTTTTTCTTATTTTTTAATTTTTTTCCTTAATTTTTTTATTTTAGCTTATTATTTTATTTCAATTTTTTTGTTCGATTTTTTTTAAATTTTTTACTGTAAGTATCAATGAAATTCATCTTAATAAATATCTAGCACTATCAATATCCTTAGGAAATGAACTTAGACATCACTTATTGAAAACTTTTACTTTTTAATCAACACAGCGCTGTTTAACAACTTGTTAATCCTCCGACTTCTCTCGATTCAAGTTGTAAATAAGTCTAAAATTTCAACAAAATCGAACTGTTTTCAACTTTCTGCCTAACTTTTCTGCTTGCAAATAGTTTTTTTTTCACCGAAGATGTCATAAACAAACCACTTCTGCCACCAATTTCCGACAATTTTTTCTAGTTATTTAACAAATATACACTTACATATAGACTTACATATATTTTCAAAGTTTTCGAGCCGTCGGATGTGGTCAAATAGTTTGTCGATGAAAATTTTTGCTGATAACTGACTTGAAAAGCAATGAAATGAAAGGGGCTGAAAACAAACTCTGCCAATTGGGAAAATTGAAAATTCGTGCAAAAGCTGAGGAGAGTGCCAGAAAGTTTTGCTTAAGTGTGGCCACAATTTGAACTTTTCTTCAATTTTCTACTTTTTGCTCTTGTGAAAAAAAGAATATACTCGTATAAACTACCCTCTTCATGGTAGTTAAGTATTTTTTGACACATTTGGTGCAGGAGGCACTTGAGTGGGCTTGTGGAGAAAGTGTTAAAAGGTAGCGAAAATAATAGTTAATAAATACATACATATATTGCTTATGTAAAGATATGGATTCAATTGGCAAAAAAAAATTGGCTAAAAGTAGTGGAACTAAAGGTCATACTTTGTGTGTGTTGATATCATTTTTTTTAATATTTCTAAGAGCTCTTTGAATTCAAAAACTTTTAAAATGAAATTGAATTCAAAACAAAAAAAGAGAAATTCAATGAAATTGTATGGCATTTTTATTTATTTTTCTCATTGTTGAATTCCAAGAAGAATGCTTTCTTCCATAATTGAAAACTATATTAAAAATTCCGTGTAATAATTTGTATTACAGAGCATACTAAAATCATAAAAGTTGCCATGACGCTATAAAATAAGGTATGCGACTTTGCTCAAAAACAATTCATGTGCCTAAATGTAGGCAACAGTTTTCTACAAGTGACTTTTGCCTATTAGAGACATGTTGTTGTCTACATTCTGATGTTCTATGGGCACAAAAATGTAATATAAATTTTCAACCGTTTAATTACGTGAAAAATTTTGTAAATAAAAGTATTTGATTTATTATTTAAATTATACCAATGAAGAAAAAATTTTTTTATTAAATAAAAAAATTATTTTATCTTTTTATTCATCTGAACCACCCCTTATTGAAAACTATACGCTTTCACTTTATTCACCATTCCATCAGTTAGTACAAAAATATTTTTTATCGAATAAAATAACCGTATAAAATTCGCTTAAATCCAATTAAATGCTACTGTTCATTGCTTACCACAGAGAACACGTGCGAAATGCCACGCTTAAATTGCTTTTAGCAAAATTTAATTATTTTATTATGGAATCGTGGAAATAAATTTTGCTGTACAACAAACGCTGCGAAAAATGTGGAAATTGTAAACAAAAGGTTTACTATATTTTATTTTTTTACAAGTTAATTGCATTTCGTGGTAAATAATTAAATTGATAGCCCCCAAATGCGTCTCAATTGCAGAGTTGCATGCAACAGTTGCAGCCTTTTATCGTTTAAAGTGTAATTTTTTTATTTTAAAATTTATTTTTAATTTTTTTTTTTTAAATAAAACCAAATGGAATAAAGTCAAATAAATTAAAATATATTAAACTAAAATGAAATAAATTGATTGTGGACTGCTTCCGGAGTCGATTTCCATCTGTAAGTATTTATTTATGGGATTCAAAAAATATATGAGAGAACAAATGTTTGAAGATAGATAATCTTAGATAAAGCAAACTTAGGGAGTTCAGTGAACGAATTGACGCAGCTTTTCTACTTCTGAATGTTGTGAGTCAGAGAAAAGGAGGAAACATGGCTTAATCTGGTGAGTATACCATTTTGAGTCTGAAATTCGACTACGCGAACGTAGCCATCTGAGCTGCCAATATGCGCTTTCCAGATGCGACCTAGGCCTCATTCGGTCATCGGTATTGTATCATCATTGATAAGAGTACACTCTCCGACTTTAGGTTCAATTTTACACAATATCACTTCTAGAGGTATTTGAGGTAGTCCTCTTTCTTGCGATACCTGAACTAATAGCGTAATTATTTCCCTTTGCCTTACAAGATTCAGATTTTCGTGATGCTCAGATCTTGAGAGGATGGTGAGATTGGACGGAAGTATAATGTGGCTTCGATCCTTAATTGTGCCATCCTGGAGTCTCTTTAAGATGCATCTTCATGTTCTGCATCTCCTTTTGGCTCTAATAAAGGTTTTGCCATTGTCGCTCATCTTTCGACGAGAAAAACATCAGTTCTGAGGTCGGAGCATAGCTAATGGGAACGGCCTTTGTAGAAAAACACAAAAGGCAATGACATAGTCCTTCACTAAGGTATGGGCTCTTAGTAGTGAGGCCCTTAACTGAAAAGATAAAACAAAATCGTCAGCAGTGGTGGTGAAGCTGCATAAGACACGCTTCTGCGGTCAAAAATAATTCATGTATAAAGCGAATATAAAGTTCGGCACATCGAGACTTATATAAAATTATGATTGGATTCATTATAACGTAATGAGCTAATCGACCATTGACCCGTAGAAAGTCAGCCTTCTCCACGAACTTCGTTTATTTACAGAGATCGAATCGGACAACTTTGGCCATTCAAGAGGAAAATAACAAACTTAAGTTAAGCGTATGAATAGTTTTTTTGCATCGCTAAGGGTTAGAGAATCGTACTGACAAAATTGTTTACCTTTAATTTTGAAAATTAATTTAAAATCTAAAAACAACCCTCACTCTTATGAGGAAAGACGATCGAAAATATCCGAACTCTTTTCGGCTGCATTAAATGCGCCGGCTGGGCGCACTTCCGTTAGACTTATGTCTCTGTGAGACATAATTGGCCCGTTTTTAGGAGGGTGGGTTAGCTATTCTGCGCCCTTCTAGCAAAGAGATGAAGCTGCCAAGTCAAGAGGCTTACATCATCTAGTACCTATGCCCAACCGAATCAATTATGTGCACAGTGCTATTGGAAAAGAAAAGTCTGACGGCAATACTAATTTTTGCTTGCAGAGATCGATATGGCATTGAACGACGGTGACAAACTTAGCTAGGAGCAGCGCTACACACAGTTCAAACCGTGGTAGACTTTTTCTTCGAAATGGCGCTACTTTTAGGTGAGAAGACGTCGTGACGCCATTCGAAGTTCGGTTGTGGTGGCACAATACGCCTTTACAGAGGCATAGCAGAAGCGGTGGAGATCGACTCGTCGGTCAGGGATAAAATAAAATAACATAAATAAAATAGAGTTAACTTTAAAAATAAAATATATTTAATTTAAAAAAATGAAATAAAAACAATACAAAAAAATAATATAGAATAATAAAAATTAGAATATAAAAAAAAATAAAATAAAAATATCAGAAAAAATAAAATACAATTTATATTAATGAAAAATTAAAATTAAAATATAATTAAAACTAAAATTAAAATTAAAATTAAAACTTAAATTTAAATTAAAATTAAAATAAAAATTAAAATTAAAATTAAAATTAAAATTCAATTTACAACTAAAATTAAAATTAAAATTAAAATTAAAATTTAAATTTAAATATAAATTAAAATTATAATTATAATTAAAATTAAAATAAAAACCATATTAAAATTAAAATTAAAATTAAGATTAAAATTAAAACTAAATTAAAATTCAAATTCAGATTCAAATTCAAATTCAAATTAAAATTATAATAAAAATTAAATTTAAAATTATAATTAATATTAAAGTTAAAATAAAAATTAAAATTAAAATTACAATCAAGATTACAATTAAAATAAAAATAAAAATAGTAATAAAAATAAAAATTAAATTAAATTTAAATTGAAATTAAAATTAAAATTAAAATTAAAATTAAAATTAAAATTAATATTAAAATTAAAATTAAATTGAAATAAATATTAAAATTATAATTAAAATTAAAATTAAAATTAAAATTAAAATAAAAATAAAAATTAAAATTAAAATTAACAAGAAAATAAAATTTAAACATGTACATGATAATAAATATTAAAATAAATAAAATAAAACAAATTTATTAAAAAACGCAAAAATATATAAAATAAAATAAAATAAAATAAAATAAAAAAATAAATAAATATAAAAAGTTTATAATATTAAAAATAAAATAAGTGAAAAAAATTTAATTAAATGAATTGAAATGAAACAAAAAAATAAATTAAAATAATATAAAATAAATAAAATAAAAAAAAATTTAAAAAAAAAATAAAAAATAATATAATATAAAATAAAATAAAAAAAATAAAATAAAATAAAATGAAATAAAAATATAAACTAAAATGAAATAACATAAGAAAAAATAAAATAAAATAAATTAAATTAAATTATATAAAATAAAATAAAATAAATAAAATAAAATAGAATAAAATAAAATAAAATAAAATAAAATTAAAATGAAATAAAATAACAAAAAAATAAAATAAAATAAAATAAAATAAAATAAAATAAAATATAAAAAATAAAATAAAATAATATAAGATAAAATAAATAAAATTAAATTAAATTAAAAAAGTAAAATACAATACAATAAAATAGAATAAAAAAAAAAAAAATTAAAAAAATAAAAATTAAATTAAATAAAAAAATAAAACACAATACAATAAAATAAAATGAAATATAATTAACTTAAATTAAATTAAATAAAACCAATAAAGAAATAAAAATAAAAGAAGTGAAGAAAATGAAATAAAAAATGAGTGAAATAAAATAAATTAAATTAAAGTAAAATAACAAAGAAAATAAGTATAATAGAATTAAAAGAATAAAATAAAGTATAAAAGGTGACATGAAATATATTAAACTAATTAAGATTAAAAATTAAATGATATAATAAAAATTAATATAAATTAAAAAAGTTAAGTAAAATAAAGTAAATAATGAAAATAGTAAATAGTAAAATAAAAAATCGCTCTTTCTTTTATAACCAATGCAGCAATTTTCGAGAATAAATGGTCCCATTAATATTCTGGCTTAGCGACTGCAGTTAATATGTAGTAATTTATGGAAAGACTATTCATTTGTTGAGCATTTGCGAAATTAATTGCCAGCTATTTAGGGTAATTAAAAGTTCAATATTGACACTTTCATTGCAATGCCAAACCCAATTTGTAAGGCTATATATTCATAGTAAATTAATTAAACGCTACTGAAGCGGCAGCAATTAGCCAAAGTTACTTACTTTGTGCGTCTGAAAGTATGTAACATCTATAGCTTTCGATGAGATTCATGGCGCTTTTTATATGATTTTTTGGAAATTAATTATAAACAAATAGTATGAGTTTTGCAAAGATTCTTCAACTGTGTGCTATTAGTCAAAGACATATATTATCTTAAACGACTATATCCCATCTATTGTCAACACTTCAACCTTTTACGTGATATATATATATATATACTTATATATGTAAAAGTCATGCTCTTCTGCCACGCGTAGATGTTATATGTATTAAAAGAAATATATATGTTCATGCCTACACATCTATAATTTTGACCTTTCGTCCACATTTCTACTCAATCTGCTGTCAGTATGAAGTGCCATTACCTTGCCACTAAAACCTTTTGTAGTCCGATTAACTTTGTCACCTCTTGTATTTATATGACTTTACCTTGCAACAATTTGCATATATTCATACAGTTGACACACGTACATATATGTATGTTATAACATAATATATTAAGTGGTATATTTTGCCAATTTGTAGTTGCCATCTTGAGATTTATGAAACTTTATGGTTGTTAGTGCTGCAATAAAATACTTACATATTTGTGTGCAAAAGACCAATAAATGTCTACTAAAGCTACACATTTGCATATAAATAAATTTGTACACTTATTTGTCTACATAAATATTTAATATGAAAGCAAATAAGTTATGCACTAGTGTCAGAGAAACAAAAAGCATAACATTTATATTAGAATAAATTCTGTGAAATCGGGGTGAATGTATGCATAAATGGATGCGCCATTAATGCTCTTTATTATTTTCATTCCAAATAGCATTGTAAACCTATTATATATGTTTCGAATTTTTTTTCCTTGAAATATGTGAGTTTACATAAAGAAAGTTATGCACTTCGCCATGGAAAAGTCAAAGAAAATCGCTTAAATATTTATATATATATATATATATTTTTTGTTTTTTTGTAAAACATTTTCTACAAATAAATTCTGAATTCTTTATAAACTTCATGCAGCAGCGTAGTGGTATGTCGTAAACAAACATAGCTAACATTAATTGGTGCTTTGGAAAATAAAATGAAATCAAACAAAACAAACTAAAATAATAATGTAAAACGTAAAACAAAATATAGTAAAATAATGAAAAGTGAAAAATACTATTTTATTTCAAAAATTAATTTAGATATATGAAAATATAATAAAATAAAAAAATTAAATAAAATTAAACCAAAATAAATAAAAGTAAATAAATTAAATTAAATATTCAGAAATTTAAAAAAAATTTAAAATATTAATTTAATTAAAATAAAATTAAGTTAAAAAATTTTAATTAAATTAAATTAAGTTAAAACAAAAATAAAATATAAAAAATTTTTAATTAATTATATAAAAAAAAATTATAAATTAAATTAAATAAAATTAAAAAATATTGAATTAGATGAAATATAATTAAATTAAATCAATTTAAATTAAATTAAATTAAATAAAGCAAAGAAAACGAAGAAAATAAAACTAAAAAAATTAAATTAAATAAATTAAACCACGAGTATAACAAAATGAAAGGATATTAGATTAAATTATATTAAATAAAAAAATCCAAGAATATAAAATAAAATAAAAATTTAATTACGTGTGAAAAATTTAATTATATTAAATAAAACAAGCTAAAAACGCATAACAATATAATAAAATAAGTTGCATTCAAAAATTTTTAATTATATAAAAAATAAAAACCAAACTAAAAAGATTAAATTACATTAAAGGAAATAATAATTAAAATAAATTTATTAAGGGGAATGAAATTTTTTTCTCTTTCAAATGATACACTATGGTCTCAAAGACTTTATTCCGAAAGATTAAGACAGATAAAAATTTATAAATGTCCAATTCTCGTTCTCTAGTTGAAGCGTCTGTTTCAGTCAGTAAGGCATACTCAAAACTTTAAACGCCTCTATTTCAAAACCGCTTTATTCAAGTTGGCCGGAAACATAACTCAAACAATTTAAAACCAATACAATTGAAATTTTGACAACAGCTTTAGAAATACATTATCTGCAGAAGAGAAGTACAGAGTTTTTTTATCTTGCATAGTTTTTTTTTATTAACAAATTTTGAACAATTTTTTAGGCCAAATTGTTACTTTTTTCTTTCAGAGGCTCGCCATTTTGTCAAAAATGCATATATTAAAAAATCCTATGTAGCTATTGCTATTTACAAACGGAAACCGCTCAACCAGTTATTAAAATAAGAAATTACAGTGGCTGTGTGTCCGGCCGTGGCTCCCGAACAAATGGAAACGTCTTAGGGAGAACGCTGTATAGCCACCGTTTTTAAATTAATTTTTAATATAAGTCTTTAATTATATGTGTCATAAATGCCATTTGTCAAACATCAGATTTATTTAATAATTTTCCCGAAAAAAAAATTTCAAAAAAGGCCTATTTTATGGCGCTCTATTTAAAATATATTGGAATGCACAAAAAACTTAATGAAATCGAAAAAAAAGTTAAAACATTTAAATAACATTAAATTAAGTTCAAATAAATTTAAGGTAAAGAAATTAAACTTAATTAAATTAAATTAAAAAATTATAAAATAAAATAAAGCAAAATTAAATAAACTTAAACAAAATTAAATTAACTAAATTTAAATTAAATAAATTTAAAATATTATTAATTAAATTAAATAAAACAAAACGAAAATTAAGAGAAGAAAATAAAATAAAATAACTTAAATAAAATTTAATTTTAGGCATTTTCAAAATTTTTTTAAGATGATAATAATAAACAACAAAGTTTGAACTTTTTATGTACATTTTTAACTTATATTAAATACAAAAATATTTAGAAAATTAAAAAATAATAATTTTAGTTATTTTAAAATTGATCCTGTAGTTGATCTTCTTGTACTTATCTCAAACACAAAAACCAAGCAGATTATTCATTTGTACATATGTAGCTACATCCGATACCAAGATTATAAAAAAAAATTTTTTGTTGTAAATTTTTGAGTTTTGATCACCGAAACAGGCTTATTTTTTCAGTTTTCAATCTCTATTTCGAGGTTCCCTACTTTTTTAAAGAAAAACACAAGAAATTCAAATTTAATGGAGAATGTATATTATCATTCGAAAGAACATTATTTTGCATTTATTTTTTGAAGATTATTTCTTTCAAGTATTGGCCGCTGCTACGTCTCAGAGGGTCCATCCGTTGAGTTCAATTTCAGCATTTACACTGGTAACTGGCGAATGACATGCGTGATGTTTTGCACCAAGCCCGAATCGAAGCAGGATTGTCCATAGTGTGATATCACACGAACTTCGTGGCCAATCTAGCAGCCCAAAACATGAAATTATCTGCTCACCGAAGTGTTCTCTTAATAAACCCATTGATTGATGCAATGTGTGGCAAGTGGCGCCGTTTTGTTGAATCTAAATGTCGAGAAGATCACGAGCTTCAATTTCGGGCATCAAATAGTCGGTTATCATGGCGCGATAAGGGTCGTTGTCTTTTCTGGATGAAAAGGGAACTCTTGAATCTCTTCAGGTTGCTCTTCGTCCCAAAATGAAATGAGCCTCATCGTTGCACAAAATTTGGCTGGAAAACGTCGAATCTTCTTGGAGCTTTTCAGAAGCCCATGTAGCGAAGCGATAGCGCCTGGGAAGGTCGAGCGGCTTCAGTTCTTGCACAAGCTGTATTTGGTACGCCTTCAATTTAAGATCTCGACGTAAAATGCGCCAAGTCGTTCCATACGTCCCGTTCGAGTTGCTGCGAACGACTCTGAATCGACTTTCCATGGATGTTCGTGCATACTCTCAGCTACGGTCGCTATATTTTCTTCACTGCTTACTGGACGTGATCTATTCGGTCGAATATTATCCTGGGTCTGCAGATGGGTGATGGTGTTGCGAATAGTACGCTCAGTAGGCCGATTATCTTGACCATAAGATGAGCGAAGCGCGCGAAAAACATTCTTTACAGAACGTGAATTTTCATAATAAAGTTGAATGATTTGTAAACGTTGTTCAGACGTAAGCTTTTCCGTGATGAAATGCCAAAGAATACTGAACAAAAGTAACATTACAGCTTGACACAGCTCATACGTGATCTGCCAAAAAAAAGGCTATTGAAAAAGGTACCTCTACCTGGATCTTTCTTTATAGAATAAATAAAATTGAACAATATAAAATGAATTAATTGAAATTAAAACAACATGAAACAAATCTAGAGAATTTTTTAATGTTTTTAAAAAAAATACACCAAAATCTGTTTCCAGTAAGTAAAAATAATTCACACCGCATTGATTAGATTAAAATCCAGCCTAACAAAGTAGTGACGAAAATCACTCAAACAAAGTGCCAATTAATTTTTCTATTCAACATTGTTGTGTTCACATGAGTGTACTTGAACAATGCACTCTACTGAAGTATAGGTTAGATTATTTTTTCATTTACAAAATATTTTCGAAAAGTTTCTAAGCATTGTTTAGCAATAATGCTGTTGCTTATTATTTTTTTTCTATATTTTAGTTTATTTTTTCCGTAACAGTGCATACATTTTTTTTTTTGAAAACTAGAAATTTTTAAATGAAAAAACACTTAAGTTAAAAAAAAAATTTATATAAAAGAGTTTAATATGTGTGTTTCAGGCTGTGAGGAATGGAATTTATGAATATGGGACGATTTCATTTTTTTATTTAAATTTTTTAATTTTCACAAATTTTTATCAAATCTTTTACGTGTTTTCCATATATGTAGTTTTACTTAATAAGTTTATATGTATTTTACTTTTAACTCAAAACACATTTTTAATAAATTTCTGCACACTTCCTGCAACATTCAGTTGTGTTATGGGCGTTCATTTTTTACTCGCCCACATGTGACCAACACATATGTGCCCAAAGCTATTAGATTTTCCGCCTTTTTCATCCCATTTGTTCTCTTATATCCTTGTTCATTAATTTTCTACTTCTCTTTATTGCTCTTGCCAATTTGGGCATGTCATGTCATGTGTTTTTATTCCTCATATCCTTTAAGATTTCCTCCTTTTTTATTTCATCATTCATTTTATTTTTTATGCTCCTATTAACCTTTGAATTTGCTATATGTCATCCATTACAATATGTTTCATTTAAACGCACATTTTGGGCCACTTGTTTACGCCTAGAAACAACATTTAATGTCTTCATATTTTCTTCCAGTTTGATCGCCTCGTAACTTTTTTCGTACGTACGGTCCTCTTTGTTTGCGTTGCTATGCCTTTCGGCATTTTGTGGTTGTTTAATAAAAATGTCACGTTTTGCTGCAGCTGAGCTGAATAAGTTAATCAAATAAAGAAAGGGATTAGATAAAGAGATCAGGTGAAAATAGTGTGTGAAGGATATTGTGATGTATTAGTTGTAAATGTTTATGCATAAGCGTAATTTTGTGTTTTTATTAAGTTTATTTAATTCAAAAAAAAAAAAAAATCATGCAAAGCAAAGAGCTAGTCTGAATTGGGAAGTGAAATTTAAATTTAAAAGTTGTTTTTTTCTTAATTTCATAAAATTTTTCCAATTCTTTAATTATTATTTTTATGCTGAAAGTAAAAAAAAGGACTGGTCGTAATTAAAAAAATATTCATTAAATATTTTTTCTTCAAATTTCGTCAAATACTTAGTAACAAATATTTTAAGGTAAAAGAACAATGAACTCTTGTGTAAGGAATTATCATATGGCAGAGAGAACTAACTGGACATTTGTTAAAGGTTTCATTCTTGAAAAGAAGTAGTCACCCCACCATATCACAGTTGGAGTAATAAAAGACTCTCGCAAGCTAATTAATATTTAATTTATATGAAATTTTCAGTAAGGATATATTTTGGTGTGTGTCTAAGCTAAATTAAAAAATCGCCCAATAGTATGCTACCTTTTCTTAAGTTATTTATATCTTTCGAAACATTGCCTACATTTAGGCTGACACTTAATGAACATACTGTGTAACGGAAAAGAACTCAAGAAATGCAACGTTAATATTAAAGTAATTTTTTTTTTAATTTTTTCATTGAACAAAATATAGTTTGGCCTTCATATTTACAAAATTACTTTAAGCGGAAATAAAATTCCAATTAAATGCAACTCTGTGAAGCAAAAATAAAGTAAATACAAGTACTAGGTTAAATAATATATAATAAATATATATTTTTAATACAAATCTCACGACATATTGTGTTGATGATTTAGTTTAAATAAAATTTCCCTGAACTATTCTTTAAAACTGTCCAAACATTACCTACATTTAGGATGACATTGAAATCAAGAAAAATTAATAGCTGGAAAGTATTTGAACACAAGACCTAAAAATATTAAAAATTAATTTAAATATTTCTTTAATCAAAGTATGCGTGTAAGACATCAAAGATGCCTACTATATTTTTTTTAAATTTTCACACATTTTTTTATGACAAAATGTCATTCCTTATGGATACGGGAAAAAATAAAGCTTCGCTGAATTAAACGTTAACTCTGTAATTATCAAGCCTTGAACGGGAAAAATATAAGTACTCGGCTCTATGTATTCTCAGTAACAACATGGTTTCTTATTAGGAAGCCAAGTTAGCTAAAACTGAATTTAAATGTAAAAAAAACAGATCCGCAAAATAAAATAACTATTAGAAATGATAGTTTGAGATTAAATTTGTAATCCATAAAGATATAGGTACTAAATTGTGCAACAAGAAAATAATTGCAAATTATTTAAATTATTTTTCAAGCATTTTATAAACACAAAAGCAGTTTTGTGTGGATTTCTGAATATGAAAAAACATTTTCATTCATAATTTCCTAAAATTTCTGCTCTAGCAATAGATCAATAGTGCTCCTAAAAAATTGACGCTAACTAGGTGTATGAGTTGGCTAAAAAAGGGTTTGCGCCTAACTGTAGGCCACATATCTGCATGCAGTTTTGGCTGTGCGGATAAGTTCAGTTTAAGTGTTACTTGGGGAAGAAATATGGCATAAATTTCAAATAATTGAATACCACAATTTATCAAAGTATCAAAGACAAAGTTATTTATTTAAAGCAAAATTTGTATTGAACAATTTTTTTACATAACAAAATAATTACCCAAGAATAAATATCTACCATAGTAAATCACATTTTTTTTTGGCAAAATTAATTTTTATTTTTATTTAACATAGGGAGATACACTGATTATAGTGACCCTCCAGCTTTTCGATTATATTTTTGCAGTACGATTTGTCCTTTGCTTCAAAATAGGCCTCAGTTTCGGCGACCAGCTCATCATTCGAGGAAAATTTCTTTCCAGCGAGCATTCTTCATTCATTCTGACATCTGAGAACAGAAAATAGTCAGATCTGGAGAACACAATAGATGCGGAAGCCATTCGAAGCCCAATCACGGGATTTTTGCCATTGATTTCATTGATTTAAGACACGGTTCAGTTCTCTTGGTGAAACAGCACTTTCTTTTTTTTTTTCAAATGCCGCCATTTTTGCGGCGATTTCGTCCTTCAAACAGTCCAATAACGTTATATAATAGTCGCCGTTGATCGTCCTACTTTTTTCAAAGTAGTCAATGAAAATTCTGTCATCCTCTATCCAAAATACAGACGCCATAATCTTGCCAGCAGACTGTTGCGTTTTTTCACGCCTTGGAGCGGGTGCTTCGTATACATTCCACTCGGATGACTGTCGATTGGACTTGGGAGTGAAATGATGAGGCCATGTTTCATCCATCGCCACATATCGACGCAAAAATTTGGGTTCATTGCGCTTGAGTATCTCCAAACATTGCTCCCAATCATCAACGCGTCATTGTTTTTAGTCAAAAGTGAGCTCGAGTGGCATCCACTTTGCACAGAGCTTTCTCATACCCAAATATTCGCGAGTGTTATGATGTACACGTTCAGTAACAACCTCTTTTGGGCGTCCACTGCGTTGTTGTTGTTGTTGTAGCGTCTGCGCCAACCCCATCGAGGGTCAGGCAGGTTTAGTTTTAGTCATCTAGGTCATCTTATGGTAGGCCCAGGAAACGTGCTGTTTCGGCGGGCTCCGACCAAAGGGAGAGGGGTGCTAAATGAGTCGATTTAAGTGGGCATGCAAAGTGGTGGTTAGTGCCGTGCGGGGATTCGTTGCATGCGGGACTTGTGTTGGGTATGTCAGGGGCGAGTCTTGATAGATAGGAGTTGAGCCTGCTACATTATCCAGACCTTAATTGTGCTAGGGTTACGCGGGTCTCCCGAGGCAGCTCGAGCTCTTGTTCTGCTATGGGTGGTGATTGGACTCCAAGAACACCATTCACAGGAAGAGAGTTCACAAAGGTGTTAACGGACTTTCGGTGAATGGTGTTTATGGCCTGTCTGTACGCCGTCCTGTCCAGCGGGTGTTGCTTGTATTGCTGTACATCCCGGTAGTCAAGTACTCTCTTTCTGATGTGCGAGGTAGTTGTTCAGCTTCCAATAAGTGTCTATTGGGATGAACCCTACGGAGCATCCCAGCAGATATTGCTTACATAGCATAACATTATGCTCCTTAACTGGGAGCATAAATGTTTCACTGTATAAGTGGTGCTCCGGCGCCATCAGGAGGTTCCACGTCACGTTCCGAAGGGCGGTATTCTGACAAGTCTGAAGCTTCTTCAACTGCGTCTCGCTATTCCCCGGCGTCCAAATCGGTGCAGCATAGTTTACGACCGGCCGGCCAATTGCTTTATACCTTGCCAGCAGTGTTTCTTGGTCTTTTCCCCAGATGCTATCGGCTAGCGATTTGAGGATTTTGTTGCGGTACTGTGGTGGCAATTGCAGCCGTATGCGGAGTGAAGGAGTGCAAGCTGTCAAATGTGAGTCCCGATAACTTTGGGTTATTTATGGTCGGAATTTTAAAATCATCGAACTTCACATTGATTCTAGCCGGTACTCCTTCGTCCAGCTGGTGAAAATGGTGGCAGAGGATTACGCGGGTTGTGGATGTAGATGTTGTGCAGTGAAAAAGTTGGAAAGGTCTACTGCATACATCTTCTTCGGTGGTCATTTCACCACAAAAAAAATTGGTGAGAGGGGAGTTGGTGGTCTAGAGATCGTAAATTTGACACATTTTCAATATCTTTTAAGGTGATAATAATAAACAACAAAATTTAAGCTTTGCATGTATATTTTACAACTTATATTGAATACAAAAACATTAAGATAATTAAAAAATAATAATTTGAAATATTTTAAAGTTGGTTCTGAAGTTGATCTTCTCAAAAAATTGAATGTGAATGGCGCAGGAAATTTTGCCTCCTGTACTTATTTGAAATACAAAAACCAAGAAGATTGTTAATTTGTACAAGTGTAGCTATATCCCGTACCAAGATATTAAAAATAAAATAAGTTTGAAAAAATAGTGAATTTTTGAATTTCGATAACCGAAACAGGCTTATTTTTGTCAGTTTTTGAGTTGAAAAAGAAAGAAGTTATCAAGATAATAAAATTTTTATGGTACAAACATTTTTAAATTTCAGATCATTCGGATAAATACATTTTTTTTACCTGCGTCGTGCAGAAAAAAGCTTTTCTGAGAAAAACGAGTTTAACGGGGTCCTCTTATATAATTGTGCAAAAATTACCTAATGTTTGATATTTTTTTTTGAAGAAGTAAAATAACTTAGACATGTACGCTGTTCTACAAAATGTTTATTTAGGTTTCCTTTATACAATCGAAAATTTTGAGTTAATTGTTATGATTGTTAAAAATGGCGTCCAACTTGGCGGCTCCAGCAAAAGGTTTTTTGGAAACCGACCTCACCTGCGGGCACGATACAGGTCGCAATTCGTCGTCTACAAGCAGAAAACCGAAAAGATCTTGAAGATTACATTTCATAGAGGCACCCCAACCTAAAAAACAATTAAAATTTTCGTTATAGAAATAAAATGGTGGCTACTTGAAAATTAAGTATCGTTTTTTCGCATGATTTTTCCACTTCGGCCGGCTGTAAAAAATCAATACTGATCAAAATATTGCGATTTTGTAGGTTACAGCGCAGGAGAATTTTGTCTTCTTTTACACTGGCAAAACGCGAAGTTAATTGTTCAAATGGTTCAAAAACGAGAATGCCCGCAGATTGGAAAAATCTTGTTTTGTGAAAACGCGTGCCAAAGTCTGAAAACTGTTTTTCGTGTACAATTTTAGTTACTCCATCTAGTTGTCCAAGAGTTAGTGAACTTATAGGTTTCTGCGGTCACTGAACACGAATTTGAGGTTAGATTTGAAAAATTCAAATTGGCGGATCCAATATGGCGAGCTTAAAAAGTAAAATATTTATCAATTTGAATGAAACTTCGTATATAATTGTTTTTCGGGTCGCTGAACACAAATTTGAGGTCAAATATGACAAATTCAGAATGATGGATCCAATAAGGCCGACTCAAAAAGTGAAATATTCATTAGTATCAATGAAGCTTTGATTATAAGGATATTTAGGGTCGCTGAACACGAATTTAAGGTGAGATTTGAAAAATTGAAAATGCCCGATCCAATATGACGGCCAAAAAGTAATCTTGAATAATGTATATGAATTCTGATCAAAACAAATGTTTTCTTGTAACTTGTTTTGGAGCGCGCGACAGACTTGTTTCTGAGCGTCCGCCAACGCTCAGAACGTAGGTCCGTTCAAAGCCGTGCATCGACGGAAATAATTCATGGACCGAAAAAACATTTTACCAACATATTCTACACACTTTCAGCCTTCGATTTGTAAAATAAAATCAAGATCTAAAAAAAATTTTAGTTCTTAAAGTTTGAAGTGTATGAGGTTGAGAGGTCGGCCACCACTTGCTCAAAGACGTGTAGAACCAAAAATACTGTAGAAATCTTTATAGAATTTTAGCAGTGTTTTCTCAAAAGCCTATACTTTCAAAATATTCCAAAAAAATCGATTTTTTTTTAAATTCTAGACCACCACCATCCCCACCCCTCAACATAAATATTGGCTTTTAAAAAAATCGCTTTGCATTTTTAATTTATTAAAATTTTTATAGTTACTCAATCACAGTAATTTTAAAATATTCAAAAACCAATTTCATTAATGAGTTCATATTATTAGTAATTTTACATATATATATACAGCATACAACCAATTAGTTATAATGCATTCGTCTTTGGTTAAATTACCTTGCTTCGATTACTTCAGTTAATTAATTTGATGTCTGTATATATACACATATATTTATTATACAAATAACTTATTTACAATTTAATTCAAGATTATTTATGTACTAAAGCACACTTGCAGGCATATTATACACGATTTTAATTAGACAACATTGAGATTATGAACTTATGGGTGTACAGGGCGTATAAGTAACATCTCATTATGTATTACAAGTGATTTGTGAGGTGTTAATTAATTTGCTGAAAGTAATATGTAAATTTGTAGATAATTAACTATGTGTATTTTAATAAAATTAAAAATTATATTAAATTGCTATGCATAAGGGAATGCTTACGAAGAAATACGAAGAACTTGGCATGGCTCATTTTTTCTCAATTTAAAATCTCCCACAATTTTCCGATTTTTTTTAAATTTATATTTAAGACTTATATAACTTGCCCAAATTCGCACGATTTCATTTGTATTTTGATTGAAAATAATCCTCCGCTACTTATGTGTATCACCCTTGACTGAATTTGAACAATTTTATTAAAATTTATTTGATTTTTTTTTCATTTTTTTATTTTTTTATTTTATTTTTTTATTTTTTTTTTTTGCCTTTTTGCAACAAACAGTAAATTTGCATATTATTCCTGTATACCCATAAGCCTCATTTGACTTATTGTCCTTTTGGTTGGGTTTTTTTTTTTTTTTTTTTTTTGGGTCCAACCACTACACTTGCCTGCAGGCAAATATCAACTACTGCTGCGGTGTGCACAACAAGCCGACGGCCAGCCGCACGAGAGCAAACAATAAACCGCAATCATTTTACATTTCCGCAATGACAATTTCGCATAATAATGGGATTTTCCTGTTTTTCTTTTCTATTCTATTTCAGTTCAATGCGACCGACAACAGCGTATGAAATAAGAGTGAACAGCGCAAATAGTATGAAGTGCACAAACCACAGAAAAGCACATATATAAATTGAATAGAGTTGAACAAATGGAGGACGAGCACAAAAGTTAAATTGAAAATGCAAACAAACAGTGGAAATGGAAGAAAAAATATAAGAAAAAGTAATGGGAAAAAGTAGCAGAAGGATGTGGTAGAAAAGGTAGTGTAAAACGTAGTAGAAAAGGCAGTACGAAAAAGTAGTATAAAAGGTAGTGGAAAACAATACTAGAAAAACGTAGTAAAAAAACAGTAGCAAAAAGCAGTAAAAAAAGCAGTAGAAAAGGTAGTGGAAAACAGCAGTAGAATAGCTAGTATTAGAAAAACGCAGTAGAAGAACAGTAGAAAAAGCAGTAGAAAGGGTAGTAGAAAAGACAGTAGCAAAAAGTTGTATAAAAACGTAGTATATAAGGTAGTTGAAAACAGTACTGCAAAAACCTAGTAGAAAAGGGAGTAGAAAAACGCAGAGAAAAAGTAGAAGAAATTAGTAGAAAAACGTTATAAAAAAGCAGTAGAAAAAGTTGTGGGAAAGTGGCGAAAAGAAAAACATAGTTGAAAAAACAGTAGAAAAAAGTAGTATAAAAACGTATTAAAAAAACGTAGCAGAAACCCATTATAAAAAAGTAGCAGAAAAACATAGGAGAAGAGCAGTTGAAAAAAGGGCAGAAAAACGTACTAGTGAAGCCCTTGAAGAAAGTAGTAGAAAAGCAGTAGAAAAAAGTAGTAGAAAATTTATAAAAAAATTAAAAATTAGTAAAGAAGTTACAAACAAATTATTGATCAAAAATTGCTAAACAGACAAAAAAAATTGTATTCTCCCCAAAAGGTAGTACAAAAAGATGGGGGGAAACGTATATAAGTTATAGTAAAAAAAGCTGTGAAAAAAGTGGTAAAAATGTAGTAAAATAGCAGTTAAAAGAAGGAGAACATAACTTATAAGAAAAGCCGCAAAAATAGTTAAAAAACGTAGTAGAAAAGTAGTAGAAAAAAGTTGTAAAACAATGTAGTAACAAATTGAAAAGGAGTAAAAAGTGTTAAACAAAATTTTGAGAAAAAATTGCTAAAAAAGCAAAAATTTTGTATTTTTCCCAAAAGGAAAGCTGAACGGCCACCCTACAAGGCTAAGTGCAAAAAATGCCGGAGCCCATTTGACTGATTAATTTGTAAGCAAAGTAAAGTAAGCCACCAGACATCCAAAGGAAATAATGCACATACATAGCTACAAACGCAGAGTTGCATTTAACTGACTATATATAATCAATGTGGTCAAATAGATGCCATAGAACAAACACACATACATATACAATCTCACTACTTGTTGGCCATGGGCCACTAGAGTAGCTACTCTAAAGTGCCAAATAAGAAAAAGAAGAAGAGAAGAAGACGAAGAAGAAGGAGAAGCAGCGCCCATCATTGGCATTTCTGTTTGTTTACCCACACCAACAGCTCAAAAAACAAGCGAAATGGGCTGTTCACCCAGTACATTGATGTCATCGACTAGTCCCGACGATGCTGATGAGACGCAAGCAGCTGGTGGTGATACCCAATTGAGCGGTGCTGGCACTGCTCTAGGTGCGACAGCAGGGGGTGGTGGTTGTGGTGGTGGTGGCGAGAAGGAGAGTAGCCTTTTCTTCTGCATAAAACTGCGACGTTCGCGTCCTCTACGTCGTTGCAGTCAACAGAATGGCGGTGGCGATGGCAGTGCGGGCAGTGGTGGCACTGTTAGTGGCATCAATGACGATCCGCTCCTACATGGTAATATGTGTAATCAGGCTCTACTCAATCCGGCGCAGATGAAGAACGAGGCGGATTATGATAAGGTGAGTAAGAGTACAAAAAAAAATTTTAGCATAGAAATAGGTCTGGAATTTGAAAATAGATCTGAAACAATAAAATAAAAAAGGAAGACTGTCCTTGGTGATAATTTTAGAGTTCTTTCAGATAAAAAAGAGGGCCATAAAGATCCTTTGTACTTCATCTGTGCTTTATCTTTCTTACACATCCTTTCACTACCTCTCAAATCATTGATGCTCAATATTCAATTAACTCCCCTTCACAGAACGATTGGCATGATAAGAAACATACCACTCAAGTGGATGGATTGACATAATAAATACTAAACATTATTTACAAAAGTATAAGCCTGAATTCGGAAATAAAACAAATTTTAAATAAGAAAAAAATGTTACATTGTCAGCTGAGTGAATATGGGAAGCACTGTGTACACGTCTTAACAACAATTGATAGGTATCAACTGTCAATTGCAGAAATAGACAAGTCCGTACCTAACAAAGTGTATGCCACTGCCATTGGTGGTGGGTGATCACTGGGGAGGAGAATAAGTGACAGCTAACAAACACTGGAGATGGATTTAACTGACAGTTTCACCATACACAAAGGCACAACCGACAGTTACAAAAGCACGGTGGTGTGCGTGTTAACGTGTCTACAAAGCCAATTGCTAACAATCTTCACTGGTGTTGGAGTGTCTCACTTGCTTATTCTCGAATTTCAACCTTTCAGTTTGACTGAGTGTTGAAAGAATTCAAAAAAAAAAAAAAAAGTTCACACAATGCATTAAGTATCAGTTTGAGTTCTGACATAAAAGCAACATGTACTTCATGCATACATCATGTATATGTTTATGTATGGAATTTTATTTGTGCCCATAACTATGCAAATGTTTGTTTCTATGTAACCCAGCACACAGACTTAATTTATTTTAATTTTGCTTAATTTAATAATGCTTCATTTTATTTTTTATATCACCTTTAATTTCTTTTAAATTGTTTTAATTATTTTTATATTACTTTATTTTATATCATTTAATTTAATTTTTTTTTATTTTATTTAGCTTTATTTTATTTTATTTAAATTTATTTTCTTTTATTTCAATTCATTTTATTTTATTTTATTTAATTTTTTAATTTTATTTTAATGTATTTGACTTTATTTAAATTTAATTTTGTTTTTACTTTACTTTTTAAATTTTTAATTTTATTTTATTAATTTTTTTTTAATTTTTTATTACTTTTTTAATTTTTTAATTTTTTAATTTTTTAAATTTATTTTAATTCATGTTATTTAAATTTGATAAATATTTTTATTTTGTTTTATTTTATTTAATTTAATTTAATTTGTTTTTATATTAATCAATTTAATTTAATTTTATTTTTATTTTATTTTTTTTTTTTATTTATCACTTTTTTATTATTTTATTTTATTTTATTTTGTTTTTAAAGTATTATATTTTATTTAAATTTATTTTATTTTATTTTAATTCATTTTATTTTATTTTATTTAATTTTTTAACTTTAGTTTAATGTATTTCTATTAATTTAATTTAATTTAATTTTTATTTTTTCTTTTAAATTTTTAATTTTCGTTTATTAATTTTTTTTTTTAATTTTTTATTAATTTTTTAATTTTTTTTTAGTTTTTTATTTTTATTGTTATAATTTTTTTTTAATTCATTTTATTTAATTTTATTTCATTTTTTTATTTCATTTTATTTGATTGTATTTTTTTTTAATCAATTTAATTTCATTTTCTTTTTATTTTACTTTTATTTTTATTTATTACTTTTTTATTATTTTTTTTATTTTTATTTAAATATTTTATTTTACATTTTATTTTTTATTTTTCTTTATTTTTTTAAATTTTATTTTATAAGCTTTTTAATTTTTATATTTCATTTTATTTTTAGTTAATATTATATGATTTTGTATTTCTTATTTTGTTTAATTAATTTTTTTTATATTTAAATGTATTTTATTTTATATTACATTATTTACTTATTTGGATTTATTTAATTTTTTTAACTTAAAAAATTTAAATTTTATTAATTTCGTTTGTATATTTACTTATTTCTTTTAATTAATTTTATGGAAAGTTATTTTAATTAATTAATTTAAATAAATAGTTTTTTATTTTAGAGAATATACTTTCCTATAACATTATTTTTGGATATCCTATTTTAATTTATTTAAATTTATTAACATTAATAAAATCAATTTAATTTTATTTTTTTTTATATTTATTAATTTATTTATTTTTTTATTATTTTTTTTAAATTTATTTTATTTCTTTTAGTTTTCGTTTTTTTACCTTTCTATTCTGTTTCAAGAATTTAAATTTTATTTATATTAAGTTTAGTTATTATTATTTTTTTTTAAGTTTATTTTATTATACTTTTTTTATATTTAATTTTTTATATTTTAATTTAGTTTTGTTTTAATTTATTTTTCTTTCAATTATGTTTTAGATTTTTTTTTTTTATATAACATCTTATTTTGTTCTATTTTTTTAATTTAAATTTATTTTATTTCTTAAAATTTTAATTCATTTTTTTAATTTAACTTTTTTTGTTTAATTTTATTTCACTGGCTTTTTCATTATTACTTATATTATCATTAATTTCTTTTTGGTTATTTTTTAGTTAGATAACTTTTTTAATTTATACTATAACGGGTGATCCATTTCGAGGTTCCCTACTTTTTTAAAGAAAAAACACAGAAAATTCAAATATAATGGGAAATATGTATTATGATTCGAAAGAACATTTTTTGGCAATTAGTTTTTTGAAGATTATCTTTTTCAAATGTTGACCGCGGCTACGGCTCAGATGGACCATCCGTTGAGTTCAATTTTCCCTCCCAGGCCTGAATCGAAGCGGAATTACCCGCGTATACTTTAGACTTTACATATCCCCACAGGAAAAAGTCCGACGGTGTGATATCACACGTACTTGGTGGCCAATTGACCGGCCCAAAACGTGAAATTATCTGTCACCGAAGTTTTCTCTCAATAAATCCATTGATTGATGCGATGTGTGGGAAGTGGTGCCCTCGCGGAGGTCATGAGCTTCAATTTCAGGCATCAAATAGTCGGTTATTATGGTGCGATAACGGTCGCCCTTGGCGGTTACGTGCTCCACGCATCATTTTTTGAAGAAATATGGACCGATGATTCCACCGGCCCACAAACCACACCAAACCTTTGTTTTTTCTGCATGAAATGGCAGCTCGTGAATCTCTTCATATTGCATTTCGTCCCAAATGCAGCAAAAGTTTGCTTGTTTACATACCCATTGTGCCAGAAATGGGCGTCATCGCTGAACAAAATTTGGCTCGAAAACGTCGGATCTTCTTGGAACTTTTCAAGAGCCCATAGAGCGAAGCGATATCGCTTGGGAAGGTCGCGCGGCTAGTTCTTGCACAAGCTATATTTTGTGCGCTTTCAATTTAACATCTCGAAGTAAAATGCGCCAAGTCGTTCCATACGTCAGTCCGAGTTGCTGCGAACTGCGCCGAATCGACTATGCACGGTCTTCGTGCAGACTCTCAGCTACGGCCCTTATATTTTCTACACTGCGTTCTTGACGTGGTCTATGCGGTAGAATATTATCCAATAATGAATGCTGGGTGCCGCGATGGGTGATGGTGTTGCAAATAGTATGCTCCGTAGGCCGATTATGTTCACCTTAAGTTGAGCGAACCGTGCGAAACACATTCTTTATAGAACATAAATTTTCGTAATAAAGTTGAATGATTTGTAAACGTTGTTCACAGGTAAGTTTTTCCATGATGCAATTCCAAACAATACTGAACAAAGGTAGCATGACAGATTGACACGACTCACGTGTGATCTGTCAAAGAAGCCTATTGAAAACGGTACCCTTTACTTACATATTTATTCTAATTAATTTTATATTTGCTCATTTATTTATTTTTTTATACAACTTTTTTTTGGTAGATTATTTATAATAATTTCATTTCATTTAATACAATTTTATTTTTGCTTTGTTTAACATAATTCTTTTTAACTTATCTGGATTTATTTTATTTTTTAACTTTATTAAATTTAATTCTATTTAGTTTCTTTTATGTATTTATTTATTTATTTCAATTAATTTTATATTAGGTTAGATCTTTCTGTTTCATTTAGCTTTGCTTTTTTTCATTTTATTTATTTTATTTTATTTATTTTATTATATTCTATTTTATGTTATATTATTTTATTTTATTTTATTTTGTAGTATTTTGTTTTTTATTTTATTTTTTTATTTTTAAATAATGTTTCTATTTTAGCGTATATTATTTCATATAAAATTATTCCTGTTTAATTTATTTTAATATAGATAAATATTTAAACATTAGTAAGGTCAATTTTATTTTATTTCTATTTTATATATTTGTTTCTTTTTATTATAAAAATTTTAATTTTTTTTTATATTTTCATTTAATTTTGATTTTGTTACATTTTCTTAATATTTCCTAATTTTGTCGAATTTTTATTTATTTATTTTTTTATATAACGGCTTAGTTTTTTTTAATATATTTTTAAATTATTTTTCTAAATTTAGTTCAATTTTTTATTGTTTATATTTTCATATATTTTTTTTCATTTAATTTTGTCTTACTAGCTTCATTTATTTTGTTTTATTATATAGTTTGTTAATTTTTTTATGTTATATTAGTTTTTTGCTTCATCTATATATTCAATGCTCTTTTATCTTTATTTAATTAATTTTTATTTAATTGTAATGCATTTATATTTCTATTTCTGTTTTATATTATATTAGTTTATTTCTTTTTATTTTATTTAAATTTATTGTATTTTATTTTTGTATTATAGGTAATTCTGTTAATTTCTTTTTATTTAGTTTATTTTTTTCTTTTAACCAATTTTTTATATTATTTTTTTATTTTATTTATTTTATTTAATAATTTTTTCATTTCACTTGATTATATTTGATTTTAATTTTGTTTCGTTATTTTTTCTTTTTTTGTATTGTATTATATTCTATTTTTTTATTTTTTTTTTATTTATTTTTTTTTTTTTATATTATATATTATTTTTTTAATATTTGTTTTATTTTATTTTTAGTTTACTTTATTTTAAACATTATATTATATATTATTTAATTATTTTTAATGTGATTTCATTAAAGTAATTTCATTAATTAATATTAATGAATTAATGACTGTTTTGCGTCAGCTATATTTTGTTACATTAGATCGCACTTGGGTTCATTATTGACTATTGGCTTAATAAAAGGGAATACCGCTGCGTATGAGTAACATTTTTGTTTGTTGGACCAATATTTACTTACTTATTTTGCACAACGTTGTTGTTGCCTTTTGTTATATCCGCTACTTTAATGTCAGCGTATGTTAAAAGTCTGCATTCTGACACAGTTTTCCTGAGAATCGTAACTGACATTTGGCATTTGACCAGAACAACGTTTGCATGTAGGTCTTTTCGATAGAAATTAAATTCAAAGTACAATTAAATAATAAAGCAAATTTCGATAACCAACAACGGCTAGGCGTTATTTTTCAAATGAAGGGTATCTATATATCGGCAGAAATCTAATTGAAGTACTTCGACTCGTTGGTAGGCCTACACTTGTTCCTTGGATACCTTAATTAGCTTTTTTCTTAGTAAAAAGAAAAATGGAGTCTTCGACTTTAATAAACTCTTGATAAATACGATACAAAAACTTTGAAGTTTAGTTTAGAAAAAGTATTTGAAGTTCATTTCAATATCCATTATCCTCATGAAAATCTTTTTTTTTTTTGCTTTTTTGAACGATATTTTTTAATTTTCTGCTAAACGAAGGGCTCAATAAATGGGGGAAGTGTGCCTTTTATAGTGGTACAGCCCTGATATGTGAAAAAGCTGTATAAATTTATGAGTATATATATGCAAAACCTTTGTGAATAACAACAAAACAAAATTTTATTCCCTCCATTTTTTATTTCCTACATTTCATTCATGTGTTTCTCTCTCACAGTTGAGTAGAAAAATTTAACTTTTGCTAAGCGAGAACTATCAACTGCGGTTCCGGTGATGCCCCGTAGCCACATACAGAACAGATAAATGTGAATGTGCTTGCACACATTGTTTAAATATGTGTCACCCAGTATATGCACAAGGACATATATACATATATATCAGTTTGTAAGAATGGAATTTAAAATGTCCTAACGTTGGATATCTCTATCCGCCACATTTGAAAGCTCTACTGTTATGGATATGGGCACAATTGTGAAGAAGTGTGCGGGTGTGAAATTTTTTTCTTTTTTTTGGCTATGCGGTTGTGAAAAAGTTGTTGAGCATAGCAGAAAATGCATGTATGCATTCGAGAGCGTAGGATGACATGTTGTTAATTCAAAATATTTGAAACAAAAAAACAAATATATTACTATATTAATTGAACGATATGTTTGTCATTATGTAGAGAAAATCATTTCATTATATGTCGGGCAAAAATACTTTCTTTGTTTGAATATCGGCAGTGTGGAATAACCTTAACTTTTATATTTATTACTTTTTTTGTATAATTCAATATTTTTTTCTATTAAATCACCATAATTAATTTAATTTACTTTATTTTATTTTATTCTATATATTTTTATTTCTTTTTTTATTGTTATTTTATTCGTTTTATATATTTCATTTTATTTATTTATTTTTAATTTATTTTATTTTTTTATTATTATTTTTTTAATATTTTTTTTTAATTTTATTAATTTTATTTTATTTTATTTTATTTTATTTTATTTTATTTTATTTTAAATAATTTTTTTTTTTATTTATATTGATAATTAATTTATATTATTTTATTTAATTTACCTTTTTTTTATTTTTATATATATTTTTTTTTTTTTTTATTTATTTTAATTTGTATTATATTATTTTATTATTAGAATTTTAATTTTTTATTTATAATATTTTTAATATTTTATTATTAATATTTTAGTTTAAGTTTTTCATATTATTAGTCTTTTTCAAATATATTTCATTTAATTTTTATTTACTTTATATTATTTAATTTTTTTCCTTTATCTATATTTTTTTATTTTATCTTTATTGTTATTTTATTAATGTTTTTTTGTTTAGTTTTATTTTATTTTAATTTATATTACTTTAATTTTTTAATATTTTTTTAATTTATTTTATTTTTCTTTTCTTTACATTATTATTTTTTTTTTTTTGTGTTATTTTTTTTATATTTTTTCTATTTTTTTCGACTTTTCATATTTTTTCATTTTATTATATTTTATTTTATTTTAATTTGTTTAATTTATTTTATTTTATTTTATTTTTTTTTTTATTTGATTCTAATTTTATTTTTTATTATATTTTTTATTTTGTATTACTTTATTTTTTAATATTTTTTTTATTTATTTTATTTTTCTTTTCTTTACATAATTTTTTGTTGTTGTTTTATTTTTCTGTTTTTTTTTTCTATTTTAGTTTTTTGTTTTTGACATTTCATATTTTTTCATTTTGTTAAATTTTATTTTATTTTGTTAAATTTTATTTTATTTTAATTTATTTTATTTTATTTTACTTTATTTCATTTCATTTTATTTTATTCTATTTTAAATTATTTAATTTTTTTTTTTAATTTTAGTTTATTTTATTTTATATTATTTTAATTTTTTTAATTTATTTTATTTTATATTTGGTTTTAGTTTATTTTATTTTATTTATTTTACTATATCTTATATTTTACTTTATTTATGTAATTTAAATTTTTTTATTTTTATATTTTTTTTATTTTTATTTTATTATTTTAAGCTGGCCTGAATTAAAAAAAAAAAATTTAAACTAAATTTTTGGCTTAAAGAAGATCAATATGTACATTTTAACACAATTTCGATTTTCTTTTTATTTTTGTTTCAAATATTACAAAACGAATTCCATTCACAATATGCTACAAAAGCAATAAAAAACATCAACGCAACTCTTTCAATGTCAATGTCAAAACTTTTCGCATTAAACGCCTGAGTGTATGCAAAGTTTTAGTTGATGATATGCATTGCTGCTAATATCGAGTGAATTTTTCTGTTTTACTCGTGGCTGAAAATTTACGTTAAGCTTTATTCATTTTTCAAATGGGGATAATGAATAATAATGTCAATTGTATTATGCTTTCGCTGCGTGTTCTTTTGTGTCATTATATTGATGTCCTTGAGCTTGGCTTTGTTAGAACAGAATATGGACTTTCACAATTGTACAAAGTTATCCTTTAACGATTTAAACATTTTCTTTTATTTTTTTTTTTTAATTTCGATTAATTTTCTTTTTCTCACGTTTTATTATTTACTCATTTAGGGAGTATTCGGTATATAAGTTCTCACCTCACCATAGGACATACTCCTTACGTTAGGATTACCGTTACCCCAGAAAAGATTACGTCACGTTTTGGAAAAATTATTCAGAGCATTCGTCATTCTGGTGTTATTTCAGTTCTGGACCACAATTTGAACCAGTTTTTAGTAAGTTCTTCATCATGCTGCCTTCAGTATCTCTTAAGCACTCGAAAAAGCGCTTAGTTTCGATTACAAGTTTGCAAAAACTTGCTATAAGAGAGTACTCTGACTTTGCGTGGGAATACAAGATCTGCTAAAAAATATTTTTACCTTATCATTTGCTTTAATTCTGGCTTATCCAGAATACATATAGCCAGGGTAGTCCTTAACGACTTACTGCTCGTCGATTTCATAACGAGACTTCATCAAACTAAACTCGAAGCTATCAAAAGTGGGTAGGGTAGTCTTAGCTCATAAAATAGTAAATTGCTGATATAAAATTGTACCTTGCACACCCCAAACCGCCTTCGATCTGTTAAGTAGATTCTCCAAACTGCTCCAGAAAATACACTATGAGGATCTGAGGCAGGACGAGTAATAATAATAATAATTATAATAATAATTTTTACACCTAACCTGAAGGACTATGCCCCACTAATTAGCGCCTTAAGTGAAGTAACTAAGTAATTCTTGTGGCTTTCCTCAGCTCGTAGGGAAAATATTAAAATTCAACACGAAACTCAAAGGAGAAAATTGTATAAAACTTACTCAAGTGATTATCATAGAGAAGAAGAATTATGCATAAATAAATCTTAGATTTTTTTTATTAAATATATACATTCTTGTTTTGAAAATCACATTTACATATCACTTCCCTAATTTTTGTCAGCATTTTTATTGTTGTCTATAATAGCAAATTCGTAATAGCCATAAAGCATTGCCTACATTTAGGCACTGGGCAAATATTATAGCAAAGTCGCACACTTAATAACCAATCTACAAGCTACATATTGATGAAAAAGGGTATGAATTTCAGCAGAACCAAGGCTTTGTAATTATCCAGAGAATTCTGTGACACTTCTATGCACTTTCCTATACTTACATCCTGCAGTGCTACAACAGAAAATATCTCTTTAAAAATCAGCTTTCTTTTTGCCATTAAACGTTCGTCTATGTCCAAAGTTGATTTATTGTCACTTACCAGAAATTTGGTGGTAAATTTTCTGCTTAAAAGGTGTTTGATTTTATGGCCACACGCTACGTCAATGGATTGCATCAATTTCTCGGAGTATACGTCCATACGAGTATATGGATGTATCGTTGGTGGTATTGCTGCTGACACTTAACAAGCATTCATCACATCGACTTTATGGCGAGTGGTTTTCCATGTTGTCAACGAATAAAAGTGACTCAACCATAAAAGTGATTCTTCAATCAAGTGGATATACTCATCACAAATGTTGAATTTTCTTGACATACATATCTAGCCTGCAATGAGAGTACTAGTTGGACACTAGTATTTTATATATAAAATCATGAGAATTTGTTATTTTTCCACAAGTCAGTTGTTACGCGAACTCACCACTTTGTCTGTGATGTGTTTTGTTCATTTTGGCACACCATAAGTGCTATATGAGGTGACGGTAGTGTTGTATTCTCTCTAGTGTCTGTTAAGAATGCCACTTCTGGCGTGGAAGAATTGTATTGGAGAGATCTGATGTCAGTTTGGCTGTCTGATTTTAAAGCTTTATCCATTTGGGGGTTTCGAAAGTGTAGTGTTTTGTTTTAATTAAAAGTCAGTATGAGAACGCGGCACATTTCTCACTCAGTAGATATGTATATAAGCCAAATTGTCGCATTTGGTGCTCCAAGAATTCTCAAATAATAATAACCCAGTCCGGAAGTTTGATTGGACTTTACTTTTTTGAAAACGATAACGGCGAGAATCACTGTCATTTAGGAGCGTTATGCTTGTATGATAATCGACTTTTTTGAACTGCAATTGAAGAACACGACTTGGACAATATGTGGTCCTAACAAGAAGGTGTCACATGCCACACAACACGAGGTAATATGGCTTTGTTGCGAGAAAAACACGGCCGCTTAATCTCTCGTCTTGGGAATATCAATTTGCCACCGAGATCATACGATTTGACTCCGTTGGACTTTTAAAACGCGATAAACCTTTTACTCTTGAGCACTTGAATACTTGAAATCTAACATTCGTCAAGTTATGGCTGAGATACCGCCCGATATGTGCCAAAAAGTGGTCGAAAATTACCTCAAACTGTTAAAAGTTTGGTGAGCATAGATTTAACCAGGCATTCGTCGGCTTGCGTTTCGCAACGAGTTCTGCTTGAAAGAGGCTGCAGTGAGTTGTGCGAGAGTGCTGGGTAGTGGATTCCGCTTTTGAGCCATCTGTAAACTAATGACTATTTTTCCATGATCTATGGCATCTAAATTCACCCATTCGTCTGTTTTAGGGATCCCTTAACAAAACAAAATTTTGAGGTTATATAACCTACCTCATATGAGATTTTTAGGGAAGAGAGTAGCCGGGAGTGCCCTATACCTCGGTCTCTCCAAAGCTGAGTTGCGTTCAGTCTAATTGTGTTGCAACTCGCTGGAAACTTACCGTATAGCTCAACTGGAAGAAATTTAAGAAGAATTCACAGTGCATTTCCTAATAGTGAATTTACGAGTTCAGGCAACCAAATGGTGAAGTCGGAGAAAAGGTTGGGTCTGACTAGCGCTGTGTATATCCAGTGGCCAATATACGTCTTAGACCCCATCATATGCCAAGCATATGGAACAGTTATAACTTTTCTCGTTCTTTCTGCTGTGTTTGGCTCCAGTTAAGTTTGCCATTGTCAAACACAACATAATTGATATTAATCAGTTCTGGACGCTGTTTTTGAAGAGTCTTATGATAACTGTTTTATTGTTGACGGTAGAGCTCATAATGCATAATTCCCTTTGAAGACCACGACATACTCAGCATCATAATTTCGGTTGCCATCAATTCAGACTTTAAAGTCGTTTGTGGATCCCGGAATCTGACCATGATTTCTTTCGTTTTACGTTTTCCATGTTTAACACATTTTTCATCGCACCTGATGAGCCGCTTCAGAACTTGTTCGATTTTGTCGCATTTCGGTGTCGCGTTACTGATGGTAATTTAGTCAATCAAATTTTTTTGCACCGAAATATCGAACTTCTGTGAGTAGGCTGTATTTTCGAATAGACTCCAAACTGTCACCTGAATGTTGCCTAATGACTCCATCAGCTACTGACAACTTGCATGTCGGTATTGCTCTTGCTCTACCAGGTGCAGGTTTTCTTCGATTCTTTGAGCGGCTTTCCTGCCAGAGCGAGCTGTATCTTTGATATCAAAATTTCCGGGAGAGAATCGATCAAATAAGTCTTGGGTCCGGCGTTCAATTACAGTATTTCACAACGTAAGTCACACAAGTCTTTCAGCATGGTTTTGCAGCGATTTCATCATTTTTTTGGTAAAAAGCAGCAGAAAATTTTACTCATTTTCAAACCAAAAAAACTTTTCACACAAATTACAATTTACAGAACTGTCTTCACAGAACACATTGCTTTGCAACACTTCTTAGTTGGACACAATCGCATAAGTGTAAAAAAAATGCCTACTAGTAGCATTCCACCTCACAACTGGTATCGTTTGCTGCTGGGCATTTATATGTATGTATACTTATATGTATGTATGTATGTATGCATGCTTACATGACATGCTCAATTTGTAAATATAAAAAAAAATTAAAATGTCACAAATAATAGCATCACCTTCTCATGCTTACAATCGAAAAAATTGTTCAAGGTGCAAAAACAGGTGCAGGATGCTGAACCTTGTGTACATATGCGGATATTGAGTTACTCTTCTTTAGTTGTACATATAAATATACGCAAGCAGTACACTTTCCCAAGTTTATTGAAAATGTATATAGAACAGTTCAATTGAAAAGTCTCCGGCCTACCATAGTAAAACAAATTTTTTTGGCAAAATTCTTTTTTTAAATTCAACATAGTTCCCTTCAAGGAAGATGCACTGATTATTGCGACCCTCCAACTTTTCGATACAATTTTTGTATTACGATTTGCTTCAAAATAGGCCTCAGTTTCGACGATCACCTCTTCATTCGATGTAAATTTCTTCCTAGCGAGCATTCTTTTGAGATCTAAAAACAGGGAATAATCGCTAGGTGTCAAATTTGGAGAATGCGGTGGATGCGGAAGCGAGACGAAGTCCAAATCATGAATTTTTGCCATTGACTTCACTGACTTGTGACACGGTGCATTGCCTTGGTGAAAGAGAACTTTCTTTTTCTTCAAATACGGCCGTTTATCTGCGATTTCGTCCTTCAAACGTTCCAATAACGCTACGTAATGCTCGCTCTTGCTACCTTTTTCAAGGTAGTCTATAAAAATTCTTCCATGCGCATACCAAAATACAAACGTTGTCAGCCGACTATGGCGTTTTTCCACGCTTTGGAGCGGTCTCATCGTGTGCAGTCCACTCAAATGACTGTTGATTGGACTTCGGAGTGAAATGATGGTGCCATGTTTCATCCATTGTCACATATTGATGCAAAAACTCTGGTTTATTACACTTGAACATCTCTAAACTCTGCTCCGAATCATCAACTCGTGTTTGTTTTTGGTCAAAAGTGAGCTCGAGCGGCACCCACTTTGCACAGAGCTTTCTCATACCCAAAATGTTCGTGAATGATATGATGCACACATTCATTTGATATCTTTAGAGTACCTGCTACTTTATTTAGTTTCAATTTACGCCCATTCAAAATCATTTTGTGGAGTTTTTCGATATTTTCGTCGGTAACAAACTTTTTTGGACACCTGCTGCGTTCACCGTCTTCGGTGCTCATTTCAGCACATCTAAACTTAGTATACCAATCCTTGGTGGTTGATTTTCCTGCAGCAGTGTTCCGAAGTTCGTCATAAAGCCAAGTTTTTGCTTCAGCTGTATTTTTGCCCTTCAAAAAGCAACATTGTAGCAACACGCGAAATTCCTTTTTACCATTTTTTTTTTCATAATAATAAAAGTAGCTTCACTCGAAATACTATAATTCACGAACTAATCATCCGACAGCTGTCAAATTTATACACGCGTCTCTTGAAGATTAGGGCTGAAAATCGCTTATTAAATAGTTTTAGTAGCGCCATCTATGCGTCAGGTCGGAGACTTTTCAATTGACCTGTTACTTTTAACTTGCATCTACTATCTGCCTTTTACACATACACACATTATATATAGCTGTATATATCTTGTAAATACCCAGCAATGAAAAAATAGACTAGTATGAAAAAGTTCTAGTTAAATACTAGTATGAAAAAGGTTGAAATCATACCAGTTCGTTAATTGTATAGCAGTTCACCAGTAAATGGAGTAATAATGCTTTTCACCACCCCGCCATTCGTATGTGGTTGTTATTTCTAGAACGCCACGACTGACTTGCATTTTCCAACAAGCTCGGTTAAAGTGCGCAGTTAGTCGTTGCTCTTTATATCACAATGACAGCCGAGTGGTTAGAGGTAATCGCTGTGGCGGGTGAGGTTCTCGTTTCGACGCTTTCTGCAAGCAAATTCATTTTAATTTTTATTCTTATTTTTGGTGAATTAAAAATTTTTTCCAATGTAAAAAGATGGAAAATGGAAGTTTCTCGCGATCTAAATCAAGTCAACGACAATGAAGAGCATCGCCCTGAGTTTCCTGTGGGTGAGGGGTTCAAGAATTAACCCGTGGTAAGGCATGCCTGGGTCTTTATACCAGAACGACTCGGATTTTTATCCGGCCCAGGACTGTTACTCCCGCAATATTCCCCGGAGCCAAATTTTGGGGAATCTTTCTACGGCTACAACAGCAACAACAAGAGCATCGCCATGTTAAAAATACCAGTTACTCACATGTGAAATTTATGGAAGTTGAACTAGTTGGTGCAATAAAGCAAACTAGTAGGATTCTAGTTAACGACTAGTATTTTTTCCTGCTGGGTATCTATATATAAGCGTATATGTGTGTGTATTTTCCCTTAATCCTTGTATGTGTATATATTAACTTCCACTCGGATATACTTGATAATTGGCATTTCCTTGTGTGCGCACATGTATGTATGTACATATGTATGCATGTTTGTGTAAGTATTTTCCTCGCTCGCTACCAACTCAGTTTATTATATTTTCATTATGTTGTATTTGCATTTGGTATTTTCTACGCCATAAACATCAAACGTTACTTTATTTCAAGGTCGCTCACACACCGTATTCTCACATACATAAAAACTTCCAATCACCTCTTTATGCATGTATTTATGTATGTGTTCGTGTAAAATTTACACACTTGCTTGCACTCGTAAATCTTGGCTGCCCCTAACGCATGAGATGAATATTTTTTTTTTTAGTTTCCTTTTACTGTGTTGGGCGGTTTATTTGCCCAACTCAATACATTCACTCAGCTTTATAGTTTTATGTTCGCTATTGTGGCATAAATTTCTTAAATATACACATACATATATATGTGCTATACACGTGTGCGTAAGAGATTATTTGTATTAAATGTTAAGAGGTGGATAACTGTTATTTTGAATACTCACAATGAAGCACGAACTGTTTTTGTTATAGCAACTAGCTGTGGCCCTGTATAGACGGAAGCAGAACTAAGTGAGGTTAGCGAATGGAAGAAAGCGGAAACGTGTTGTGATGGCGGGATTCCCTACATAAGGGGCACAAGCTTCGATGAATGAATAATATATTTATTCCTAAAAATATTTTATTATTATTGAAAGGAAGTATAGAGTAACGAACTACATTTGACATTTGCAAGCTAGGTTACAATAGCCACCCAGGGTTGCGTTGGACAGAGAGTCTCATATGAAATATAAACATAAATGTGGAACGTAACTTAAATTCTAGATATCCTACACGGTTGAGCCTTTGGGCTCAAGATCCAACAGTAGACAGAGCTTTTGTACTGACCGGATACAGGTACGATTGGCTGTGGATAGCGTGGCGTTCCGTGTTAGCCCGTCAGCTACCGCTAACTCCACGTTCGTAAAGATGCCTAGTACTCGTCGCTCCATTGTTGTCGAACTAGCTGGTTTAGTTGTTGTTATTGTTGTAACCACAGAAGAATTCCACAAACTGGGTTTCGGGGAATATTGCGGGAGTGACAGTCCCGGGTCGGATAAAAATGTGGGTCGTTCAGGTATAAAGACCCGACTGTCGCGGGCACTATTGGATTTTAAGTCGCCTCTTACGACAGGCATGCCTTACCGCCGGTAAATTCTTGAACCCATAGCCCGCAGGGGTTTAGTTATCGCAACCACTGTCAATGCCTGAGTCGATTGACAGGCACGGTGGACACATCTGGCTCCGGTACCGCGATGAGTGGATCACCAACCAAGAAATCACCGGGTGATAACGCGTACTTGTCGCTAGGCTCACCGTATAGTGGTACCATTGGCCGAGAGTTCATGCAAGCTTCGTGTTCCTAAAGTATGAAGTTGCATATACCACATGCTTTGATTGCCGACGACGCACACCAGGTGATGTTTGGCCGACTTGACTGTCGCCTCCCACAAGCCTACCTGATGGGGAGCACTTGGGGTGATGACGTGCCACCGGGTACCAAGGTGGGCCAGTGATTGTTGAGTCGGCCAAGTGCTCTTGCAACAGACGATTAGCGCCTACAAAGGTAGTGCTGTTGTCACTATAAAGATCGCGGCAAGGACCTCTCCGACTGAAGAAGCGTGTATACGTATCCAAGAACGCTTGCGAAGAGAGATAGTTTACAACCTTCAAATAGTGATAGGCCTTCACTGTAGTTCTGGATCGTTTTAACCCTACCCGCAAGGTAAATGGGCCACAATAGTCCAGCCTCGATGCAAGAAATGGACGAGCCGAGACAAACGACGCATTTATGTATAGCCGTTCGTACTGCGGTTCTCACATGCAGGACCTGATAACGGAAACGCAAAGTTGGGGAATGTACACCCCTGATTCATGCGAATGAACAGTTCTAAGGCTTCTTCCAATTCACTCGCACTAATAATGGCCTGCGCAAACGAGGACATCGCGGCAACCAACGAAGCAGTATCGCCATGGTTCGAAGAAATTTCTTTAGTGAGCTGAAGTGTTCAGTGAGTGGAATATGTTCACCGTCTAACCGTCGTGTGGTAAGGATTCGATGTATCGCTTTCATCTTCTCCTCGCACTGGATAGTACGATCTTCATCGAGAGGTTGTAACACGTTGATGAGAGGACCATCCTTCAACCATGGAGGGCCCGTCCACGATGGGTGTTTTAGAAGCTCACATGCGGGTATACCTCGGCTAGCAAAATCCGCAGGATTTTGTGCTGAATGTACGTAATGCCATTGATCGATATTTGCCAGCTCCTGTATCTGCTTAACATGATTGGATACATATGGCTTCAGCAGTGTATGGTATTTGTAGAGTCAGACCACAGATGGCACGGTGCGTCGCCCAAGTGGAGTGCCGTCTTGAGGCTCCGTAGAGTTCGAGGTAATAGGAGGGCAGCATTAAGTTCGAAACGTGGTAAGGTAGTGCCGTTCAATGGTGCCACCTTATTGCGTGCTGTGAGCAGGGATATATTGACCCGCCCATTAGCATCTGCTGTCCTGTCATAGACAACCGCAGCATAAACCCTTTTGCTAGCATCGAATAATCCTAAAAGCATAGCATACCAAGCCAACAGGGCTCCCGCACCTGCTTGAAGCTGTCAAGGTCGCAGCAGAATGTATTCCTAATGATACATAGGCTGATTGGCAATGGAGCGTCCCATGAATGCGTCTGTATGAAAATTTTGCCCGTAATGATCACTAGTGATAGAAGACCAGTCTGGTCTAACACTGCGCTTCGTCGGAGTTGAATGAGTACGATCCCTTCTCATGTGTCTAGGTAGTAGCTTCGCTTCGAGTAATCCGTCGCTCTTGTAGTTACACACAACATAAATAGCCAGAGGCACAGCAACGTCTTGTTCACACATTTTGCTCGATTAGATAAGCTTGCAGCTTACCTAATAAGGCTGACCGACCTGAGCGTTAATCGAATGCTTAGTACGAGCGAAATGATTGGTGAGCGATCAAGATAGAGTGGTCTTTCGTCCTCTTATTGCTGCTGATGCTAACCAAACATGTGTATGTATGCACTATTACCTGAGGAAATAAACGGGGTTAGGTCGCAGAAAGAGTGACAGCCCTTGGCCGGGTTAAGGAGCATAACTTTGTGCTGTGTAAGCACATCAGGAAGGGAGTACTTGACTACCGGGACGCCGTACAGCAATATTGACAAAACCCCTGAACAGGACGGCGTATAAACACCATTCAACGAGAGTCCA
Source organism: Neoceratitis asiatica (assembly GCA_030068015.2). Classification (NCBI taxonomy): domain Eukaryota; kingdom Metazoa; phylum Arthropoda; class Insecta; order Diptera; family Tephritidae; genus Neoceratitis; species Neoceratitis asiatica. Next base: position 43,120,600 of record CM061527.1, read on the forward strand.
TTAACATCTTTGTGAACTCTCTTCCTGTGAATGGTGTTCCTGGTGTCCAATCACCACCCACCCATAGCAGAACAAGGGCTCGAGCTGCCTCGTGAGACCCACGTAACCCTGGCACAATTAAGGTCTGGATATTGTAGCAAGCTTAACTCAACTACTTATCCAGACTCGACCCTGACATACCCAACAAGTGTCCCGCAAGCAACGAATCCTCGAACAAAACTAACCACCTCTTTGCATACCCACTGAACCCGACTCAACAGCACGTTTCCTGGGCCTCCCGTCAGATGACCTCGATGACTAAAACTGAATTACCTGACCCTAGGAGAGGCTGGCTAGCCGCTACAATAACAGCAACATGTATGCACTATAGTTTAATGTTACTAATTGAGTACGATTGCGGGAACCAAAAGCAATTCGAACATAACAATATACCAAACTAGCTCGCAAGACGTTTTAATAAATCAGACTTCATCCTCTCAAGATTATAGCATCCAGTTCAGTAGTTGCTTCCAGCTGAAGATACCCTCTAGACGTGACTGGCGAAGAGGCTTCAGAGAAGAAGGCCCCTACATATTAACCTACGCCTATAGTATCAAAATTCACTGCGTAGTGAGAGCGAGGTACGCTGAGAAGATCTTAAAATTTCTTCTTTTTTTACTAGGTATGTGCAGAAAATGCCTGTGTAGCCTTAAGAAATAACGAAAAGATAAAGAAGATAAAGAAGAAAGATTATCTCATTCAAATGTTGGCCGTCGCTACGTCTTAGATGGTCCATCCGTTGAGTTTAATTTTCGATTACTCGTTCGAGCATTTCGATTGGTAACTGGCGAAGGACACGCGTGATGTTTTGCTCCAAGATCTGAATCGAAGGGGAATTGTCAGCTTAGACTTTAGGCTTTACATATCCCTCACAGGAAAGTTTCTAATGGTGTGATATCACACGATCTTAGTGGTCAATCGACCGTTCCAAAAAGTGAAATTATCTGCTCACCGAAGTGTTCTCTTAATAAATGCGTCGATTGATGCGATATGTGAGAAGTGGCGCCGTCTTATTGAAACCAAACGTCGCGAAGATCGTGAACTTCAATTTCAGGCAACAAATAGTCGATTATCATGGTGCGATCATCCATTATTTTTGAAGAAATATGGACCGATGATTCTAGCGTCCCACAAATCACACCAAACCGTTATTTTCTCTGGATGAACTTCCTGCTCTTCGATCTGTTCAGGTTGCTCTTCGTCCCAAATGCCGCAATTTTGCTTGTTACATAGACATTGACCAAGAAATGGGCCTCATCACTGAACAAAATTTGGCTTGAAAACGTCGGATCTTCTTGGAACTTTTCAAGAGCCCATAGAGTGAAGCGTTGTCGCTTGGGAAGGTCGAGCGGCTTCAGTTCTTGTACAAGCTGTATTTTGTACGCTTTCAATTTAAGATCTCAACGTAAAATGCGCCCAGTGGTTCCATACGTCACTCCGAGTTACTTCGAACGGCGGCGAATCGACTCTCCGCGGTCTACGTGTACACTCTCAGCTACGGCCACTATATTTTCTTCCCTGCGTGCTGAACGAGGTCTATTAGGTGGAATATTATCCAATAATGAATGCTGGATCTCAAGATGGGTGATGGTGTTGCGAATAGTGTGCTCAGTAGGCCGATTATGTTGATCATAAGTTGAGCGAAGCTTGCGAAACACATTCTTTACAGAACGGTAATTTTCGTAATAAATTTGAATGATTTGTAAACGTTGCTCAGGCGTAAGTCTTTCCATGATGAAATGCCAAACAATACCGAACAACAACAAAAACATAACAGCTTGACGTGACTCACGCGTGATCTGCCAAAAAAAAAGGCCATTGGAAAAGGTACCTCCATTTGGATCTCCTTTTAGTATCCTACTGAAACCTCTGTTTTATTAAATTGTATTTGGACAAAAATCTAACAGTGGTCGCAAGGTTTCTGCTAAGAGCTTAAGGATGGACTTTGAACATCTGAAATCGTAACAGTCCCACGACATGTTTCTTCTGAGTGAGTGCAGAAGTTGAAAAAAACTTGCAGAACAGTGTCGATTTTTTTTAAGAAAGACTTGGACTAATTTCTTTTTGAACCTCATAAATTTTAAATTAGATAAAACTTTTTCAACATTGGGGAATAGCTCAACCTAAGTAAATGGTGATCATGGCGACAAGCTAGGCATGTGGAAACATTTTCAGCAGATAAAACATTAATTAGATTGAATAGAATTTTTACCACGACGAAGTTTGACTCAAAATGGGGTCAGTAAATTACTAACTACACGGAGACCTAAATAGCTGTGCTCACGTGCTCAAAATAATGTAAAATTCAACATTCTTAAAATCATTTTGAAATGCGTTCGCCAAGGTAGCGGTGACTAAAAAGGAGGTTCTTACAATCAAATCTCCTTATTTCATGTATTCACTTTACCTGCCAGCGAATTGAGCTTTCTATATTTACCTTAACGACTTAGGACCACCTTAGCATACAATTCTATTTGTATTGCATTTATTTATGATTTAGTATTCTTGTAAATACTCCAACACATATGTACATACATAGAATGTATATACCAACTAATTCTTTCAATTAATTTGCAGATATGCAGCGGCAAAAAGGATTCCATCGTCACCGTTGCGGCATTGGGCAATTTCACGCATACCGTGGTGCGGCGTGCAACAGGCAGTGAGTACAAGCACTTACTCTCATTCATTATATTTCTATACACATATATATACACACATACAAACATGTATATATAAGTGCATATGTATTCAAATTGACTTTGTGTTTAAAATTGAATTTTAAAATCATCTAAGTGCTTGTTGGAAAACTCGTTTATAGGCGCTTTTTGCGTGTTTTATGCGCAGATTTGCTACGTATAACTGTTTTTGTTTTTCGCTTTGAGCTTGCCATTTTTCGATTTAATTAAAGAGAAATTTTATTAAGGTGAAAATGAAAAAAAAAAATTTTGCACTATAGTTAGTGAATAGGTTTAAGTATTGAGTGTTTCTCTGAAGTACTAATAGAGGCCTGAAAAAAAATTAAAAAATTCAATAAATTATATCTGCCGAAAATTGGCATTGATGATTACAGTAGAATGAGCAGAATATATGTAAATTTTGCTTCTATCTTTTTACATTGCGTCTGCAAATTCTTACACTGTTTTAAATCCATCCCCTTTGAGCCACATTTGGCGATTCTTCCAGGCTTTTCAAAAATACCTCATTTTTTATACTGAAGGAAAAGCGATAGCCCCGTCGAAATTTATTCCGATCGGATCAAATTGGCGAGCCCCTCTATCCGCCTGTCTATCTATCCGTCTGTTCGTCTGTTTGAAGGCAAACTAATTTCCGGTCAGCTTGGAGCAATATACTGTGGCTAACAGCTTATCTCATGCAGATTAAACTTATCAGTTTATATAGCCATAAAATGGAAAATAATTAAAATTAAAATAAAAAGTTGATATATACATACAAGTACATATATATTCCGCAAAGCTTTACTAATAAAGCAAGCAAAGTATAATTCGTAAAAGTGCAGTCTTCGTCGGGTACTACGTGCGCGTGGGAAGCCATTCAACAAGCCAGCCAAAAAAAAAAAAACCAACTACACCATTGCCTTTGACAGGTAGCTGAAAACGAATGATTTTGACTTCTGTTACACAGTAATTTTTGCTGACAAATCTAAGTTCAACCTTTTCGGCTCCGAAGCTTACGCGTGGCGGAAACCCAATACTGAGCTTCAGTGGTATTTTGCATGCTTTCAGTTTAATATCTCGACGTAAAATGCATAAAATGCGCCAAGTCGTTCCATACGTCAATCCAAGTTGCTGCGAATGGCGTCGAATCGACCCTCCACAATCTTCGTTTACACTTTCAGCTACGGCTGCTATATTTTCTTCACTGCGTGCTGGACGTGGTTTATTCAGTCGAATATCATCCAGTAATGAATGCTGGGTATCAAAATGGCCGATTATGTTGACCATAAGTGGAGCGAAGCTCGCGAAACACATTCTTTACAGAACGTGAATTTTCGTAATAAAGTTGAATGATTTGTGAACGTTGTTCAGGCCTAAGTCTTTCCATGATGAAATGCCAAACATGACAGCTTGACTCGACTCACGTGTGATCTATAAAATCTGTACCTCTACTTGGACCACCCCTTATTTTAAAAGAAGATGTACACCAAAGAGCCGAGGATTTTGGGTTAGGTCAAAATTTCTGATCCTTCCGGCCAAGTCACCCGACATAAATCCGAATTTATGGTCTTTATTATAAAATATCATCCGTAAGCACCGCATAAGTAAAAAGGAACAACTCAAAAGTGAATTTCGGAAAAGGTGAATAAACTCGGAACAGAAAGTACAAAAAAAAAACAAGTTGAGTCCATGCTAGCTAAACTAAAAGCTTTAGTAAAGGCTAACGGATATCACACTAATAAATTAAACGATTTTTTATTAAATAATTTAACTTATTTTTAGTAAAAAGAACACTGCATGACATAAGCTGTGATATAAAATTTGTCAATTTTTTTAGCTTTTTTGCTTATAAATTGTTAATTAATAATAAAATAAATAAATAATAAAAAAATTATAAATGGAGTATCTTTTTTTAATTGAACTTGCATGAAATAAGCTGTGAGCCACTGTAGCATATAAGCACCCATACAACCGATTTGTGGGGCTATGAGGTGTATAGTCCAATAGAAATCCATCAAAAAACATCTAAAATTGTTAAATTTGTTATTCCACTTACGTAAACACAGGTATAAAGACTTCGATTGTTTTCAGTTCAAAAATTTAGCCAGGTTTACGAAAGAATATTCCTCGATTACAGTAGAGTCGTACATAAAGGCACAGAAACTACCCTTCCCCCTTTTTCATTGCCTGTGAAGTTACAAAGCCCTATATGGTCGGTGCGTACTACTAGATTCCAAGGTAAATATATAGCTTCCAAGCTTCCATGTTATCATTCGGTCGATGGTAATAATTTTGTTTGTTAAGAAAGCCTGACCTTCATACAGATCAGGCATTAGAAAATCTGGTAATACCATTTTCCATAGCAAGAAGTTTCAAACAAAAAAAGTACTCAAAAATTGAATATCCTTAGAAAACTTTATCTAAATAAACGAAAACTTTTTGTTGAGAGGTTGGGTGGAGTTGAGTTAGTTTTGAGATGAGTTCATATGGCTATCAGCCAAATTTCATGTGTGTCTGCGAAATTATTAAAAACAGCTAAAGTTGGCTCGACAGGATTTTAAAATAGCCTTTTCCATGAATCCGAAGGCGAGGGGTGCTGCGGTTCGAACTGTGTTCGGCAGAAAATTCCGCCCCTATTACCCAACATTACATTCGCATCTCTTTCTCTTGCCGTGTTATGGTTTAGTAATCATTGGATTTTGTATTCCGGAATTTTATATTTCAGCGTTTTGTATGTCGGGAGTTTATTATACACCCTGTAAATATAAATGTGAAAAGGAATGATAAATGTGTCTTGTTGTTTTTTTATGACATTCGATAACCTAGCTAGCGTTCTTTTGCAAGTCGGATGCAAAAGAAAACCCCCGGGATTAAAGTTAATCGAAACTTTGAATGAAAATTAAAAAAGATCGCTGAAAAATCACCAAAATAAGACAAAAAAGATGGAGTGGAAAATATTATTGCTAAAAACCAATAGATTGTGGGTCGAATCCAACCAACATAGAGCCCGTTTTGAAGATAAATGCCTGTAATATTATCTTTTTATTTCATATGGCATTGAACTCCATAGAAAGCGAGCACCAGTACAGGCAAAGATAAGCGCAGCATTTCGTTTAGAGACTGAAGAAATAAGCGGAGTTGCTAAAACCATAAATAATCGGAATGACAAAGAGAGTGCAGCTAGTTCTGTTAATGAAGGTTTAGCTTTGTATATAGACAAGGGCCTTCTTCTCCTTCTTCTTTGGAGCAGACGCTACCTGCGCGATTATAGCCGAAGTGGGATGGGCACCCTCTCATACCACAGCCACCACGATACTCCCCGTAAGGACTTACTCGTATCAAACAGGTCGGAGCAGGTACCGAGGGCTTCCTGTTTTCCGCGGTACCAGATTTAAGTACTGAAATTCGAACTTCCATGTAGTTCTGGTATTGGTAACCAAGATTTTAGTCGCCTTATACGACAGGCATATCCAACGTGGGCGTATCCTTATCCTCCCGGCCCACAGAGAGCACGTAGCTGTAGATAGTCATAATTTCGAAGTCGCCAATAATTTCCTTTATCTAGAAACCAGCATTAACAACACTAGAATCACTCTTGCCAACAGGCGCTACTTTGGATTGAGTAGGCAATTAAAAAGCAAGGTCCTCTCTCGACGAACCAAAACCAAACTCTACAAGCCGCTCATCATTCCCGTCCTGACATATGGTGCAGAAGTCTGGAAGATGTCGACATCCGATGAGTCGGCTTAGTTTTCGAGAGAAAAGTTTTGTGGAAGATTTATGGTCTTTGCGCGTTGGCAAAGGCAACTACCGCAGACGGTGGCGATTGACATAACTCGTCGTCCGAATGGATGAAAGCGCTTTTTTTGGAAGGAACAGGTAGAGAGCGATCTGGTCTCACTTGGTTTCTCCAACTTGGTTTTTTTTTAAAGTGGCGTAGTGCATCTATTCGGGAATTCAAATAGGAAATAATAACTCGTAGAAAATCTACAAAAATTCTCTTTATTCCGAAGCTGTCATAGCATTTTATATTAAGATATTCATAAAGTTCATTCTATAACGCTTCGAAGTGTAAACTCTCGAGGTGTGGTCTCACAAAAACTACTAAAAATGTGCTCTTGTCATAGGAAATATTCGTACTCAAAGAGCATTCAAGGTATCCTCCAACATGGCATTCAACATGTTGCATTCGAAAGCGAAATAGAAAGAGAGAGGGAGTGTATGTGTGTGAGAGAGAGAGAGGGAAAGAGATACTTTGATGGCCTGCTAAATTCCTTAGACTCAGTTTACACTTGAATACTTTTGTTGCCGAAACTCTTAGTTTGTAGGCGAGAAGGCGACGAGAAGATGGTACGCTGCTCTTTTCCCGTCGCCCTCTCCCCAACAAAGCAAGAGTTGCCGAACCAAAATTATTCGTGTGTAAACTCAGTATTCAAACCTATGTGAAAAATATATTGTACTTACAATAACAACAACAACAACAGCAAATCACTACACCACCAACCCAGAATCGAACATTTTCTCTTCATTTGTTCTAAAAAAAAAAATACAAATATATAAATTTTTGCAAATAAATACACCGTTCAATCGACTTAATTGGTTCGCGCAGCTGTTTTCTGCACAGAAGAAATTAAACGAAGAAACAACTACAAGCAAAATATGGTTTTCCAAAAAACAGCTGCTAAAACTGCATACCAAGGAACTGCGCAAGAGCATGTTTAGCGACAAAACGAAGCAACATAAATACACACATGCATACCTACATACGCTTACGAGTAACACGAGCTAAACACTTAAAGGCTACTGAACCCTTAAAGCTCATTTTGTTGCAAAAAAAAAATAATAATTAAATGAAAAAGAAAATAAATTTATGCTGACTCGTATGTAAAGGTTCATTATAATCAATGCTGAACACAACTACACAACCACACAGATGCCGAAATGACACCCTTTCAAGTTATGTATTTACTAAACGCTTCCTGGACTCAAGCCATTATAGCTCAGAAGGAAAAAGCATCATATTTCGGTAGAGATTTTAACCGACCTGATGTGTGAGGTATTGTTTATGCGGAACCGTAAACTGAGATCCTTTTAATAAAAAAAAATTTAAATTAAACGCCTCAATAGTCACAATCCGCTACATAGGGTTAAGCAGAGTGTGGTTCAGTGCAAGGCGACAATATATCGCATATTTTTGAGCAGATGCCAATTTTTGCAGTTAAAAACAGAAAAAAATATATAAAAATATGTAAAGAAATAAAACGCATATAATTCATTAAAGAATTAAGCCAAGAATTTAGCTTTATTCTATAGATAAGGGCTTGCAATTATGTTTTAAAAATACTTTCGGGCAAGCGACCGCCGCAGCTAGCTCACATAAATTCCGGCCGAGAGACACAATTATCGGTCACTTTTTGCAGCAATATTCCTTCAACACGTCAATCGTCTCGGTCTTATCTGAATAGACAAGTGACTTCACATACGCCCACCCCACGAAAAAATTGGACCAGCGGTATTATGATTTTGGAGTCCACACAACAGATCCACAACGCGAGATAATGCCCTCACCAGAAGTTCTCCTTCAATAAATTGATTGTATCGTTGGCTGTGCGGCATGTAGCGCCATTTTTTCGGTCGTCCGCATAAACATCCTACAACACAGACTCAAAAAAATCATTAATCATGTCTCTACAGCGTTTCCCATTGACTGTAAGGTTATGGCCGGGGCTTCGGTTTTGAGAAAATATGGCCCAGTGATTCTCTCTGCACATAGGGCACACCAAACAGTGATTTTTTGAGGTTGTAGTGGCGTCTCATTGGCCTAACAACCGCACTGTGTGTTTTGCTTTCTCCAGGTTACACAAAGAAGCAAAGCGAATGGGTCTGAAAGTGAACGAGGGCAAAACGAAATATCTTCTGTCATCAAATAAATAGTTCAAGAAATGGAAATTGTTGGAACTCCCGGCACCCACGTAACTGTGGACAACGTACGATAGGCTTGTCGTGCGCGTGCCTTATCTCTCGGTACATCATTAGTACAAAAGATCAGTTTTGCGACGCTGATAACTCGGCATGGACTCAGTACCACCTTGCTGTAGCTCGAGGCCCATAATAACCTCTGACTTTCAATGGGTCGGGCACCCTTTCATACCACAGCCACCAACATACTCCTCGAAGGAACTTAACCGTATCAAACAAGTCGGAGCAAGTACCAGAATTGAGTCCTCGTAGCCGAAAGGACTACAATTCGAACTTTCATGCAGTTCTGGTATTGGTAACCAAGATTTTAGTCGCCTTGTACGACAGGCACATCCAGCCTGGGCGGATTCTTACCCTCCGGCTCGATAATTTCGAATTCGTAGATAATTTCATCTATATAGAAACCAGCAACAACAACAATGTCAGTCCTGAAATCCAACGCAGAATCACTCTTGCTAACAGGCGCTACTTTGGACTTAGTAGGCAATTGAAAAGTAAAGTCCTCTTTCGACGAACCAAAACCAAACTCTACAAGTCGCTTATCATTCCCGTCCTGACATATGATGCAGAAGCCTGAACGATATCGACATCCGATAAATCGGCTTTAGGAGTTTTCGAGAGAACAGTTTTGCGGAAGATTTATGGTCCTTTGCGTGTTGGCAACGGCGAATACCGCAGACGATGGAACGATGAGCTGTACGAGCTATACGACGACATTGACATAATTCAAAGAAATAAGAAGGAGCGACTAGGTTGACTAGTTCATGTCATCCGAATGTATGAATCCGCTCCAGCTTCTTTGGAATGATCAGTTGGAGAGCAATCTGGTCTCACTTGGTACTTCCAACTGACGCCAGACAGCAAAGAGGTGGGCATAGCAGAGCAAGAGCTCGAGCTGCCTCGAGAGACCCACGTAACCCTGACACAATTGATATCTGGATATTGTAGCAGGCTTAACACCTCCCTATACAGACGCGACCCTGACATACCCAACACATGTCCCGTATGCAACGAATCCCCGCACGACGCTAACCATCGCTATGAATGCCAACTTAATCCGAATAACCTAACATCGCTCTCCCTCTGGTCCGAACGCGTCGAAACAGCACGTTTCCTGCGTCTCCCGTTAGATGACCTCAATGACTAAGACTAGACTAGACTGACCCTAGACGGGTTTAGCACAGCCGCTACATCAGCAACAACAACAACAACAACAACAACGACAACAGCAAAGAGATGGAACCCTATTCTTGGTTCGGCTATAATCACATAAGCGGTGACTACGACAACGAAGAAGAAGAAGAACGACGTCTCAACAAAGACTTATGGATCAAACTGAGCTGTATCGCTGAAGAAAATTTTCTTATAAAATCCGGATCGCTGGCCATTTCATTTTGAACTCATCCAGCAAACTTCCGACGGTCTTAATGATCGTTCGAGTTGGATTTTGTAAGCCACAGGCAAGGCTCGTCTAAAAAAACACCCTTTATAAGCAAAATGAAAGGAACAAAAAAAAAATAATAATAAAAAATAAAATAAGCAAAAACAATAACAAAGGCAAAAACCAATCAAAATGAGTAATAAAAAGCAAACAACAATTGGAAACAGCTGTTAGCGCCAAAGTGAAAATGATGCCGGCAGCAACAACAAACAAAAACAATAAAGCACTCAGATTCAATGCTAACAACGACAAGTGAAATACAAGTTAACAAAAAAAAAAAACAGAACAGAAAAGTACATGTTAAACACATAATTAGTAGAGAAACAAAAAATCGACAACAACAACAACAACAAAAATTAAAAAATAACAGCTGCTATTCAATTTGCGCTCTCCAAGATGCTCCACCAACGCTGATTAGGGTTCAACCTGTGCTGTTTGAATAGAAAAAAAGTATGTATGTATGTATGTGTGTGTGTATGTATATATAAATAAAAAAAATAAAAAAATTAAAAAACAATTTATGAAATGAAATATTAAAGCAAGAAGCGAAGCAGAAAGCTGGCTTGCAAAACAAGTTGTGTGGAAACCACAACAATAACAAGCATATAAAATTACATATCTGTATGTTTGTGTGTACATACGTACATAAGTACATTGCGCGCTGCTTGCGTTAAAAAGCACATAATGAAGTGTTTTTTGGTTGCTCCGACTTTGCGCCTTCAGCACATTTTATGATCATATCGCCCGCATCACATATCTCATTTTGGAGAGCGTCTCTCACGTGTTAGCTTGTGCTAAGCGAGTGAGTTGTGAGTGAGGTATGGGGTATCTCGCTTGGCGTCGCAAACAACCTTCACTAACCGCAGATTAAATTGATAGCAGTGCGCGTATTTAAGATAACAGAGCAGTAGCGCTTGGTGTGGTCGGTAGAGAGTTCGTGAATTAGAGAGCAACAGTGGTCTGGGGTTGACTAAAAATGTACAGTCTGCAAAAACATATTCTCAGACCAAATAGGTAGTGGCCGAGTTGATCATTTGAATTTACCCACAGATGCTTTGTGTCTCTTTCAATGTCTTCACTTTCGAACAAAAAGGAGCCTTAAATAGCCGGTGACTGTCACAAGACTCTTAGACTCTAAGATGCTTAGCATACATATATACCTTAGGTCCCACATTTTAGTATTTTGCAAGTAAATACTTCCATGTCGAGTGTGCTTGCCTTGGCTTCGTGCTCTTTTCAGTCTACTCTTTCTATACAAACATCCCGCCTCATTAGTCGAGCCATTCGCACTACGTCAAATTAAATTAAATAAAGTGAAATAAATTCAAAGTAAATTAATAATAAAGAGTTTGAACCATTTACACGTTCCCTACTTTTTTAAAGAAAAAAACACAGAAAATTCAAATTAAATGGGGAATGTTTATTATTATTGGAAAGAACATTCTTGGGCATTTATTTTTTGAAGCTTATCTTTTTCAAATGTTGGCCGCGGTTACGTCCCAGATGGTCAATCCGTTGAGTTCAATTTTCGTTGATTTCGACTAGTAACTGGCGAATGACACGCGTAATGTTTTGCTCCAAGGCCTGAATCGAAGCGGGATTGTCCGCATAGACTTTAGACATTACATATCCCCACAGAAAAAAAGTCTAACGGTGTGATATCACACTATCTTGGTGGCCAATCGACCGGCCAAAAACATGAAATTATCTGCTCTCCGCAGTTTTCTCTCAATAGATCCATTAATATATGCGATGTGTGGGAAGTGGCGCCATCATGCTTTGAAACCAAATGTCGCGGAAATCACGAGCTTTAGTTTCAGGTATCAAATAGTCGGTTATCTCGGCGCAATAAGGGCCACCAATGACGGTTACGCTCCCACCGGTAACATTTTTGATGAAATATGGACTGCTCATTCCACCTGCCCACAAACCACACCAAACCGTTGTTTTCTCTCCATAAAATGGTAGCTCTTGAATCTGTTTAGGTTGCTCTTCGTCCTAAAGGCGGCAATTTTGCTTGTTTACATACCAATTGAGCCAGAAATGGGCCTCATCGCTGAACAAAATTTGGCTCGAAAACGTTTGATCTTCTTGGAACTTTTCAAGAGCCCATAGAGCGAAGCTTGAGAAGGTCGAGCGGCTTCAGTTCTTTCACATGTTGTATTTTGTACAGCTTCAACTTAAGATTTCAACATAAAATACGCCAAGTCGTTCCATACGTCAGTCCGAGTTGCTGCGAACTACGCCGAATCGACTATCCACGGTCTTCGTGTACACTCTCAGCTATCGCCGCTATATTTTATTCACAGCGTGCTGGACGTGGTCAATTCGGTGAAATATTATCCAATAATGAATACTGGGTCTCAAGATGGGTGATGGTGTTGCGAATAGTACGCTCATTAGGCTGATTATGTTGACCATAAATTGAGCGTAGCGCGCGAAACACATTCTTTACAGAACATGAATTTTCGTAATAAAGTTGAATGATTTATAAACGTTGTTCAGGCGTAAGTCTTTCCATGATGAATTGCCAATCAATACTGAGCCCAAATAATATCACAACTGGACACGACTCACGCTTAATCTGTCAAAAAAGGCTATTGAAAAAAGTACCTCTACTTGAATCAACCTTTAGTTTCCCAGTTCTCTCTTGGGAACTGAGCACTGGGTGAAACCCCGATTTTTTTTAAACACCGAAAAACATAAACCGTGCGCACGGAGCATAATGCATAGGGTGGCAAAGCACTTAACCGCACTTATCAATAAATCACACTTCTTTATCACCCATCGGAATCGAGTATTAGGTCGTTAAGCCGTCATCTAGGTCATGTTGCTCACAACCAATTGCCATTTATTGGAAAGTTATCGATAGATAGGAGCTTTAATGTCTCTTAAGATAGATTTTCTGCACCCTCACTTCGATTTTCCGAAAACTTGCGCAATGTGACAAACTATGAAAGCGGAGACACCAAGATCCAGCCAAAATCTGGCAGAGCATACCAAGGATTTTGGGATGAAGGCATAATGAGCGACTACTGTTTTACTCTGATCCTTACAAGAGTTCCCAAACAATACAAAAGACTTGGTTCCACTACTCTTCATTTCTGATTTGTTAATTTAATTTTATATAATGGCAATTTACTGTTAAAAATCATAAAAAGTTAAATTATCGACTACATCAAATCAAATATCATCTTAGAAAATGCAGTGAAGATTCGGATTTAACGTCAAAAATTATCGGAGATACAACTTTTTCTTGCCTTGGTTCAAAACCGTGTATACTTGTGATATCTACCATCACTAGTAATTGTTATTACTTCACTCATCCCAGCATTGTATGTTAAATAACTACCAAAAATTAGCCGATTTTTTTATTTTAATTACTCAAAAGCAGATATTTAATATACAAAAATGAACCGGTATTTTACTAGTTTATAGCTGATGCATAATTGAAAAATCAATATTTCGCCTTGCTAAAAATACCAGTCACTAGCATGGGAAAATGATTGAACATGAATTAGTTGGCAGAAAAAGTGAAGCTATAGCATTCCGTTTCAAAATTAATATATTTTCCAACAGAATACCTCAATGGGTGCTAGACTTCAAGAGATTTACACGAATTACTCTATGCCACAAGCGCCAAGCTAATAAAAATTGACTTAAATGTGTTGAAAAAGGTCTAAGTGTTTATCGATTTCCATTGAATTGCTGTTGAATCTCACTCAAAAGGCTGCACAATGCGTATTTTTACCGGAGACTTGCTGTGATGGACGCGGCTAATTTATATTGTTCTCTCCATGCAATCAACTAACCAAAACCATATCATCAAAATGGTTTCAATTAATACTCGGCCACTCTAATCGGAATAATGCCGAACCTCTAGAGTTTCCCAATCTAATTTTCACAACTGGCCTGGACCTTAAAGTGAGTACTCTGGTCTAGACGCTTGAGTTTAAGGTAATTGTTGAAGTAACGTTAAAAAAAAGGCAATCAACAATTTCAAGAATAAAGAAAAAAAAATGTGTTTTTGAGTTTTCCGAATTTTTTCAAAATAGTAAGTATCAAATATTTTGGAGATGAGCGTAATTCATGCAATGGAGAAATCTATAAAGAAGACATACACCAAATTTAAAGTAATTCGGTTCAGTAAAACTTCTTGAAATCATTGAAATCGTGTTTATCGTTTTAAAAAAACAGACAGTTTCGAGGAAAACGCGTTTAAGGTTTCGCGTAAAGCTTCTCGCAGTTAGAGTTCCAGCCGAGCCGGTTTGGATGCCATGTTAGCAAAACAGATACATCTTCGAAAATAATTTAATTTTTAAAGGGTTATACTATGAAAATATGAAAAAAGAATCAATTTTTTTTATAATTTTTAGACCAGGGGGTATCTTAACAAAGCGCTGATTAGCAAACTTTTTCCTTAGCTACACACCACTGTGCCTATCTAATTCATCGCCGCTTCAAATCTGCACTCAAGCAACTAGAGCTTTTTTTTTACAACAGAGCTTCCTTCATTCACTATATACACTGCGTGTGTGGACTTACGAGTATTACGCGGAGGTTCGGGCCATCGGCGCAGCTGCTGTGCGCGATCAGTTTCATTGTATCTAGCAGAGTGTAGAGTTCGGTGTTCGTTTTTGTTTGCCGAGTTATTTGATGTTTGTGCTTGCCTACAGACATGCTATTAACTCAATTTCAGATTTTCGTTAAATCATTTTCGCTTGTGACGACGAGATCTCAATAATTTTGCAAAGTCGCAGTACAAAAAAATAAAAATAAAAATTAAGAAAAAATTTAAAATAAATCGGTTGTCCACAGGCGTCAGGAGCTGCAGTTGGACGTTTGTATTGTGTTCTTGTTTACTTCTTTTTCCTCGCTGTGAACTCGCTGGAATTACGCGTAGCTTGCACTGAAACTCCATTCATTCATACGAAAAAGTTCTTACTGCTGCGTCTGTCTGTTGTGTCTGTTTTCGTGTTTTGCGTATTGAAATCGTTTCTTTTTTTTTGACAATCCAGCTGTCGTCTTCGATGTAAATGGTGTTTAATCTTAGGTTAGTGTTGTTGTGGTGTTTTTGAAAAAGGTGTGAGTCGCGTCGCGCATTTTTTTGTTTTTTTACTCAACGCGAGTAGCTTGTGGCTCCCGGTTGATTAAACGCACAAAGCGCAAAATACAAAAACGCAAAATGTGAAGTGAGAGTGAAGTGAGGAGGCTTTATTTTTATAGAAATAACTTTTTTTATAAAAAAAATATATAAATGCGCACAAAAAAATAATAGATAAAAAATAAAAATAAAAATAAAAAATAAAAAATTAATAAATAAATAAAATAAAAAATCGTTTTACGCCGCTCAACAGCTTGGATTAAGCAAATTAAAAAATAATGAAAACAATTATAAAAAATATAAAAATATTTTTCCTCACACACATGCACATATTTACATTAAAAAATTTATAAATTTGTGAATTAAATTTCAACAAGAAAAAAATAAATAAACTAAAAAAAAAAACAAAACAAAGATTTATAAGTAAATAAATAAATCGTTTTACGCCGCTCAACAGCTTGAGTTAAGTAAATTAAAAGAAAATAAAAATATTTTTCTTCACACATATGCACATATTTACATTAAAAAATTGATAAATTTGTGAATTAAAAAAAATTAATTACATTAAAAAACAACACGAGCTTACAAATAATATGCACATTTGAGGTGTGTGTGTGCTTCTCTGACTTTACGAAAACATTGACGGCGTTGTACAGTGTGACTGACGCGTTGATCTACATAAATCGCTTGCGCTTTTCATTGAATTTATTGTATATTTATTGTGCAAGATTTTTTCTTGCGTCGCTTTGATTTGATTTGATTTGATTTGATTGGATTGTATTTGCGACGAGTACAAAAGAACAAAAAAAGCAACAACAACAATTCTTTATTGTTGATTTAATTGTGTTTGTGCTGCAATCAGTTTTGGTGGCGTCACAGCGCATTGCATTAGCTATAAGCGGCTTTCGTACCGAATTCGGCGACTACATTTTTTTTTGTAAAAAAAAGGTAAATGCAGTTTTTTAACTATTTATTTGACTTGAATTTTAGTTTACAACATCTATTTAGTTAATTGAGTTCGCCAATAAGGCACTCTTTGCAATGAAATGCAGGCTTTCGCCTTAAATATTGTGTTAGCTAATTAAGGTCGGTCAGCCGGGTTTTTCTTCGAAAATGTACAGAAAATTGTTATCTATAATTTAGTTTTTCAATATAAAAAACAATTTTTAAGAATCCAAATAATTTGATTGAAAAATAAGTGAGGAACTGAAAAAAATTTTGTCAAAATTGAGCCAAAATAGTAACGCAAGACTTTCCAAAACCTACCTAATGTGACAGTGTTGGTCTCTTCAGAGCATAAAGCTTGCTTTGAAACTCTAGAAACTAGTTTGTCAGTGCTGAAGAATAAAATAATATCCATTTTCTGTGCATTTCAGTCAAATATGGTCATCAAAGAATTTTTGTGAGGAAAGTAAAAAAAAAAATATTTTTATTTTGAAGAATAAGTTAATTCGAGTCACTTTCGCACGGACACATTTTCTTTTTTTTCTTCTTTTTTTTTTATTTTTTTTTTATGAAAAATGTTAGGTTAAGCTGTGATAGTTATCGAGCTAACACATGGTTTATACGTAAGCCTATATAAGGTTGTCCCGAAATCCTGACCATTAGACTTCGTTACTCCAACATTTCGATTCTTTGATGAGCTACATTAGATACATAACATTAACACCGGCTATCTTGGAAAGACCATCCGGTAATATGCTTCAGAACCAAGCAGATCAATGGCCTTAAAAGAGAAGTAACTGTTTTTTCTTACTCTGCTTCTATAACGAGTTCCTAATATATCCGGATGTCGTTCCATCAGACAACGGCTTTTCGGAACTCTTCTAAGCTTTTTATGTATTTTTAAGGTGTTTTCATTTGTCGTGATCTTTTTATGACCCGTTTCAGCCAGGGTTGCCTAGATTGCTGCAAGTCGTAATTTCGCTCCACCTTAGCACAGTCAGTTAGTTCTTAGGTAAATTTCTTGAGAAGTGGTGAAAGGCATAAAACCTCGTTCTTTATCGAGAAGAATCTGCTTGGTCTTACCTTGCCCGGTCAATTTATCCACCTTAAAGATTCCCTCGCTATCCCTATAATCAGGTACGCATATGAGAGATAGTCTGTTTTATGTTTGGCCATCTCCTGTAGAGATCGGCGATAGCTAAAACAATTTTCGACCGGCTTAAAACGGTATATTATCTGCTCACCGAAATGTTCTCTCAATATATCCATTGATTGATGCGATGTGCCCACAAATCACACCAAACCGCTGTTTTTTCTGGATGTAATGACAGCTTTTGAACCTCTTCAGGTTGCTTCCTCAACGCTGAACAAAATTTGTCTCGAAAACGTTGGATCTTTTTGAAACTTTTCAAGAGCCCATAGAGCGAAACATTGTCGCTTGGGAAGGTCGAGCGGCTTCAGTTTTTGCACAAGCTACATTTTGTACGCTTTCAATCTAAGATAAAATGCGCCAAGTCGTTCCATACGTAAGTCAGAGTTGCTGCGAACGGCGCCGAATCGACACTTCACGGTCTTCGTGTACACTCTCAGCTACGGTCGCTATATTTCCTTCACTGCGTGCTGGACGTAGTCTATTCGGTCGAATGTTATCCAATAACGAATGCTGGGTCTCAAGATGGGTGATGGTGTTGCGAATAGTATGCTCAGTAGGCCGATTGTATTGACCATAAGTTGAGCGAAGCGCGTGAAACACATTCTTAACAGAACGTGAATTTTTGTGATAAAATTTATTGATTTGTAAACGTTGTTCAGCCGTAAGTCTCCATGATGAAATGCCAAACAATACTGAGCAAAAATAACATGACAGCTTGACACTGCTCACGTGTGGTCTATCAAAAAGGGGCTATTGAAAAAAGTACCTCTACTTGGATCATCTTTTATTATTGCCTGACTGTCGCTGAGAGTAAAGATATCGTGATCTTTCAAGATGCCTTCGCTGGTATGGATACAGCGGAGCACAGTAGAGCGGAAAACTCCTCCTAGAAGACTCTGCAATAGCCAGGTAGCCTGAAAAAGTGTTCCATGGAATGATTGCGTGAGAACACAATGCCGTAAAATTTCCAATTTCCAATTTCATCTCTCAAAAAAAATTTTTTAAATTTATATATCAGCCGGTAAATCATGATTTTTATTCTAAAATAAATGCTTAGCTTCCATTTGAAATTCCAAAAACAAATTACTTTCTAAATATTCGGTGAATACATCTGTGATAATAAAACATTTACAAAAGTTATCTGCCATACATACATACATTTGTAGCAAAAAATAATTAAAAATCAAAGCAAACTTTAGACGAGACGCTTTACGCAAGTCTTTTAAGGTTATGTGCGCTAAATACGAGTATGTACCCTGATATGTAGGAGTATAATTGTCAGATTTGTACATAGCAATAAGAGAATGGGTTAAAAATATCTAATTTGAAATAACCTTTTTAAATAAGCTAAGATAATCAAAAAAATAGAAAAGTTTTGAAAATAACGTTATACATATTTTCTGCTATCTTCAATATTTTTTTTTTTTTTTTGGTCAAAGTGAGCGTTAAATGAAATTATCAAAATGTCATAATAAAAGTGCGAAGATATGACGTTGGTGCCACTGAGACATAAAGATAATGCATTTGATGATTATTACGTATTAAAAAATTTTATGGTGGCAAAAAAAAACACAACAACAAGAGCATGCCATATCAAAATGGAAACTGTTATATACATTTGTATGAGATGCCATGAAATTTTATGTGTGCGCTTAAAAAATAAAATATTAAAATAAAAGCAAAAAAAACTATAAAAAAAGTTTATTTAAAAAATAAACTCACTTTTATCTTCATTAAAAAGTTAACCACTTGCAGTTTTAATTAAAGCTTTTTATCTAAAATGGTAATTTTTATTAAAGCAGATAATAATAATTACAAAAAAAAAAGGTTTCACTTCACTTAGCAACAAACCTCTCTTTTGACTTATTGTATTTTATTGATTACTATAAATTTTTATTAATCATATTCCTATGCTTTTTTTTTTATTTATAGTCTCATGTATATTTCAGTTTTACTTTACGTAAATTACTATTAATTTGTTTTATATTTAATTCATATATATATATACTTTACTCTAAAGTTCATCAATAATATATTTATTGAATTAATTGCTATTTTGATTCATTGAAATGATAATTAGAGTGATAAATAGTGTATCCATTGCAATAAATATACAAAGCATATAAATATATGCACTTGCATTTATATTGATGTATGTATGTATACAGGATTATTAGATAAAATGACCTTTTACAGCACCGTTTTGTTTTTTGATGCAAATAGTTTTTTTTTTTTTTTTTGAATACAATTGAGTTTTATTTTAGGAAATCATAGAAAAAATATTTCATTTTATTTCAATTTAATTTTTTTTTGATTGATTTCAATTATATTTTTATTTTTTTATTCCCTTTTTATTTTTATTTTATGTTTTTTATTTTTTATTTTCATTTTTATTGGTTATTTATGTTAGTTTTCAATCATAATTTTTCTTTTAAATTAATTTCATTTTATTTTTCTGATCATTTTATTTAATTTTGTTTTATGATTTTTATTTCTTTATTTTTTTTTTTTTGGTTATTTATGTTTTTTTTAATTCATAATTTTTCTTTTAAATTAACTTAATTTAATTTTTTGATTATTTTATTTAGTTTTGTTTTGTGATATTTTATTTATAATTTTTATCAATTGTAATTTTTTTTTCTATTATTTTTGTTCCCTTTTTATTTTTATATAAATTTTTTTATATTATTAATTTCATTTTTAAATTTTTCTTTGGGTTATTTATGTTTGTTTTAATTTATAAGTTTTCTTATAAATTAATGTAATTTTATTTTTTTTTTGGATTGGTTTATACACTTTTTTATTTTATTTTATATTAGTTCCATGCTTTTATTTACTTTTATTTTAATTAATTTACTTTATTTTATAACAGATATTGTAATTTAATTTAATTTAATTTAATTTAATTTAATTTCAAGCTTATTCATTTCTAGTTTAAATTTTATTTTCATTTATTAAAATTATTCTTTTTTATTCTAGTAAATTTTATTTGTCTTTTTTTTCAGATCATTGTATTTTATTTCAATTTTTATTTGTTTTTTATTCAATTCAATTCAATTAGTTGTATAAAATTTGTTTATTTGATTTGAATTTTTTTCATATTCCTGTTTATTAATTTAAATTCATTTTTTATTTAATATTTTTTATTATATTTTATTTATTTTGTTTTGTTTTATTTTATATCTTTTATCCTGTTTATTGTATCCTATTTTATCTTATACTATTTTATTTTATTGCACTTAATTCAAATTTTTTTTCTTTAATATTTTTATATATTATTTTAAATTACTTCATTTCATTTTGTTCTATTTTAGTATTTTAATTTGTTTTAATTTATTTCACTTTATTTTAGTTTATTTTGTTTTTACATTAAATTAAATAAGTTATTTTTCTTTTATTTTATTTATTTTAAAATTCTGTTTATTTTCTTATGCATTTTTCTTTTATTTTGCTTTATTTTAATTCAATTAATAAAAAAAATTAAATTAAATTTTTTAATTTAATATTTTAAATTTAATTTTATTAATTTAATTTTTTAATTTAATTTTTTAATTTTAATTTTTTTTACTGTTATTATGTTCTATTTAATATAATTTATTTTGTTTAATTTTCTATATTTTTATTTTATTTTTAATTATTTTATTTCATTTAAATAAATACATATTTTTATTATTTTAGTTAATTTTGCTTTATTTTAATTTCTATAACAAGTTTTATTTTTATTTTTTATTTATCTCCTTAATTATTTTACATTGTTATTGTATTTTTTATTTTTTATTAAACTGTTTTATTCAGTTTTTTTCAATTTTAATTAATTTTAATTATTTAATTTTTTACTTTTATTTATTTATTTATATATTTTTCTTTTTTTAATTTTTTTTTATGTTAATTATCTTATTTTATTTTGTTTTTTATTTCATTTTTTAATATTTTTTAATTCATTTATTTTGTTTTATTTCATATTAATATTTTTTTTATTTCCAATTAATTCATGTTAATTTTTTTCCTTTAAAATTTTTTATTCTATTCCATTTTTCATATATTTTCCTTTTTTATTTTATTTCATTCATTTAATTTTATTTTATTTATATTTTTTAATCCTTATATTTATTTTTTTTATTGATTTTTTATTTTGCACTAATATATTTAATTTTTTTTATATTTTATAATTTATTTTATTCAGTTTTATTATATTTTAATTTGTTTTTTTTTATATAATTTCTTAATTTTTATAATTTTATTTAATTTTATTTTGAATTTATTATTATTATTATTTTTTAATTAATTTAATTGCTTTTATTTTATTTTATTATTTGTTTTATTTTATATTAAATTCTTTTATTTTACATTATTTTAAGTTTTTATTTAATTTAATTCTACTTTGTCGTTTATTTTAATATATATTAATTTATTTTATTTTATAAAAAAATTTATATTTTAATCAAATTGTTTTGTTTTGTTTAATTTTATATTTTATATTAAGTTGAATTTAATTTCATTTAAGTTATATATTTTGTTTTATTCAATTTATTCTATAAGTATAATATCTCTTTCTATGTAATTTTTTCATTTTATTTTATGTTATTTTTATCTAAATTTTATTGTATTTTTTTATATGTTTTGTTTTATTTTATTTAGAATTATTTTATATGATTTTATATTATTTTATTTTTTTCTATTTTATTTTTTTTATTCTTTTATTTTAGTTCATCTTAGTTGCGTTATTTTATTTTATTTCGTTTTATTTTATTTTAGTTTATTTTGTTTTATATTATTTTATTTTGTATTTTTTTATATTTTTTTAATTTTATTTATTTTTCATTTTTTCTTTATTTTAGTTAATTTTTTTTTCATTTATTTTATTTTATTCTAGTTTATTTTAGTTCATTTTAGTTAAATTTTTATTATATTTTTATTTTTATTTTATTTTATTTTTATTTTTTTGTTATGATATTTTATTTTATTTCATTTTTTTTTAATTTTTTTTTATTATACTATATTTTATTTTATTTTATATTAGTATATTTTAGTTTATTTTGTTTTGCATGATTTTATTTTATCTTATTTTATTTTAAAATATTTTTTGTTTAATTTTTTTTATTAATTTATTTCCCTTTTTTCATTATTTTATTTTGTATCATTTTATTTTATTTTTTATTATATTTTATATCATTTTATATTTATATATTTTTTTATTTGACTTTATTTTAATTCTTTTGACTAATTTTTTATATTAAATTTGTTTATATTAGATTTTAATTAACTTAATTTTTTTTTGCTTATTTTATTTTTTTAATGAATTTAATTTTTTAATGAATTTAATTTTAGTGTAATATTTAAATTTTGTTATATTTTTTTAACTTTTTTTTTTTGGTTTTATTCTGTATTTTTTTTTCTTTCTCAAAAAAATCTTTTAAATTAATACAGTGCCTGTGCGCTCATAGAATTGTGTTTATGGTAATTTTCCCAAAAAGTGTAAATCAATAAAAAAAGAAACAATATAAAAAACTATAAAGATTTTTATAAAACTCAAAATTTATGCATCTGAGTGAATGGCATTTGAAAGAGAGAGGTGTGAATTGGAAGTCGTGATCGCCGAAAAACCAACTCCCCGCAACACTCTTTCAGTACATACAAACAAACAATAGAGTTCGAAGTATCCAACAACGTAACAAAACAAATCAGCAACTATGTGTTAAACAACTAAATATAAAAAAAAATTAATAAAAGTAAACATTTTGATTAATTCGATTTTTGATTTACTTCATTTCATGTACATTTCCTACTTTTAATTTCTAAATAATCTTTGCTCTCAAAATATGAAAAAAAGTGATGAATTAATTGACAATTGAAAATCACGAAAAGCATGAAAGCACACCACAATCACTGATTATTTTTCTCATTGACTTTATTTTTGATTATGCTTTTGTGACGTTCGTGCTCGTTTTCTTTCGTTCATTAATCGCCACTCATAATTGAATTAGTTTCCACTCTGGCATTTTAATTTCCATTTCAATTTAATTTTCTATGTTGTTAATGAAATTTTGTATTTATGACAAAACAAGAACAACAAAAAATATGAGAAAAGAAATGGAATAAAAATTGTAACCATTAAACGCGCACGAGATAAGAACGCTCGCGCTCTCCATACCTTAGTATTACACATGACAAAAGCGAAGGCTATTAAACAGCGAGCGTAGCTGGCAGCGCGCTCTTTACGCTTCTTTATTGCCTGTTTGCCCTGCTCTGTATGTGTGTGTGTATAAGTAATCCTCGTAGTTGTTGCTCTGCGTGATTGTCACATTGGCTTAGTACTATATATAAGCGCTTATGTTGCATGTATGTATATATATACCTATATTATAAAGTATATATATATATATATATCTGCGTGTGTGTGTGTGAATATTCTTTTTATTCGAGTATTAAACGTAGGTCGGTTATCTCTCTACTGAACCGAGGATGACTGATAATAGTTGTTATTGCTATGATTTCACTACGCACTGATGCTTATTATATGATTTGTTGTTGTTGTTGTTAGTGCTAATTTCAATAAAAAATTATTTGATGAATATTGGAACGAGTTCCCGTCGTCCCTTGTCAAATTTAGTTTTTTCATCAACTTTTCACCCTATCGGAGAATCAACTGAACAAAACCAATCAAAAAATTATTTAGTCTTTTTGTTGTTTTTACTTAAAATGCCGCTTAATCCGTGGGTTTAATTTGTATATTTTTGATAACAATTTCCCGAAATAAATTCTAGTGTCAGATGGTGCATAATCAGAGCTATATGGCGGGTACTACAAAACTTCCCAAGCAAGTTCCATCAATATTTGTCTGATCATCGACGATACATGTGATCTGTCCTCGTCATGATCAAGTTTGTTGGTTAATTGGCCGGCAGACTTAGGCCTTTTGGCGTATTATAATACTAAAGGGTGATCCAAGTAGAGATCCTTTTTTCAATAGCCTTTTTTTTTGACAGATTACGCATGAGTCGTGAAAAGCTGTCATGTTAGTTTCGTTCAGTATTGTTTGGCATTTCATCATGGAAAGACTTACGCCTGAACATTGTTTACAAATCATTCAACTATTACGAAAATTCACGTTCTGTAAAGAATGTGTTTCGCGCTCTTCGCTCAACTTATGGTCAACATAATCAGCCTAATGAACGTACTATTCGCAACACCATCACCCATCTTGAGACCCAACATTTATTATTGGATAATATTCGACCGAATTGACCACGACCAGCACACAGTGATGAAAATAAAGCGGCCGTAGCTGAGAGCGTACACGAAGACAGTGGAGAGTCGACTCGCTGCTGTTCGAAACAACTTGGACTGACGTATGGAACGACTTTGCGCATTTAACGTCGAGATCTCAAATTGGAAGCGTATAAAATGCAGCTTGTGCAAGAACTGAAGCCGCCCGACCTTCCCAAGCGACATCGCTTCGCTCTATGGGCTCTTGAAAAGTTACAAGAAGATGCGACGTTTTCGAGCCTAATTTTTTTCAGCGATGAGGCACATTTCTGGCTCAATGGGTTTTTGAACAAGCAAAATTGCCGTATTTCGGACGAAGAGCAACCTAAATAGATTCAAGTGCTGCCATTTCATTCAGAAAAAACAACGGTTTGCTGTAGTTTGTGGGCCGGTAGAATCATAGAGCCGTATTTCTTCAAAAATAATACCGGTGAGAAGGTAACCGTCAAAGACGACCGTTATCGTGCTATGATAACCGACTATTTGATGCCTAAAATTGAAACTCGTAATCTCCGCGGTATTTGGTTTCAACAAGACGGCGGCTTCCGTATTGCGGTGAGCTCTGCTTGAAAGAACTGCAGTGAATAGAGTTAGAATACTGGCTAGTGGATACCGGAAAATTGGGATTTGAGCCATCTGTAAAAATGGCTGTTACTCCATGTTCTATGACATCTAATATCTTCTATTCGTCTCTCTCAGTAATCTCTTGTGGAAAAGTGATTATCAAAATAAAATTTTGAGACTGTATAACCTACTTGTTCTTGGATTTGTATGAAAGATGGTATCCGGGTGTGCCCCACACCTCGATCTCTCCAAAGTAGAGCTGCATCCAGCCTAGTTGCGTTGAAATTCGACTGAAATTTGCTGTATAGATCAACTGGAAGATAGTTTAAAAGAGTTTTTAGTGCTTCCGTGGGAGGCGATGGAAGAGCTAAGGGTAAGAACAGATGCGAAACGCTGTTAAAAGTGATTATGTCGAGTGCAGGCCACTAAACAGCGACGCCGTAGAGAATAATGGGTCTGACTACCGCTGTGTATATACAGTGGACAATATGCGGTTTTATCCTTAACAAAATATGGTAATTTTTACGAACACTCACTTACTGCCCAGTTTATAAAAAATTCAAAATAAATTTCCAAAAACACTTCATGAGTCAATTGAAAGAATTTACGATCGCGCGCTTATCTCGCTAGCAACGTCAGTTTTATAAACAAATCAATTTTTCAAACCACATTCTATTTTTTTTTTCTATACTCAAGCGGCGCACTCACTTAATACTTTCATACATGCACTCAATATACATATTCGTAATTTAGTTGTAATTCTTTACAGCGATAAGACTTGAAACGCTCTAAAAGCCAAATGCATTACACAATCGACTAATGGCTAAAAGCTCATGCCCCCTACCGTACACATATATGTATGTTATACAGTGGCAGACAAAAGTCTACATACACCCCCTATTTTCGTTGAATTGAAACCACTAAAAGTCTACTAAATTTGTCAATTCTGAGGAAGTAATACTGTCCCAAGCTTCAATAAGACGTTCTTTGAGTAATTCTGAGCTGGAAATCTGATTTTTTCTAATTTTGCGCTCAAAAATCTCCCAGACATATTCAATAACATTCAAATCTGGGCTTTTAGGTGGTGTGTTTAGTTTCCTTGGAGTATGATAAAACAACCTATTCTTAACAATATGACACGTGTGCTTTGGATCGTTACACTGTTGATATATCCAGCCTGCGCCAAGCTCCAAACTGTCCACCAAAGGCTTCAGATTAGCATCCAACAACGACTTATATTGGAACCGATCCATATTCTCTGCTTTGTCTTCTTTGGCGTAGGCACCGCTCACACGATTATAGCCTCGTCAACGACAGCGCGCTACTCGTTTCTTCTTTTTGCTGTTTGGCGCCAGTTAGAAATACCAAGTGATACCAGGTCACTCTCCACCTGATCCTTCCAACGGAGTGGGGGTCTTCCTCTTCCTCTGCTTCCACCAGAGGGTACTCCATCGAATACTTCCAATGCTGGAGCGCTTTCATCCCTTCGGACGACATGACCTAGCCAGCGTAGCCGCTGTCTCTTGATTCGCTGAACTATCTCAATGTCGTCGTATAGTTCGTACAGCTCATCTTTCCATCGTCTGCGGTTTTTGCCGTTGCCAACGCACAAAGGATCAGATATCTTCCGCAAAACTTTTTTTCTCGAAAACTCCTAAAGCCAACTCATCGGATGTAGACATCGTCCAGGCTTCTGCACAATATGTCAGGACGGGAATGATGAGCGACTTGTAGAGTTCGGCTTTGGTTCGTCGAGAGGACCTACTCAATCCAAAGTAGCACCTGTTGGCAAGAGTGATTCTGTGTTGGATTTCAAGGCTGACATTGTTGGTGTTGTTAATGCTGGTTCCCAGATAGACGAAATTATCTACGACTTCGAAGTTGTGACTGTCAACAGTGATGTGGGAGCCATGTCGCAAGTACGATGACTGTTTATTTGATGACAAGAGATATTTGATCTTACCCTCGTTCACTACCAGACCCATTCGCTTCGCTTCTTTGTCTAATCTGGAGAACGCAAAACTTACGGTGCGGTTGTTATGACCAATTATATCAATGTCACCGGCATACGCCAACAATTGCACACTTTTGTAGAAGATTGTGCCTGGTCTATTTAGCTCTGCGGCTCGTCTAATTTTCTCCAGCATCAAATTGAAGAAATCTCTGTCTGAAACTTCGTTTGCTATCGAACGGCTCAGAGAGGTCCTTCCCAATTCTGACTGCGCTTCTGGTACTATCCAGGGTCAGTTTATAAAGCCGTATGAGTTTTGTGGGCATTTCCTTAACGTGCTGTCGAATGCAGCTTTAAAATCGATGAAAAGGTGGTGTATATCGATTATTTTCTCTCGGGTCTTCACCAAGATTTGGCGCATGGTGAATATCTGGTCAATGGTGGATTTGCCAGGTCTAAAGCCCCACTAATAAGGTCCGAACAGTTTGTTGACGGTGGGCTTTAGTCTTTCACACAGTACGCTAGCTTGCTCCTCCATCGCTGCCAAATATATTGAACTTCAGTTTGTCTGTAAACAAGACTTTCTGCCAAAAATCCATTCCCTTGTCTAAATGTGCTTTAGCGAACTCCAAGCGAAGTTTACGATTTTTTTCAGAATTAAGAGACTTTTTACTCTGAAAGCCGTTATTGTTCAGAGCTCTTCGAATTGTTCTTGGCTGGACACACTTTCCTGATGAGTTTGTGATGTTTTCGGCTAATCTTGTAGCAGTAACTTAAGGATCATCATTCACCTCCTTCAGAATAAAGCTGATATCTCTTCGAGTTAGTTCCTTCGGGCGGCCAACCCGCCGCTTATTTTCGATGGATCTATTTGTTTCAAAGGTTTTTTAAAATGGTCTGTACCTTTGGTGCACTTAAGTTTAAAAAATTTTGAAATTTCACCATACGATTTCTTTCTTTTTCTGTGCTGAATAACCAAGATTCTTACGTCAATGGATTTTTTCTTTTTCATGGAGCCATTTTTGATGCTAATGTATGTGTGTGTAGACTTCTGTCCACCACTGTATATGTATGTAACTTTTTTATAAATATTATGCATGTAGCAGCTACATCTACATATGTTTGTATATGTATGTATGTATGTTTAATAAGTATTTTGCTTATCAATTGCCGCAATCACGGTCAGAAATCACTTAACACCTTTTATGGCCAATTCGATTAGCTGGCTTGAAATGCTTTTATTCGCCACATTGTTGTTGCTGTTATTGTTGTTTTTTATTCTATTTACTTATAACAGCTTTTTATAAGTAATTTGTTATTTTAATTTCATTTTTTAAGCTGGCATTCAGCGTCATATAAAGACAATTTAAAAAAAATTCCATTGCTTGTGGCATATTTTGAGAAACTAATTCTGTTTTGAATACCTAAATTATTGAATGAATAAAAAATTGATTTCTTTTCTATTTTGTATTTAAAGGAAAATTTAGAGAGAGAAAAATAATATGCATAAATATAAAAGAAAGTATTTTTCCTCATAATCTATAGAGATTTCCTACTCTTGTCCTCTGATTAATGAGGATCGCCATATCTTGCATATAAAAACAGGACCGCAGTGCTGTCTTCGGCCATGCCGAAGTTTTTATACCTTTCATTAAAGTATTAAATTGATTGAAGATTGCAAAATTCGATTTTGATAATTCTCAAATTTCACACTCTTAGGTGTTTTTTGGTGGATTTTTGACCCAAATCTTCACATCTGAAAAAAATCGGTTGTATGGGAGCTATATGTTATTACTATCCTATTTCGATGATTTTCATTACCAATATGGAATTCATAATAGGTATGGATAATACGAAATTTCATGTTCCTTAATGCGTTGTTGACTGAGTTTTGACCAAAACCTCACATCTGAAAATATCGTTGTAAACACATAAAACTCAAATTTAATGGAGATTGTTTATTACCATTCGAAAGAACATTCTTTGGCATTTATTTTTTGAAGATTATCTCTTTCGAATATTGGCCGCGACTACGTCTCATATGGTCCATCCGTTGAGTCCAATTTCCGATGACTCGTTCGATCATTTCAACTGGTAACTGGCGAATGACACGTGTGATGTTTTGCTACAAAGCCTGAACCGAAACGGAATTGTCCGTATGGAGTTTAGACTTTACATATCCCCACAGAAAAGAGTCTAACGGTGTGATATCACACGGTCTTGGTGGCGAATCGATAGGCCCAAAACGTGAAATTATCTGCTCAACGAAGTGTTCTTTCAATATATCTATTGATTGATGCGATGAGTGAGAATTGGCACCGTCTTGTTGAAACAAAATGTTTCGGAGATCACGAGCTTCAATTTCAGACATTAAAGAGTCGGTTATCAGGGCGCGATAACGATCGCCAGTGTCGGTTACGCTCTCATCGGCATCATTTTTGAAGAAATATGGAGCGATGATTCCACCAGCTCACAAACCACACCAAACCGTTGTTTTTTCTGACTGAAATGGCAGCTCTTGAATCTCTTGAGGTTGCTCTTCGTCCCAATGCGGCAATTTTGTTTTTGTTTATATACCCATTAAGCCAGAAATGGGCGTCATCGCTGAACAAAATTTGGCTCGAAAACGTCGGATCTTCTTGGAACTTTTCAAGAGCCTATATAAGTAGAGCGAAGCGATGTTGCTTGAGAGGGTCGAGCGGCTTCAGTTATTGCACAAGCTAAATTTTGTACGATTTCAATTTAAGATCTCGACGTAAAATATACCAAGTCGTTATATACGTCAGTCCTAGTTGCTGCGAACGGCGCCGAATCGACTTTCCACGGTCTTCGTGTACACTCACAACGTCAATTCGGTCCAATATTATCCAATAATGAATGCTGGGCCTCAAGATGGGTGATGGTGTTGCGAATATTACGCTCAGTAGGCCGATTATGTTGACCATAAGCTCAGCGAAGCGAGTGAAACATATTCTTTACAGAATATGAATTTTTGTAATAAAGTTGAATGATTTGTAAACGTTGTTAAGGTGTAAGTCTTTCCATGATGAAATGCCAAACATTACTGAACAAAAATAACATGATAGCTTGTCGCGATTCACGCGTGATTTGTCAAAAAAAGGCTATTGAAAAAAGTACCTCTACTTGGATCACCCTTTATAAGAAGACGAAGACATAGACACAACAAAATTTCTACCGATCGTATCGGAATGACGAGCTGAGTTGATTCAGCGGTGCCCGTCTGTCCGTCTGTCTGTTGGAACTCAATCAAGTTTCTTAGGTTTCAAGAAATTTACACGAAACTTGGTATGAGGGTGTGTTTTTGTAATGTTTTGATCATTTGCCGGATCCGGCCAGATCGGTGGACCATATTTTAAAGCTCCCATACAATCGATTTGTTCAGATATGAGGTTTTGGTTAAAAAATTCCACAAGGAAGCATCTAAGAACTTAATATTTCAATATAAAGTATTGGTTTTGAAAATCATCGGAAGACTATATCTTTCAATATCCATATAACCAATTTGTTCACATATGAGCTTTTGGGTCAAAAATCCGCCAAAAAAGCATTTCAAAACGTGAAATTTGGCAGATTACAGATGTAAATTCGAATTGAAATTGACACTAAAATTCAATAAAATCAATTTTGGAATTTGCAATAAATTTGATATGTACGTAAAAGGTATAAAGACTTCGGCATGGCCGAAGAGAGGCTTTCTTCTTGGTTTTTCTTCTTCTTGTTTGAACTCAGACATACACTTCGACGACCTGCCACAATTTTCAAAAGTGTTTCAAATAAATTAAGTCTGAATTCTGAAGTTAAAAATTAGAATATTTTAAACCAGGGTTGCCATTTTTTCGAAAATATAATTTAATTTTAAATATTAATGTAGAGCAAAAAATTATTTTAATTTCGAAAAAATGTTTTTTGATAAGTTTTTAGTTTTCAAATATACTTTATTTGTTTTCGTTTTTTGAAAGTAGTGAACAGGGACACACTTTACTATGAT
Organism: Neoceratitis asiatica; assembly: GCA_030068015.2. Classification (NCBI taxonomy): domain Eukaryota; kingdom Metazoa; phylum Arthropoda; class Insecta; order Diptera; family Tephritidae; genus Neoceratitis; species Neoceratitis asiatica. The sequence goes on from CM061527.1 coordinate 43,151,729, forward strand.
GTTTTTTAACAGTGAGTTGTGTTTTCTCTTGTTTTATCATCACTAAATGAAGTCTGAGCTGTTATATTGAAGTTTAGCATATTGTAATTGAGGGTTGCCATTTTTTTTTTCGAAAATACAAGTTAATTGGTAACCACATACAGAGAAATAATATTGGAAAGAAAAAGTTTTTAGAAACGTTTAGCAAATTTTTTTAAAAAACTTCTAACCTCTTCATTAAAATAAGATAAAGAAAATTTTACAAAATTTTTTTTTTAATTTTTAACAATTTTTTTAATATAATTTTTTTCATTTGTGAATATATTTTAACGCACACAGTCTCTCATATAACCTCTAACCCATACGAAATTGCTGCTACCTCAATACTTGATCACTTAATGCTTTTAGTGTTTTCCCCCAATTACGTAAATCCGCATTAGTGCTTTATTAGCTTTTAATATTGAATTAAACCATTTAATTTAATTATTTAAAATAAACTTTTTTAATTATGCATTAAATTTTCATTATGAACATGAGGCGGGCATAACATTACTTAATATATTTAATTCCAAAGAGAAAATTCCAAAAGTCATTTACGCTCAAACACATATACAAACTCATACGTACGTACTGTCATACATACATACTCGTACATATGTATATGTATAAACATATTTACATTTATGCCTAGAGTAATTCACACAAAACTGCAACTGTAATTAGCGTATGGTGAATTATTTGCAAAAGTTAATTAGTGAATTTTTGTGCAAGTGAAAATGCAAAAACAACTAACAACAACCAACCAACAAGGCTAACCGCAATATTACCCACACATTAATGTATATTTTAAAATATATGTATTTTTGTAAATACTTATGTTTGTATGTATGTACATATGTATATCCAACATCAACAACAAATTAGCTTTGGACTTTTAATATTATTACACCTGTCAACTAATAACTGCCGACACGGCGACGGCGTCGACGGTGGATAACCTGTGAAACCAGCAAAGTGCGGTCGAAACAGGTTGCTCTGCCGCCTGCACTACTAAAAAAAATGTACGAAATTTCAATTATTTTAATTTTTTGTTTTTTATTCTTTATTTTGCTAACAAATGTCCTCACATATTAGTATTGTAATGAATGAAGTTGGTGCTATAATTAATTAAATTTAATTTAATTTTTGTTTACATTTATCAAATGTCGAATTCGAATATTAGTTGTATTTTGACGAAAATTGTTTTTGTGAATTGTGATAAAAAGTTGAATAACGTAGGAATTTTAATTGAAAATTTAAGAATAATTTCGCTTTTTCCTGGAAAGATTTTTTGAGTTTGTTTTTACTTGTAGATTACTTATACTTTTAGACTATGTCTACACAGAGTTGTACGAAAAATTATTTTACTTTGACAAATATGTCTACATTTAATTAAATTTTTTTTAAATTATTTCTTCTCACATGTTTTTATGTATTTTTCAAATCTATTTTAAAATTCACTCTGTTTACTCCCAAGAATTTTTCATACAATGCCTTCTGATGGTTTACTCTAAAATATTTCGTGAAATATCTAGAAACACACAAAAAAATCGCTGCATTCGAAAAGTTTTTACTTTCTGAGTCCATTAAGGGACAGTTTTTAAAGCACGTACTCAAAAACACTGTTTAAAGACAGATCCATTTCAAGGTTCCCTACTTTTTTAAAGAAAAAAAAAACACAGAAAAAGTAAATTAAATGGGGAATGCTTATTATCATTCGAAAGAACATTCTTTGGCATTTATTTTTTGAAGATTATCTTTTTCGAATGTTGGCGACGGCTATATCGCGGGTGGTCCATCCGCTGAGTCCAATTTCCGATGACTCGTTTGAGCATTTCGACTGGTAACTGGCGAATGACACGCGTGATGTTTTTCTTCTGAATCGGCCTGAATTGAAGCAGGATTGTCGTCATAGACTTTAGATTTTACATATCCCCACAGGAAAAAGACTAAAAAGGTGTGTTATCACACGATCTTGGTGGTCAATTGATCGGCCCAAAACGTGAAATTATCTGCTCACCGAAGTGTTCTCTCAATAAATCCATTGATTGATGCGATGTGAGGGAAGTGGCACCGTCTTATTGAAACCAAATGTCGCGGAGATCACGAGATTCAATTTCAGGCATCAACTAATCGGTTATGATGACGCGATAACGGTCGCCTTTGACGGTTACGTTCTCACCGGCATCATTGTTGAAGAAATATGAACCGATGATTCCAGCGGCCCACAAAACCACACCAAACCGTTGTTATGTTGTTGGATGAAATGGCAGCTCTTGAATCTCTTCAAGTTGCTCTTCGTCTGAAGTGCGGCAAGTTCGCTTGAATACATATCAATTGAGCCATCGCTGAACAAAATTTGGTTCGAATACGGCGGATATTCTTGGAACTTTTCAAGAGCCCATGGAGCGCAACGATGTCGCTTGAGAAGGTCGAGTGGCTTCAGTTCTTGAACAAGCTGTATTTTGTATGCTTTCAATTTAAGATCTCAACGTAAAATGCGCCAAGTCGGTCCATACGTTAGTCCGAGTTGCTACGAACAGCGCCGAATCGACTCTCCACCATCTTCATGTACACTCTCACCTACTTTCGCTACATTTTCTTCACTGTGTGCTGGACGTGGTCTATTCGGTCGAATATTATCCAATAATGAATGTCTGGGTCTCAAGATGGGTGATGGCGTTGCGAATAGTAAGCTCAGTAGGTCGATTATGTTGACCATAAGTAGAGCGAAGAGAGCGAAACACTTTCTTTACAGAACGTGAAGCTTCGTAATAAAGTTGAATGATTTTTAAACTTTGTTCAGGCGTAGGGTTTTCCATGTTGAAATGCCTAAGAATACTGAACAAAAATAAAATAACAGCTTGACACGGCTCACGCATGATCTGTCGAAAACAGACTATTGAAAAAAGAACCTCTACTAGGATCAACCTTTAGAATCTCGTGACCTATTCTTATATTTTTTACTAAAAATTATTTATTTTTTTATATTTTTTTATAAATAAATTTCATAATTCCATAAAATAATTTTATTCTACTTTCATTTTTTACATCCGCAGGTTAAATCAACATACAAATTTTAGAACGATTTGAAAATGCATATGTATGTATATTTGCGTAGTTTCGATTTCAGAATATGGCAATTTCATCTTTGAAAACAAAATGAAATTGAAATGAACAGTGTACAGTGTATGCAGAACACCAAAATTTCAATTTTTAAGTATTTTCAATTTACTTTCACCAAAAAGTGGAATTCAGACCATGTCTGAATTATTATTATTATTATTAGTATTATAGTAATTGTTATTGTTGTTATTACGAACATAATTGGCGCCGCAATCTCTGAACAGAATTAAACCGAACGGAACTGTAAGGCCTACGCATAAATATGCACACATACATACATATCTATACATACATTTATGTTTGCATGTGTAAATACAGTTGTTTGTATGTACATATATTTGCGTTGTCTAAAATTTCGTTAATAAAAAATAAATATACTAGATAAATAATGCTCACATACATACATATCTTTTTAAAGATAAATATCACAAAAGCTATCATATGTATCATATGTATATATGTATGTTTGTATGGATGTAATTTTGATATATGTATGTATTATTGACTGTGGTGTCTGAGAACAATTTGAAATGAGATGACGTCAATTAAACGCACATAAACACATGCTGGGCACATACATACCTCTATGTAACATATACATATATACATTTGTGTGTACATAGTATAACACATGCAGTGATGTCAACTAGTTGTAAACTACTGCCGATTTTATATACCAAATATGTAGTCTTTGGTAGTTTTTTTTCAACCACATTTGTCTCATGTCGACCAGCAACATACTAGTTCAAAATTTATGAAATTGGTTAATTTTAATACCAAAACAACTTAGTTTCCATAAATCATATTTAATAACAAAAACAAAAATTTGTTTTTAAACGGTGATCCAAGTAGAGTTATTTTTTTCAATAGCCTTTTTTTGACAGATCACGCGTAAGTCGGGCCAAGCTGTCATGTTATTTTTGTTCAGTATTGTTTCGCATTTCATCATAGAAAAACTTACGCCTGAACAACGTATACAAATCATTCAACTTTAATTCGAAAATTCACGTTCTGTACAGAATGTGTTTCGCGCGCTTCGCTCAACTTATGGTCAACATAATCGGCCTACTGAGCGTAGTATTCGCAACAGCATCACCCATCTTGAGACTCAGCATTCATTATTGGATAATATTCGACCGAATAGACTACGTCCAGCACGCAGTGAAGAAAATATAGAGGCCGTAGCTGAGAATATACAAGAAGACCGTGGAGAGTCGAATCGGCGCCGTCCGCAGCATCTCGGACTGACGTATGGAACGACTCGGTGCATCCTACGTCGAGATCTTAAACTGAAAGCAAGGAAAATACATCTTGTGCGAAAACAGAAGCCACTGTACATTCCCAAGCGATGTCGCTTCGCTCTATGAGCTATTGAAAAGTTCCAAGAAGATTCGACGTTTTAGAGCCAAATTTTATTCAGCGATTATGTCCATTTCTATCTCATGGGTATGTAAACAAGCGAAATTTCCGCATTTGGAACGAAGAGCACCCTGAAGAGATTCAAGAGCTGCCATTTGATCCAACAACAAAACAACGGTTTGATGTGGTTTTGTGGGCCGGTGGAATCATCGGTTCATATTTCTTCAACAATGATGCCGATGAGAACGTAACCGTCAACGGCGACCGTTATCGCGTCATGATAACCGACTATTTGATGCCTGTAAATTAAAGCTCGTGATCTCCGCAACATTTGGTTTCAACAAGACGGCGCAATTTCCCACAAATCGCATTAATCTATCGATTTATTGAGAGAACACTTCGGTGAGCAGATAACTTCACGTTTTGGGCCGGTCGAGGCCAAGGTCGGGCCAAGATCGTGTGATATCACACCTTTTTAGTATTTTTCCTGTGTGGATATGTAAAGTCTAAAGTCTATGCGGATAGTCCCGCTTCGACTCAAGACTTGGAGTGAACCATCACGCGTGTCATTCGCTAGTTACCAGTCGAAATGCTCGAACGAGTCATCGAAAATTGGACTCAACGGATGAACCATCTGAGACGTAGCCGCGGCCAATATTTGGAAAAGATAATCTTCAAAAAATAAATGCCAAAGAATATTCTTTCGAATGATAGTAAACACTTTCCATTAAATTTAAATTTTGTGTATTTTGTCTTTAAAAAATTTAGGGAACCCCAAAAGTGGATCACCTTTTATGTATCACAAAACAACTTCCCCAACATGTAGAAAAATTATTTATTTTTAATAAAAAAATTTTACATTAGAGATTTCGAAAAGTATACTTTTTGTATTTTTGCTTTAAAAATAAAGATTAAAATCATTTGGAATATTTTTTATATAATTTTGTTTTCCTCAGTGTGGCCAGATTTGTTATCCAAGTTCAGTTTAAATCACAAAGTTTATGGCTCATTCTAAACATAAGATTTGTAAATAATTTCCAATAGTCTGCCTTTAGCTCCATGCCCTGATATTCTATTTATTTGCCAAAAAAAATAAAACTCAATAAATTTCAGGCTGGGTTTTCATTGCTTTTTTAAATTTTTATTTATTTAGTGATTTTTCTACAAACATATAAATGTATGTACCCACGGCTATTTAATAAACAGAATAGAATAAAAAAAATATTTATTAACAAATAAAATAAATGAAATTTGCTTACCTTGGGGATTTGTTGATATCAAATATTGTAGTAATTTTGCTTTGATTTGTTCACACACAGCGAGGGTATAGAATAACGCAAGTTGCCATGAAACATTTTTTTTTTGACATTCTTTTTTTTAAGTTTTACTCGGTTTACTTAAGGCAACTTAAAATTTACTTATTAGACGAATTTATTATTAATTAAAGATCAATCAGTTCGATCAGTTCCAAATCAGTTCGATAATATTTCTCAATGCTCGGCATCATCGTTAATATTCACTTTTACTCATTTTATTTTAGTTTTCATTTTATCTTGTTATTTTTATACCTTACATGCTCATGAAATGGTAACTTAGGCTTGCTCTGAAGTATGCAAGTACCAGAAGGAGAAGAGATAGACCCACCGAAACTTATATCGTTCGTAGCAGAATCAGGAGCTGAGTCGATTTAGCCATGTCCATCTGTCTGTTTGAACGCAAACTAGTACCGCAAGTTTTGATATATTTCAAACCAAATTTGGTAGGAAGATGCACCAATACGTTTAAACGATCATTTTTCGGAACCGGTGAGATCGGACTACTATAGCATGTATATGACCGATTTTTAAGACTTAAAATTTTGGGTCATAAGTCCCTCAAAAAAGCACATACGAACGTGAAATTTGGTATACTACACATATATAAATGAACTGCATAGTGGTTTTGAAAATTATCAAAATCGGACGAATATAACTTAGCAAGTCACTTGAAAAGTCGCCGGTCTACCTTAGCAAAGCACTTTTTTTTTTGACAAAATATTTTTTTATTCAAGGGTGATACACTGATTATAGCGACCCTCCAACTTTTCAATACCATTTTTGTAGTAGATTTGTCCAGTGTCAGTTCCGGCGATCACCTTTTAACTCGACGAAAATTTCTTCCCAGCGAGCATCCTTTTGAGATCTGAGAACAGGAAATAGTCGGTAGGGTTCCGATCTGAAGAATTTGGTGGATGCGGAGCAATTCGAAGCCCGATTCATGGACGTTTGTCAACGATTTCACTGACTTGTGACACGGTCCATTGTCTTGGTGAAACAGTACTTTTTTTCTTCAAATGCGGTCGTTTTTCGGCGATTACGTCCTTCAAACGCTCCAATAATGCAATGTAATAGTCGCTGTTAATGGCTCTTCCATTGTTTCATAAGTTTCAATTGGTTGCATCCAAATTCTTCGGTCCTCATTTCATCAAGTCTGAACCTAGCATACCAGTCCTTGATGTTGATATTACTGGGGCAGGATTTTATTTTATTTTATGTTTATTTTATTTTATTTTATTTTATTTAATTTTACTTTATTTTATTTTATTTTATTTTATTTTAATTCACTTCATTTCATTTTATTTCACTTTATTTTATTTTTTTTAATTTACATTAATTTATTTTTGTTTTACTTTATTTTAATTTAATTTATTTTATTTTATTTTAATTACTTTATTTTATTTTATATTAATTTATTTTATTTCATTTTTTGTTTTTTATTTTATTTTATTTATTTTATATTTTATTTTTTCCTTATTTTATTTAATTCAATTTTATTTTTTATTCATTTTTTTATTAATATTATTTTTATATCATAATACTTAATTTTTTTTTTTATTTTCTATTTTTGTTTTTTTTATTTTTATAAATTTTTTTTTTAATTATTATTATTTTTTAATAGTTTCTTATTATTTTTTTAAATTTTTTTTTAAATTAATTTTACTTTATTTCAATTCATTTATATTTAATTTTTAATTTAAATCAAAGAAAGTTTTTATTTTAATTTATTTACTTATTTTATATTAATTAGCTCTATTTTTTCATATTATTTATTTTAAATTTTGAAATTTAAATTTAATTTTTTTTATTTTTGTTATTTCTTTTTTCTATTATATTATTTTAATTCACTTTATTTTATTTGAATTTTTTAATTTTTTTTCATTTATTTTATTTTATTCTAATTTATTTTATTTTATTATTTTATTTTACTTTATTGTACTTTCTTTTAATTTATTTAGTTTTATGTAATTTTTATTTGTTATTTTTTTTTAATTTTTTTATTAATTTGTTTTTTGTTTATTATTTTTTTTTTTGTTATTTTTTATTTTTTTTTTTATTTTTTTCTATTTCGATTTAGTTTAAATTTTTTTAATTTAAAGAAAGTTTTTATTTTAACTTTTTTACTACTCTTTAGCTTATTTTATTTTAATTAATTATTTTTATTTCATTTTACTTTATTTAATTTTTTATATTTTATATTATTTATTTTTTATTTCATTTGATTTTTATTTTAATTTTTAATTTTTTATTTTATATTATTTTATACATATGTTATTATTATTATTATTATTTTACTTTATTTATTTATTTAGTTTTATGTAATTTTTATTTGTTATTTTTTTTAAATTTTTTAAATTTTTTTATTAATTTGTTTTTTGTTTATTATTATTTTTTTATTTGTTATTTTTCATTTTTATTTTTATTTTATTCTATTTCAATTTAGTTTAATTTTTTTTTAAGTTAAAGAAAGTTTTTATTTTAACTTTTTTACTACTTTTTAGCTTATTTTATTTTAATTAATTATTTTTATTTCATATAATTTATTTTAATTTTTAATATTTAAATTTATTTCATTTTACTTTATTTATTTTTTATATTTTATTTTATTTAGTTTTTGTTTCATTTGATTTTTATTTTAATTTTTAATTTATTATTTTATATTATTTTATACATATGTAATTATTATTATTATTATTGTACTTTATTTTAATTTATTTAGTTTTATGTAATTTTTATTTGTAATTTTTTAAATTTTTTTATTAATTTGTTTTTTGTTTATTATTATTTTTTTATTTGTTATTTTTTATTTTTGTTTCTATTTTATTCTATTTCAATTTAGTTTAACTTTTTTTAAGTTAAAGAAAGTTTTTATTTTAACTTTTTTACTACTTTTTAACTTATTTTATTTTAATTAATTATTTTTATTTCATATAATTTATTTTAATTTTTAATATTTAAATATATTTCATTTTACTTTATTTAATTTTTTATATTTTATTTTATTTATTTTTTATTTGATTTGATTTTTATTTTTATTTTTTATTTTATATTATTTATATATTATTATTATTATTATTATTTAATTTAATTTTCTTTATTTTCATTTTTTAATTTTTTTATTTTTTATTTTATTTTACTTTGGTTTATATTATTTTTTTATTATTCTTATTATTATTTTTTTTTCTTTATTTATGCAAAATTATTATTTATTTTCCTTTTACCATCTGAACGCTAGAGCTAGCGTACAGAAGTATTTAACTCCATCTATTGGCTTTGCTTAGCGTTCATAAATCACAGCCTTTGCACATACAGCACATATATATCGATTAAGAAATAATTTACATTTTTCATTTTTTATTCTTGTTATTTTTATTATTATTATTTTATACTTCAATAACTAATGCCAAGATAATTGAATAAAAATAAGTAAATTTGCATAATTGCGCAAAACTTTGCACGAAACTTAAGCAAAAAACATTGCAGTCGAGCAAGTAAACAAAGTAAACAAGCACGTACACACAATTATGTATACCGCCGTATGTACATACGAGTATATATATATCTAACGAATGTGTATATGCTATGTATATCATCTGACGCCAGAAAGTAATAAGCAGATTGCGATGCAATCGCTCGAAGAGACGGCGAGTGATATGCAAATTTAATTGAGCCATATTTGGTTGTTGCAAAAAGTCAACAAAATTATGTGGCAAAGATACTATTAACAAAATGCAAAAACAAAACGCAACAACAAAATGCAAAGACAAAATGCAACAACAAAACGCAGCAACAAACAAGCTGCAAAAGAATTTCGCTGCTGATTTACAGATAAACGAGTGTGGCGGCAAATGAGGTTTGAGCAACAAGTAGGCGTGTGTGTGTGTGTATTTATAAATCTATGTAAATTTATATATGCGCATACCGTAAGGCTTGTACTTGTGCAAGAGTGCCGATAAAAATGTAGGCAATAACAACTCTGCAGCGTACATAAATCTAGCGTGCAGCGCACGTGTATATTTTTGTTTGTTTGTATGTGGCTCGGTGTGTGTGTGTGTGCGAGTATGTGTGTCGAAGGTAAGTAAGGAGCGGCGCAGATAAACTTCACTTTTTTCCCTCAAACGATTCAATAAGCATCATTAAGCAAATTTGCATTTTCGCCGTAGCTATCTAGCGTTGCTGATGTTGGCTGATGTTGCTATCGACGCTGATGCCAACGCCAACGCCCGCAGAGTGGCATGTTAAGTTGCATTAAAGCACGCCATAAAAGGTTTTAAGGTAAATATGCAAATAAAACACTACCTAGGAGACCAAAAACTACGGAACAATTCAACGGAAAATTTTTCATCTAAGGAAAATGCTCATTGAAGCTAGTCTTTAGTTAGTCTTTAAGTCAATTCGGGTTGCGGAGAAATTAGATCAGACACTGGGTGTCTTGAAAGATCTACAATATATGCTTTCTATGCTCTGCAGGGCAAGTTGGTTTCAGCGGCCAGAAGAAAAGATTTTGACCAGCTACAATTGGCACCTCTCCTTTATAGCCGATATGTTCGAGTCAGATGATGCGAATGTTCATTTTGTTTTCATAATCCCATCCATTCCATTCACTTCTTCTGCATTTTAAACAACCAAGCTGTTCTTTAGTAGCAACTCTCTGGTACAAAAACTCTCAAATCTTACTCCAAGTTAACACTAACGTATACGCTGAAGTCTACGAACTCGAGCTAAGAACCTACGTACAAAAGACATCCACATATTATGGTATTAGAATCAAACGAGGCGACGAGTTCCCAAAACATCTAAGGTTTTTCTAGATACGTAAAACTGTTGATAGGTCTTGAAGACGAAGAATGGAAGAGTGATAGCTTAGGTTAAATTAGTTTTCTCCAATCCACCAAATAGGCCCACTGTGATATTACCCGAGATCCTAATGACAAAAATGCGCTTGGAATTTCTTCTTGTTGTTGTTGTTGTTGTTGTTGTTGTAGCGGCTTTGCCAACCCCGTCAAGGGTCATCGAGGTCAACTAACGGGGGGCCCAGGAAACGTGTTGTTTCGACGGGCTCGGACCAGGGCATGCAAAGAGGTGGTTAGTGTCGTGCGGGGATTCGTTATATGTGGGACATGTGTTGGGTATGTCAGTGTCGAGTCTGCATAGGTAGAAGTTAAGCCTGCTACAATATCAAGACCTTAATTGTGCCAGGGTTACGCGAGTCTCTCAGCTCGAGCTCTTGTTCTGCTATGGGTCGTAATGGGACTCCGAGAACGCCATTCACAGGAAGAGAGTTCACAAAGGTGTTAACGGACTCTCGGTGAATGGTGTTTATGGCCTGTCTATATGCAGTCCTGTCCATCGGGTCTTGTCTTGGCTGTACGGCGTCCCGATATTCAAGTACTCCCTTCCTGATTTGTCTAGGTGGTGGTTCATTTTCCAATAAGTGTCTGTTGGGATGATCTCGACGGTAGTATTCCAGCAGATATTGCTTACACAGCATAACATTATGCTTCTTCGTCGCCAATATCCTGTAATCGGCGTATGAGATCAAAGAGGTACCCTCCGGGGTTGGAGGAAATCTCGAAATATAAAAATTAAACAGCAGCGGGGAGATGACACCACTCTGCGGGACCCCCTGTTTAGTTTTCCATAGCTTTGAAGTTTGATCTCGAAAGTCAACGATGATTGTCCACCACTCAGGTAATTCATGGTCCACCTCTTCAACCTAGGCGGTAATAAGGAATCCTCAATGTCCGATAGTAGCACTGCATGATTGACCATGTCAAAAGCATTGAACAGGTCCAGTGCTACTAGAACAGTTCGCGTACAGGATCGATTTTGGTTAAGGCCATGAATTATTTGAGTGTTTATGGCGTTAAGTGCCGTTATGCACTTCCCGGAAGCCATGCTGATGTGTAGCTGGGCACAGATGGTGTTTAACAAACGGGAGCAGCAAGGCCTCAATTGTCTTCGCTACTGAGGAAAGTAGAGATATCGGCTGATAAGACTCTCCTTTGTTTGCAGGTTTCCCCGGCTTTAGTAGCGGGACCACTCTACCCGGTTTCCATATATCTGGTATAATTAGACAAATTGAGAACCTTGGTGAGATAATCTGCTCCCGCTGGGCGAAAATGTTTTAACATCAGCATGCTTATTCCGTCGGGGCCAATGGATTTGGAGACTTTCGCCTTCCCGATAACCCCCTGAACCTCTTCTTTTTGTTCTGTCAACCGAAGAGTGCAGTGTAAATAATCGGCCAAAATAGCTCGCGCACCTCTTCGGGTGCGACGAGGCGTAATCACCGAATGAAATTTCCACCCGAACATCACGTCTTGTCGGATTAGACAGCGATTTTGCTCTCTCTCGCACCTCTAGAGGCTTTAATCTACCCTTTCGAAGAGCGGGGCATTCGCAGAGAAAGTATCGTAAGGTTTCAGGTTCTTCCTTCTCTCTACAATTTTACAAAAGTCATTTTATGGTTCACCCAACCGCTCGGTGTAACTATCCAATAGAATATATCACGTAAAACGACCCACAATTGTAGATATCTCCCTTTGGCCATTTGTTTTGGTCACACTGCATTCTTAGAGACTTTTTCACCTTAAGTTAGCATCTTCGTTGGTTAAATCTCTTGTAGTGAGCTTGCAAGTGGAGAGCAGCATGCCCAAAATCTTATATGATGATGAAAGTGAAAGGGAAGTGCTCTTTTCTTTGCAAGTTCACCTGCCAACTAATTACCCATCACGTTCTTAAGTCCGGATTCCCATACTAGGTTAAGAGAGTGCTCTTCGGCAAATTTTTACTGTTTCCGATATTATTGTTACATATTCCAGAACTCCTTTTGTGGCTGGGATAACCGAAAAGTTTACTATATATTGAGTTTAGACAATTGATAACCTCTTGTATAGCCGTTAGTTTCACCGGAATGATACTAAAGTGATTCGGCAAATAAAAGGATTGGCTAATACCAAGCTCTTTTGGGCAGTTTTCGCCATCGACTTTGTTATCTAGTTTTGACCCATCCGTATAATGTATGAATCGAATTTGAATTTGTTTCATGCACCACTTCCGACCAATCTCGGCTTTGTAAGTAGTATAGAGGACGATAGGTGTCATACTCAGCCGTTCCTTCGAATATTGTGATCAGCTTAATTTTGTGTTCAGAATGAGTTCCAGATATCTTGCAGACTCAGTAACTTGACTGATCCATTAATGCCGATACGGGCTTATCGTTAGCCGACTTTTCTATCTGCAAGATTGATGAAGAGTAGAAAAAAATTCTAAAGTGTGAAGCAAAGATGGGCTCCAGGCATGTGTATATCGTGAACGGGCGGAATTTTAAAAGGGAGTTGCTTTTCCGAAATCGTACGAAGGCCGGCACAACTAATAAGCAGCCATCAAGGTTCAATCGAGAAAAGAGAGCTTTTTAAATTTAAAATAATTTTATATTTTTCCTTTTGGCTTTTGCGCCAATCGGGATTTCGATCCTCAATCTCATAGTATAAACTATAATTTCTATAACCTTATATGGACTCGATGAAGAGACTCAAATAGACTGATTTGCACACGAGCACTTAAATCTTAGTCGAAAAGCAAAGGATTTTTTTGCTTACTCCAAAGAATTGTCTAGAGGTAAAGGCTTAGAAAAAAGTTTAAATTATAAAAATATTTTCAATTTTTAGTACAATAAATTTTGGTTCATGTGACAAACCCTTGCCAACAACTATCCAGTAGCTGAAGTGGCAATAAAATTGATTTCCAATTGAAAATCACGACTTCATTCAAATCACAAGCGACTGCAAAATATGACCCAGGAGAGTTGGTGTCTCTCTATGTGTATGTGTGTATATGTGTGTGTGCCACAAATGGTGGCAAAATGCAATACAACAACTACCCACACACGCACACACCGCTAAGCGGGCAGTTGAGCTGAGCTGAGTTGACTTTAGTGCAACAGGGCGTATACGCAACGCGCCATTAAATCAAATTATCCGATACTTACAAACTCTTTACTCGCCACAAATTGCAGCGTAACGGCTATGAATGCATCATTTATGTGCATGCAACCAATCAAATTTGGTTATAACGGTATTGAAATGGAAAAATAACATTACATACATATATATTTATTTGTATACCCTTCATGCACATGAAATAATGGCATATTAACTTTGATCCGAAGTATGTGAATACAGGGTGATCAATTTCGAGGTTCCCTACTTTTTTAAAGAAAAAAACACAGAAAATTCAAATTTAATGGGAAATGTTTATTATCATTCGAAAGAACATTCTTTGGCATTTACTTTCTTGAAGATCATCTCTTTCAAATGTTGGCCGCGGCAACGGCTCACTTGATCTGTCCTTTGGGTCCAATTTTCGATGACTTATTCAAACATTTCGACTGATAACTGGTGAATGACACGCGTAATTTTTTGCTCCAAGACCTGAATAGAAGCGGAATTGTCCGCCTGGACTTTAGACTTTGCATATCCCCACAGGAAAAAGTCTAACGGTATGATATCACACGATCTTGATGGCCGATCGACCGGTCCAAATCGTGAAATTATCCACACACCGAAGTGTTCTCTCAATAAATCCCTAGATTGATGCGATGTGTGGGAAGTCTCGTTGAAACCAAATGCCGCAGAGATCACAAACTTCAAATTCAAGCATCAAACAGTTTTTTATCATGGCGCGTTAACGGTCGCCATTGATTGTTACGTTCTCACCGGCATCATTTTTGAAGAAATATGGACCGATGTTTCCACCGGCCCACAAAACCACACCAAACCGTTGTTTTTCCTGATGAAATGGCAGCTCTTGAATCTCTTCAGTTTGCTCGTCGTCCCAAATGCAGCAATTTTGCTTGTTTACATACCGATTGAGCCAGAAATGGGTATCAAAGCTGAACAAAATTTGGATCGAAAATGGCGGGTATTCAAGAGCCCATAGAGCGAAGCGATGTCGCTTGGGAAGGTCGACCAGCTTCAGTTCTTGCACAAGCTGTATTATGCGCTAAGTCTTTGCATACGTCAGTCCGAGTTACTGCGATTGGCGCCGAATCGACTCTCCACGAACTCCGTGTACACTCTCAGCTACGGCGGCTATATTTTCTTCACTGCGTGCCGGACGTGGTCTATTCGGTCGAATATTATCCAATAATGAATGCTGTGTCTCAAGATGGGTGATGGTGTTGCGAACGGTACGCTCAGTAGGTCGATTATGTTGACCATAAATTGAGCGAAGCGCGCGAAACACATTCTTTACAGAACGTGAATTTTCATAGTAAAGTTTAATGATTTGTAAATGTTGTTCAGACGTAAGCCTTTCCATAATGAAATTCCAAACAATACTGAATAAAATGGCATGACAACTTGACACAAGCGTTATCTGTCAAAAAAAGGCTATTGAAAAAAGTACCTCTACTTGGATCACCCTTTTTAAAAAGACGAAGACATAAGCGCAACAAAATTTATACCGATCGTATCGGAATGACGAGCTGAGTTTGCCTGTCTGTCTGTCTATCTGTTTATTCGTTCGCTTCTTTGAAAGCGAAATTGGGTATTCCACAGACGTAGATTCGAATATATATTGGTTTTGAAAATCATCGAAATCGGAAGACTGTATACAACATACAACCGATTTGTTCGAATATGAGATTTGGGTCAAACGTCAGTCACAATAGCTTCTAAGAGCGTGAAATTTGGTGCTCTACAGACGGGAATTCTAGTTCATATTGACACTGAAAATAATCGACATCGATTTTGGCAATTGACAATAAGTTTGAAATGTTCGTGAAAGGTATGGCCGCAGACAGCACTTCTTTCGTGTGTGTGTGTTTTTTTTTCTTTCTCACATTTCCATAAATATTTGGAAATTGCACTAACGAATGCGATTGACGACTGTCAGGTGTGCGACCGTTTCCGTTTATACAGGGCAATACTGTTACATACTAGTATATATATATTTGTATGAATATCGATATTTATGTTTAATCGTTATATGTGATGACTTTTAATGCCTCCGGCGCATAAATCAAATGTTGTTAAAACTCCGCGGACCGCGTTGATTTGTACTCGTCTGTCATTTTCTTCCTACTTTGTTTGGCTTGTAACTTGTTGTTGTTACAATTAGTATAAGTGCTGAAAATATAAATATATATATATATGTATGTGCGAATGGTCATTGGCGGCATTGTTGCTTTGATGTAATCACAGTTATCGCTAGCAAGTGCAGGTAGTGCAATGATTTTTCAACACTGAAGCTGCTCTGAATTATAACAGCAAAGCGATGAAGAGATAGAAGAAGCCATAAAATGCAACAATTCAAGTACTTCTGATTGGAAATATATTTATCTTATATACATATATATGTTTGTATATGTATATGAATATAAATGCACGTGTTTGGTGTTTCCTTATAACTTGAGAACGGCTTCGGCGAATTCAACAAAATCTAGGCAGCTTCTTACCATGCAGATTGTTTTTTGTTTTGCCGAATACGGAAGAAGAGACGTGGCACTTTTAATTTTCTTACATGTATTTTTCTCCGAAAGGGGAATCTTCCAAAGATACTGACAATGTACACTTTAAGCATGCACGGCCACAAATGTTGGAAAAAGTCATCGAAAATTGGACGTCCAGATTGGACTACATCCGCGCCAGCCGAGGCGGTCATATGCCAGAAATCATATTTAAAATGTAATGACACAAGATTATCTTTCGGATAAATAAAATTCATGTCAATCGAATAATCCATCGTTGTTTTATTGCAACTTAAAGTTCTATACCTCTATAAAAAAAAACACCCTTTATTACAATCAAAAGTAGAAGAAGGGCTTCATGGGAAAATATTTTTGAGCAGAGCTACCACTTGTTAAACAAAATTATATTAAAACGAATTGATAATAAAAGGACTTAAGCAGCTTAGTGCTGGAGAAATTTTGAGGAGAGTTGCCACATGTTCAAAAAAAATTTACTCCAACGAATTGATACATTATTTAATGCTACATAAGTCTCAAAAAAAACAGATTTAGACATCTTAGAAGTGCAGACATTTTTGAGGAGACTTGCCACGTATTTGAAATATTTTTAATTAAATAAAAATATATTTTTGGAGGCAAATGGCATATTTTGAAAAATGTTTGAAGGACGTCCCGCCTTTTGTAAAATTCTAGTACGCTCAAATTCTTAAGATTACAAATAATACAATATGGCTACTATGGTGAAGATATCTTAAAAAAAATTCAAACGTTTACCCTTTTCAAAAGTGGTTTCAAAAATATGGGTATCAAAAGAGAGCGATTTCAAACAGTTTTTGAAAAGCGTTGCCACCTGTTTTAATGCAGTTGCCTCAAGAAGCTTATTCAAAATGGAATATATTTTGGTTTATTCTTGCCACATGTTTGAAAAATTTAATTTGCGACCCGCTGGCTTAGATAAACAAATGCATAATGGAGCATAAAAAATCCTTCGAAATTCCTGTCGGAGATTTCTTTTTAGGTTTTCAAACATTCGAAAACAAATTTACCACAAAAAAACAACTAAATATAACTTATAAAATAAAAGAAATGATTGAAATCTCTATATATAGGGTTTTCTACTAAAGATGTTATGATTTCTAAGTGTCGTTTTGGACATTTTTAATATGTCATGATCTGTCAATTTTTTTCATTGTATTCAGTAATGTTTACAATTTCTTAAATAGACCACCATAAACGTCGTGGATTTGCTGATTTCGCCTTGGAACAACGTGAAAACGATAACGATTTTTTTAAGAAAATCATCTTCTCCGATGAGGCTTACTTTCATCTGAATGGTGCGGTAAATAAACAAAACTGTCGATTCTGGTGCGAAGAAATTCCACAAATTATTCATGAACAACCATTGCATTCACCTAAATTGACAGTTTGGTATGATTTTTGGTGTGGTGGAATCATCGGTCCGCATTTCTTCCGAAATGAAACTGGTAGCACCGTTGCTGTCAATGGAGAGTGGTATAGATCGATTATTATCAACTTTTTATAGCCAAAATTGGAAGAAGTTGATCTTAACAACATCTGGTTCCAACAAGACGGGGCTACGCGTCACACAGCACGTGCAACAACTGAGTTATTGCGAGAAAAGTTTGGAGTTTCGGTTAATTAAAGAAATTGTGTCATTGAATGGCCTCCAAGAAGTTGTGATTTAACCCCTTAGACTACTTCTTGTGGAGTTATTTGGAATCATTAGTCTTTAGCAATAAACAAGACTCTCTTCAAGCTTTAAAAGTCAATATTGACCGTGCTATTCATGACATACGACTTGATTTAGTGGAAAAATGCTCAAGAGTTGGGTTCATCGAATTCATTCCTGCAAAAGAAGTCGTGGAGTCCATTTGAATGATGCTATATTCAGAACTTAATTGTACTTCACATTAAATAAAAAAATATTTGAATTTTCTTTTACAATTAATTTTTTTTTTTTAAAGAAATCAAATCACTCTTATTGGAAAACCCTATATAAAAAGGTCATATTGGTTTGTGCACGCTTGAAAAACTCAAAAAATTCTTCATCAATTGAGCTGAAATTTTAGCATGATATATAATCCACATGAAGGATTGTTTTTATCTATTTTTTGTATCAACCACATGTCCGCGGGAGGTGGACCTGGGACTGACCTATTCGAAAAAATCGTACTTATTGTTCGATTTGGTTGAAATTTTCTACTTTTTGCTTAGATTAGCAGGAACGCTTTTTTCTCTCCGGAAGGTAGACCATGGATCGACCTATTCGAAATATTATCTTTATATATATAAATCTTCTCTACGGGTGTTAGTCATTGAACTCCTCCTAAACGGCTGGACCGATTTTGATGAATTTTTTTGTGTGTATTTAAATGGGCCGAGAATGGTTTAGGTTCACGATCCAATCAACTACATATTGTTTTTTACTTAAATTATTTATTTAAAAATTATTGTTGATTTTTAGCAAAATAAAAATTCGATTTACCCAAATATTTTGACATATCTTCATAGAAGTACATTAGATTTTGAGGTGTAGCAAAGCACGCTAGGGTATCTATATAAAATTCTGTCACAGTGTCTGTCCTCGAACTTCTCCAAAATGGCTGAACAGATTTTAGTGAAATTTCTTATATATATTCGTTGGATCCACAAATAGGTTTTTATCAATTTTTCATATCGGATCGTGGACCGACCTACTCGAAATTTTGTTGGTGTGCGATTTACGTGAATGATGATTTACAGGCTGTGGACCAATTTTATGTAAAAAAAAATTGTTTTATGCTTCGATTTGGTTCAAATTTCAGATGAAATGTCTAAGCGGACCATGGATCATGAAGAAAGTTCAATTTGCTTGAAATATTTTTTTACGGGAATGTGAGCACCTACAGACAGACAAAAATTAGGATAATTTCGACGTAAGCATAGGTCTGTGCGTATTTTTTTCACTGCGTAATGCAATTTTTCTGCGATCGAAGGCTTAATTAGAACTTTAATGACCTTGGCAACACCAATTAGAAAAAAATTTGGAGAAAATACAGAAAGTCACAACAGCTCGTGGCCTGGTGAGCTAGTAAGTACATAAAAAACTCATTTTTTAATACATGTTGTGAGTTAGCGAATACACCGAGGTACGGCTGGGTTTTAATAGTCTTAATTAACAAAAATTCAGAACAAATCAAACAACAAAATAAATAATAATAGGCAATACTAAATTAATTTAAATAAAATAAAATTAAAAAAATATTATTTTTTTCGTCTAAAGGAATTCTTTGCTTCTTCCTATTTTTTTTTTTTTTTGTTTTTTTTTTCGTAGTTAGTTACCGCACCAGCCTCGGACCTGAAATGTAGCCGAATTTACTTTGAATCAGTTTATGTCCAGCAAGGAGGAAGAGCGACTTCAAGAACACTGGGAGATGCTAACGAGCACACACTTAGCATACCTGCATCTGCTTCACACCCAGCTCCCTATAGAACGTTATTTATACCTCCTCCTGCACTGCGAATGATTTGTATTTCATATATATTGGACAAAATTAAACCGACTAGTTTATATAGTAGGAAACTTAATTTTTCCTTTGAGAGGAGCATAACTTCATTTAAAATTGATGTATCGACCGATAGCTCCGATTCACTTTTAAATTCTTCATTTTGACCAAATTGGTCAAAAATCAATTGGCATTTGTGCGTGAATTTGAGATAAAGCAGCGGACTTCTCGTGACAATGTGGCACGCCTACCTGATGCCTCAGAGCCAAGAAACTAATAATGAATGATAACTGCAATATACCCGTATAATACTACTAAAATTTAAGAGGTTTAAACACTAAACTCAAAGACGTAAGCTGCGAATATAAGGTCCTGCGGTTCTCTGAAACCTGGCTGAAACCGAATGTATTTAACTTTGAAATCTTAGGTAGTTACTTTGCAAGCTTTAGAGATGACCGTTTAAATAAAATTGGTGATGGAGTACTTATTGGTGTTCAAATTGATATTGCTGCTGAAGAAATTCATTTTGCGAAAACTGAAGCGATGGAATTTCATTGTGTTCGAATACGCCAAATAAACAAGAGTATTTATATTGTCACCAGCTACATCCCGCCTAATTCTCTCTTCTCAACCTATTCTCTTTAATCGTCACGGTTAAAATCATTAAGCTCTGATATTAAGACATCTGGCAGTATTGTTTTAATTTGTGACTTCAATTTATCCAACGTATTTTGGAATGTTAATGATAATTTACTTGTACCTTGCTCAACGCGAGATAAAGTTTATGTTTTTCCTAAATGAGCTTTCTGACCAGGATAGAGCAGACTATTCAAGCTCTACAAAAAATCCAATTAAGCTTTTCACTATTGTGCTTATTTTATAATTAGACAGAAGTATAATATTTTAAATAACTCGTGCTACAAAGAGTATATGACAAGAATTCGTAATAACATCACCGCAAACCCGAGATCATTGTATAGTTTTGTTAATTCGAAACGAAAAACTTATGGATTTCCATCATCTATGAAAATGAATGATGAAATTTCTAGTGATAGTTATAGAATCGCAGATATGTTCGCAGATTTCTTCGTATCTAATTATGCGCCGAGTACACTTTCAACCACACAATCTGTTTTTTATCCTTACAAATTACCCTCCTTCGATTGCGTAAGAGTTCCTTGTATTGCCGCTGATATTGTTCACTACACCACCTTAAAACTCTAAAAAAACTCATTTACATGCGGTCCAGATAATATCCCATCTAGTGTACTTAAGTTCTGTGCCGATTATCTATATTTACCATTAACGAACATACTCAATGCTCCAATCAAGGAAATTATATTTCCCTCGTTATGGAAAAAGTCATATATTTTACCTCTGCGTACATCTGGTTGTAGATCTTGTATCATAAACTACTGGAGCATTGCAAAGTTATGTTTTATTTTCAAATTTTGTGAAGCTATTATAACTGACCAACTAGCTCACTCAGTGTCAGCAATTATTGATACTTCGCAATTCTGGTTTTGTAAAAATAAGTATACCTCATCGAATCTACCGGAATTCACCTCCCATGTCAGTAATGGTTTTAAAAATGGTTATTATACCGATATTATTTATACTGATTTCAGCAAAGCATTTGACAAGGTCTCACATTCAATATTTCACTATAACCTCGATATGTTTGGGTTTCCACCATCCTTACTCAAAGGGATTGCATCATATTTGACAGGTAGATAGCAAAGAGTTTTTTTTAACTCTAGTACTTCGCGTCATATATCAGTAACATCTGGTGTACCTCAAGGGAGTCATCTCAGTCCCTTACTTTTTCTTTTATTCTTCAATGATCTGCCAAATGGCTAAACAGACCAGGCACAATATTCTACAAAAGTGTGGCGTATGCCGATGATATTGATATAATTGGTCATAGCACCCGCAACGTAAGTTCTGCGTTCTCCAGGTTACAACAAAGAATGGGTCTGGTAGTGAACGAGGACAAGACGAAATATCTCCTGTCATCAAATAAACAGTCATCGCCCTCGCGACTTGGCTCCCACATCACTGTTGGCACTTAGGACTGAGTAGGCAATTGAAAAGTAAAGTTCTCTCTCGACGAACCAAAACCAAACTCTACAAGTCGCTCATCATTCCCGTCCTGACATATGGTGCAGAAAGAAGCCTAGACGATGTCTACATCCGATGAGTCGGCTGTAGGAGTTTTCGAGAGAAAGGTATTGCGCAGACGACGGAACGATGATCTGTACGAGCTATACGATGACATTGACATAGTTCAGCGAATCAAGTGACAGCGGCTACGCTGGCTAGGTCATGTCGTCCGAATGGATGAAAGCGCTCCAGCTTTAAAAGTATTCGATGGAGTACCTGCTGGAGGAAGTAGAGGAAGAGGAAGATCTCCACTCCGTTGGAAAGATCAGGTGGTATCATTTGGTATTTCTAACTAGCGCCAAACAGCAAAAAGAAGAAACGAGTGGCGCGCTATTGTTGACGAGGCTATAATCGCGTAAGCGATGCCTACGCCAAAGAAGAAGAAGAAGATCTGCCAAATGTGGTTCGTCATTCTAAAGCACTTATGTACGCAGATGATGTCAAGCTCTTTAATCAGTTCGTTCTAGAGAAGATAGAGGACTCTTGCAACGTGACGTAAGTAATTTGGTAAAGAGGTATGATGTGAACTGTCTGTGGTTAAATTTTAACAAGTGTAAATATATGTCCTACTCTAGAAAATCTGTGCAATCCTTTGCCTTTATGATTCAAAATGACAATGATGAACAAGTTACGGACTTCTTTGACGTGGGTGTCAGAATGAACTCTAGCTAGATTTTAGAAATCATATAAATTCCTTTGCTAATAGGGCTTTCATTAAGCGGTAGGCTAAACGACCCATATATTACGAAATTACTCTACTCCTCACCCATTTTGATATATGGTTCCATTGTATGGAATCCACATTATCAATTTCATAGTAATAAGTTGGAATCTGTTCTTATTTTCGTGTTGCTGATGATCAAATCTGTAGCTGCTCAGTGTAAAAGGCAAGTGTAGCCGCGATCTTCCGCGACAGTTCGGGCTGTACCTGGTTTTCGCTCCCCGATCTGTTGGATTTTACGTTTATCTGAGTTCATCGTCGAAAAAAGAACCGTGAAAAAATTAGCATATGATCTAAAGATATTACGAAGTTAGCCTAAAAGGCCCTAAATTATTCCATAATATGCTGAAAATGTCTCCAAGGGAAACACCGGAAATTATCCAAATTAAACTTAAATTTTTCAGACAACGAACTCGAAGTGATTTTTAAATTTGACTAAATTTATAACGAAAACATTTCAAAATAGTAAAAGGTAAAGCCATAACTGGCGTTACTGAACTGTTACCAGTAGTAAAGTATTCTCGCAGCACTTTCAAAACGTTCGCACAATAGATTTACGAAGGTTACCAAAGTGATCCCAAAATAGTTCAAAAAACCCGATAGATGAAGATGAAGTAGTTTAGAATTTCCTCTACATTCACTGATAAATAGTTTAATGAAATCTCTGCTCATTAAAAATAGTCCGAATACAATTCCGAATTGAACACAAGCAAGTTTTGAATCAGTCCAGGCAATACTTGCCAGATCGAACGAATGCTATCTAGAACATATGCCATAACTAACCTGTAGTAGTTTTTTTTTTACCATTTTCAAGGAAATTTTCAAATTTTGAGAAAGTCGCATAACTTCAATTTAACTTTGCATTAGTGCTGAACTAGTGGTAAAAAAAATCTAACACCTTTCCTAATATTTCTGAAAGTAATCCATGAAATGCTTGATTTTATGCTGCCAAAATGATTCCAAAATTATTTTGAATTGATTTAATGCCGATTTCAAAAGATCAATCGCCTCTGCTCTACTCCCTGAGATTTTTTCAATAGTTTTTATTCTCTTTGAACGTCAACTGGGAGACTCATCTCAGAATATCTTGAAAACAAAGTCTGTTCACGTAATCCAAATTACTATGGGTGACGAGCTCCTTCTTGAGTAAAAACTTTATAAGTCTGCGTAGCACATACTTGGTGTGAATGAGCACCACACCACACTTTTTTCATTATTCCAAATTTATGCCGAGTGGAAATTTTGTTTTGAAATAAACAAAAACAAAACGCATGCATTAACCTTCTCGGCGAAGAATGTAGTGAAAATGCAATTAGTAAAATATAAAGCTAGAGAAAATTGGAAAAAGTGGAAAAAGGCAAAAACAACAACAAAAATCTTTATAGATATGAAAAGATAGTAAAATATGAGCAAACACGGTGAAGTAACTAAAAATGTTACTTAAAATATATTAACATCTGAATGCATACATACATTTTGAACAGATAACCGAAAGATATTATCTTATCAGATGATAATTGCCTCTCACACACATTCGTACACTAAATGTAAATGAATATATGTATAATGCAATAGAGGCATAATATAAATATGGATGTCAGTAACCCTGTAGGAAAGTGTACAAAAATATTATTATTATTTTTTAGAGCTCCAGTTGTTGCTCAAACATTTTTTCGAGCTGTGCGAGCATTGCTCATTACTCGAAAATTTTTCGAGCCGAGTACGAGCATTTTCGAGTATTTTGACAAACACTTTGACTACTTTCTCAAAACATTTTTTAATAATTTTAAATTTATTTATGCAAAGTGTAAAAATCCTTGAAACGTTAATGAATTTTTGACAAACAAAATTAATATTTTTTTGTTCTGCTGAGTGAAAACTTTATATTATTATATTATATTGCAGTTGAGCAATGAGCGAGCATTGAGCTGCTCGCAGTGCTCGATATCCGGGTATCTGGAACTCTATTATTTTTCTATTAATTGGAAATTTATATGTTTTTTTTTATTATATTTAAAAAAAATTAGTTTTTTATTTCATTTTATATTTATTTATTTTTTTTTTTTGTTCTTTTTTATATTTTTTATATTTTTTCTTTTTTACTAATTATTTTTCATTTTTATCAACATGTAATTTCACAGCCAACCTCTTTGGCAGATCGTAATTTTTTATTACATTTATTTGTGCGATTTTATTTTCCAACCTTTCTAATGTTGTTGTTATTATGTTGCCTTTACCCCATAACAGGTAATTTGAGAAGTCCCCGGCCTAACATTTTTTTGGCAAATTTAATTTTTTTTTTTTCATTGAACATACTTCCTTTCGGGGGTGTTACACTGATTATAGCGACCCTCCAACTTTTCGATAACAGTTTTGTAGTACGATTTGTTCTGTCAACTCTTCATTCGACGAAAATTTCTTCCAATCGAGCATCCTTTTGAGATCTGAGAACAGGAAACAGTCGTTGGTGAGCAGATCTGGAGAATACGGTGGATGCGGAAGCAATTCGAAGCTCAATTCATGGAATTTTGCCATCGATTTCACTGATTTGCGACCCGATACATTGTCTTGGTGAAACAGCACTTTCTTTCTCTTCAAATGCGCTCGTTTTTCGGCGATTTCGTCCTTTAAACTATCCAATAACGCTGAGTGAGGGTCGCTATTGATGGTTCTACCTCTTTCGAGGTAGCCAATGAAATTTATTCCATACGCATCCCAAAATACAGACGCCGTAACTTTAACCTTGTTAGCCGACTGTTACGTTTTTCCATGCTTTGAAGCAGGCTCGTCGTGTGCAGTCCACTTGGATGACTGTCGCTTGGACTTCGAAGTGAAATAATAGAGTCATGCTTCATCCGTTGTCACATATCGACGCAAAAACTCGAGTTTATTACGCTTGAACATCTCCGAACACTACTCGGAATCTTCAACTCGTTGTTTTTGGTCAAAAGTGAGCTCATACAGTACCCACTTTTCACAGAGCTTTCTCATATCCAAATATACGTGAATGATATGATGTTCACGTTCAGTTGATATCTTTAGAGTGCCAGCAATTTCATTCTCTTTCAATTTACGGTCATTGTCATTCAAAATCATTTTGTCGACTTCTTTAATGTTTTCGTCGGTAACAATTTCTATTAGACGTCCACCATCTTCGATGCCCATTTCACCGCGTCTATACTTACCATATCAATCCTTGATTGTTGATTTTCCTGGGGCAGTATTCGGAAACTCGTAATCAAGCCGAGATTTCGCTTCAACTGTATTTTTTCCCTTCAAAAAGCAATATTTTATCAACATCCGAAATTCAGTTTTATCCATTTCCATTAACAATAACAAAAGTTGCTTCACTCAAAATGCTATAATTCACAAACTAATAATCCGACAGCTGTCAAATTTATACAAGCGTATTTTGAGGTTAGGTCTAACTAAAAATCATTAATTAATTAATTCTAGTAGCGCCATCTATGTGTCAGGCCGGGGACTTTCCAATTGATCTGTTACCGAACATTTTCGAACATCCGTGCGATACTATACACCTGGCAATATGTTACCCTTTTACACTTTGTTAGCAGCTGCTAAATATGCGCGCTTATTTTTATCTCGAAATACCTATATATAACAACAACAATAACAAATAGTAGAGCATACTTGTGTAAAATGAGCACACATAATTTTTTTTTTATTTTTTTTTTTTTTTTTGACGACAGCAACTCAGTCAAAACGCGACTAGCTCGTTGCGTGGAGGAATTGCGGTGCAATTGTTTTCATTTTATGTGCAAAAAAAGTTCTTTGAAAAATAAGAGAAAATTATCAAAACTATTAATTAGAAGTACAACTTTCAAAATATATATGTATAAATAAATGCGGGCATTAATTATAAAAGAAATATGAAAATAGCAATTATTTATTTTGCCTGAATAAAATTTATTTATGTGGTTTTTGCGTTTCAAATTTACCATATGGTGTGTTGTTGACGGAAAACGAAACAAAATTTATTTGAGATGCAAAAGAAGTTTTCAGAAATAAAGTAAAGATAATTAACCAAAAATATTTAAAAACAAATTAGAGCAAAAACTGAAAAACGTAATAAATTAAAAAAAAAATTTTTTAAAATTTAAAAAGAAAATATTATACAACAAATTTTTAATTTGAAAATATAAAAAACTAAAATATATTAAAAGAAATCCAATCAAAAATTCGTGTTGTCTTTAAAGCAAAACATAAAAAAATACATTGTAAGAGTCAAAGAAAAGTAGAATTTGTGTGCAACATTTTTTAATAACAAAGTTAGTAAAGTCCTAATGATTCACTCTAAGGCATATTTTTTTGTTAGAGGGAAAAGTTTTTATAATTTTTTGTGCGAAATATTTCTTTAAAATTGCATACCAATAACATCAATGCATTTCCGTATGATTGAACACTTCCAAGCAAATCTCCAGTAGGAGTCCCGAATATCTGTGGCCCATTTGTATACTCTGTTATGACAAAGATGACTAGATATGAAAATCTTTTTCTCGCGAAAGCTCTCTGAAATGGGTTTTCATAAAATTTTTCAACCGTGCCACTTCGATGATAAAGCTACGCCTTGGCATGTCTGGAGAATTTTCGGGCATTTTTTTCATAATAAAGTATTGTTCAAATGAATATTTTTACACATTTACAGCTATGTTTGGCAAATAAAGGATGATCCATTTTGATGTTTATTATCATTCGAAAGAATACTCTTTGGCATTTTTTTTTTTTTTTAAGATTATCTCTTTCAAATATTGACCGCGTCTCAGATGGTCCATCCGTTGAGTCCAATTTCTGATGACTCGTTTGAGCATTTCGACTGGTAACTGGCGAATGACACGTGTGATGTTTTGCTCCAAGATCTGAATCGAAGCGGGATTGTCCGCGTAGACTTTAGACTTTACATATCCCCACAGGAAAATGTCTAACGGTATAACATCAGAAGATCTTGCTGGCTAATCGACCGGCCCAAAACTTCAAATTATCTGCTCACGGAAGTGTTCTCCATTGATTGATGCGATGTGTGGGAAAAGTGGCGCCGTCTTGTTGAAATCAAATTTCGCGGATATCACGAGCTTCAATTTCAGGCATCAAATAGTTGGTCATCCTGGCGCGATAACGGTCGCCATTGACGGTTACGTTCTCACCGGCATCAATCTTGAAGAAATATTTACCGATGATTCCACCGGCCTACAAACCACGCTAAACCGTTGTTTTTTCTAGATGAAATGGGAGCTATTGAATCTCTTCAGGTTCCTCTTCGTCCCAAATGCGGCAGTTTTGCTGTTTTATATACCCATTGAGCCAGAAATGAGCCTGAACAAAATTTGGCTCGAAAACGTCGGATCTTCTTGGAACTTTTCAAGAGCCCATAGAGCGAAGCGATTTCGCTTGGGAAGATCGAGCGGTTTCAGTTCTTGCGCAAGCTATATTTTGTACGCTTTCAATTAAAGATCACGGCGTAAAATGCGCCAAGTCGCTCCATACGTCATTCGGAGTTGCTGCGGACGGCGCTGAATTGACTCTCCACGGTCTTCGTGCACACTCTCAGCTACGGCCGCTATATTTTCTTCACTCTATGCTGGACTTGGTTTATTCGGTCGAATATTATCCATTATTAAATGCTGGGTCTCAAGATGGGTGATAGCGTCAACATTTATTATATTAAAAATTTGATTGCATTTAAAATTTAAGACAGGTGGTATCTCCCAAAAAAAAAATATTTTCCACTGAAAGCCTTTCATTCATTTAACTCAACAATTTGGTTGAAATTTTAGAAACTTAAGAATGAGAATTTCAAAGAGGTGGCAACTCTTATTATTTTAAATTAATTTTTTTAAACAGTTGGCAACACCGCTGAAATATTTTGCATTTAAGGCTTTCTTTAATTACTTCAGTTCGATTTCCATGTTGCTATATTCTATTTATTTTATTATTAGTTTTCAAATTCAAATTTCATGATTGGTTGCAGCTCTGCTGAATTGTAAATATGAGTTATTCTTGAGCCCAATGGAACACAAACATGCTTTGAACAAAATCTGGTCAGCTATTTCGCATGAGTTAAGTTATAGACAAACCGAATTTGAAAAAAAATTTGTTTCAATAAAAAACGAGCATATATATATAATTTCAAAAATTTATAATACTACTAGATTTAATTATTTAAAACTTGTTTTATATCGAAAAATAAATATTTCAAAATAATCTTATTGAAACCAAATATATAATAATGTAAATTCTATAGTTTAAAGGTATAAAAACCTGAAAAAAATTCTTAATATTTCGAACTTTGTTTTGAAAAAATAAAAAAATAAAAATTTTAATTTTCGTTAATTTTTATAGCCAAATTAACACTAAAATTAAAAAATTAAAGTAAAAACTAAAATTAAAATTAAAAAAAATTAAAAATAGATGTGAAAAAAATTTAAAAAGGTACAAGTGAAAATAAAAAGAAAAAACAAAATAAAAATAAAAATTAAAATAAATTATATAAAATAAAAATTTATACAAAAAAAAAATTGTTCAAAATAAAAGTAAGATAAATAAACTTTATAAAAATAATAGTAAAAACTAAATAATATATGAAACTATAATTTCAAAAAATAAGAGCGAAAACTAAAAACACATAAACAAAAATAACATAGTTATAAAAGTAAAAATAAAAATAAATTAAATACAAATAAAAATATGAATCAATAAAAATTTAAAAGTAAAGTAGTAATAATAATAAATAAATAAATTTAAATTAAAAATATATGTAAAATAAAAATAAAAACTAAATAAACTAAAATAGAAGTAAAATAAAAAATAAATTTAAAATAAAAAAACATTAAAAAAGTAGAAAAATTATTTTTAAAAATTTAAAAACAAAATAAAAGTAAAAATAAAAAATATAATAATAATAGGAATAAAAATAAATAAAAGTATAAATAAAAATAAAAATAATATAATGAAAATAAAAATAAATATATACATAACAATAGCATAATTATAAAATAAAAAATAAAAATAAAAGTAAAATAAATACAGATAAAAATAAAAATCAACATAAATTTAAAAGTAAAAGTTAAAATAAAAATAAATATAAAATAAAAATGAAACAAATTAAATAAAGATTAAATAAATTTAATTCAAATTAAAAATTTTAGTAAAAATTAAAAAAAATGTATAAATTATAAAGAACAATAAAATAAAAGTACTGATGAGAGTGAAAAAAGTGAAAACAAAATAAAATATTTTGTTTACATTAAAATAATTATAAAAAAAAACTTACATCCTTAACCCGCTTCGAAACAACGCCTACAGCCATTATACCGGCTTCAAAGCTCAGAGAAAAGAGATCAAAATCATTAACAATTGTGCGCGTTTACCAATTATCCGTGGGCTTTTAAGACGCTGGTATGTACTTGAAACGGCATAATAAGCTCTGCTGCAGACGCAACAGTGAGTACAGACAGTACGAATGTCTTCTTTTTTATTCTTCTTCCTTTTAAACTTTCTTTTGCTATTATTAAGCATTCATTCAATTATCTCGAGTGCTCTTGATTGCAACTGACGTGCGACGTTGGCCAAGTGTTTGCTGAGCTTCTTGTGATCTCTTTTGTCGAGAGAGTGGCAGCATTTAATTTTAGTATTCTTTTGTAAATGAATTTCTTTTTTTGTGTTTTATTTATTTATTTATTTATTTTTCATGTTTTTATTGATTATAATTGTTTTTTTTTTTTGGTTGGGAAAACTTTTTTATTTCCCTTTTTTCTTGGATCTGAACAAATTATCGATTCCGCTTCGTGTAGAGATTTAAAATCTTGATAACCACATATTGTTAACTTTAGATTAGTTAGATATGTATTAAATATATTTCAAAATTCATTATAACTTGTATCACACTTACCTCTGCATTATTTTTTTTTCTTCGTAAAAACAAATAAATATAAAAATAAAAATATAAAATTTTAAAAGAAAAAGAAGCAAAAGGAAAATGAAAAAAGGAAAAGTAAAATTAGAAGAAATAGAAATAGAAAAAGAAAAGGAAAAACTAAAATAAGAAGATAAAATAAAAAGAAAAATAAAAAATAAAAATAAAAATAAAAATAAAAATAAAAACAAAAATAAAAATAAAAATAAAAAGGAAAAGGAAAAGACGAGAAAAGAAAAGAAGGAGAAGGTAAGAAAAGAAATTTAAAAAGGAAAAGGAAAATAATTAGAAAGACAGAGAAGAAAAAAAAGGAAGAGGAAAGTTAAAAACAATTAAAAAACGAAGAAGAAGAAAAATGAAAAAAGAAGAAAAAAAAGAAAAAGATAAAGATAGAAAAAAAAGAAAAGAAAAAAAAAGAAAAAAATAGAGAAGGAAAAGAAGAAAAAGGAAAAGGAAAAGGAAAAGGAAAAGGAAAAGGAAAAGGAAAAGGAAAAGGAAAAGGAAAAGGAAAAGGAAAAGGAAAAGGAAAAGGAAAAGGAAAAGGAAAAGGAAAAGGAAAAGGAAAAGGAAAAGGAAAAGGAAAAGGAAAAGGAAAAGGAAAAGGAAAAGGAAAAGGAAAAGGAAAAGGAAAAGGAAAAGGAAAAGGAAAAGGAAAAGGAAAAGGGAAAGGAAAAGGAAAAGGAAAAGGAAAAGGAAAAGGAAAAGGAAAAGGAAAAGGAAAAGGAAAAGGAAAAGGAAAAGGAAAAGGAAAAGGAAAAGGAAAAGGAAAAGGAAAAGGAAAAGGAAAAGGGGAAAATCAATCGGAAAGGAAAAATAAATTGAAAAATAAAAAGAAAAAAAGAAAAGAAAAAACGAGAAAGGAAAAGAAAAAAAAGAAAAAGAAAAAAAGGAAAATATAATTAAAAAAAGAAGAAGAAAAAGAAAGGGGAAAAGGAAGTAGAAATAGAAAAAGAAAAACTAATTAAAAGAAAAACTAAACAAAATAAGAGAAAAATCAAGGAAATAAGAAAAAGGAAAAAATAGGAAAATGATAAAAATAATAAAAACAAGAAAAGTAAACGGATAGAGAAAGAAAATTAAAGAGAAAGAGAAAAACATTAAATGAAGAAAATGGAAAGAAGAAACAAAATAAAAGAAAATGTTTAAAGAAATAGAAAGAGAGATGAAGAAAAAAAAAGAAAAAAAGAAAATAAATTTAAAAAAGGTAAATAAAATAGTAATAAGAAATAAGGATTAAGAAGAAACAGAAACAGAAATAAAAAAAATTAAAATTTTTTTTTAAATATAATTAATTTTAATTAGTAAAATATATAAATTGACTATATACTTATATCATTCCTCAACTATATCAATACCATTTTTTTTTTATTTACATTTTAAACCAACTCTGAAAAAACTGCTTAAATTTATGCTTGCTGGCAACCACCTCTTCCCTTCACAACCATCAAATGCAAACGAAAAATCAAAAAATCCAAAATAAATAAAAAAAGTGAAAAATAAAAAAAGGAATTTTTTCTTGCAAATAAAAGCTAGAAAATAGACAAATATTTTACAAACAGAAATTACGAACAATTTATAAGAAAATAAAGTCAAAATGACAATTATGAGCGAATATAATGTCGATAAAGATTTAGATAAAAGACTCAGTGACAGAGAGGCACAAAAACAATACAAAAATTTTGAAAAAAATGTGCCCGAAGCACAACCCAGGCGTAGTACAAGTGCTGAGAAAGCCACAACATCAAAAGCTACACCGAGACCAAAGCACGCAAGCAACGAGAGAACTAATGAAAGAACACTGGTTACATCAAATAAATTGCAGATTGCCCAAAAAGCGCAACCGCCACTCAGTCAACAATCATTTTTAGCACAACATATACTAGTTGAGCGTATACCCATTGATTGGCCGCATCGAGTATCTTTCGCACAAACACCAACTAGTCTAATACCCAATGTAACTAGTCCCGGTACAGGTAGATATCGTTTATCCATACCTAGCGAGCGAAATACCGTTAGCAATGAACGTCTCATACGAAATACAATCAATAGATGGCGTTACCAATTTCGGCCTCACTCCGATCCACATGTAATTCATGTTGATAATATTGATGCGTTGAATAGTAGTATACCAGCACCAACCTCGCCGGGTTATCCACGTTCATCAACAACGGAGCCAGCTTATGGTCCACCATTATATGAACACAGTCGAAATTTCAATACAAGTTATCATGGCATTGGTGGTATTGTGGCGGGTAGGTAAATGTGAGAAGAAAGCAAAAAACACAAAAAAAAAGCAAAAAGCAAAAACAAAAAAAAAAAATATAAAGCAAAAAAAAAAATGCTGAAGCCCAGCGCAATGTTGCCTCTGCCCTGCATTTACGTGTGTTCGTATGCAGAAGTATGCGCATTAGTATTAGTGAAAATCAAAATCAGTGCTAAAAAGTTGAAAAATATGCGCAAACGCTGAGTGGGAGAGAGTTACGTTAGGGCAAGTTTGTGTGCTTGTTTGTGTGGCTGGGTGTTTGTGTTTTTGTTGTTTGAGTGGAAGAGCGCCAAAGAATATTATCGCAAATCTCTGGCGTGTTTTTAGGCGCTAATTTAAATACGACTAAATTGTGCATAAAACGCTTGCCGGGTTTTTTGACATCCCCAACAGGGGGAATAACAAAAAAAATTAACATTTACATACATACCTCATGCGTGCGACATATGGAAAGAAAGAAATTCTTTTTTTTTTATTTTTTTTTGTCTTTTTTTTCTTTATTTATACATAATTTTTTTTTTTTTGACAGTTTTAAGCTTTTTTTCTTTCTCTACATTTTACGTCAAAAATTTGATTTACGAATTTTTTTGGAATTATAGATTCAACGAATACAAGAAAATGCGGAGTTTTAGGCTAAATAAAAGCCGCTCAATTGTTTATTTTAATTAAATATAAACTGTGAGGTAAAAGTCCAAATATTTAAGCTACTTTACAGTGCAAATAACGGTATAAATAACGTTTTAAATAAAAAGAAATATTTAAAAGCTGACCTAGCAAACCTTTTTTGCCTTTCTTAAAGTTTTTTGTTACTGCGCATAAAGTGAATTGCAAGACTGTTTTGAAATAAAACAAGGAAGAAATTCTTCTTCGGCCATGCCGAAGTCTACTACTTACAGGCTTTAGACCTTACATATTCCCACAAGAAAAAGTCTAACGGTGTGATATCACATGATCCTGGTGGCCAAACGACCGGCCCAAAACGTGAAATTTTCTGCTCACCGAAGTGTTCTCTCAATAAATCCATTGATTGATGTGATGCGTAGGAGTTGGTGCCGTCTTGTTGAAACCAAATGTCGCGAAGATCACAAGTTTCAATTTCAGACATCAAATAGTCGGTTATTACGGCGCGGTAAAGGTCGCCATTGACGGTTACGTTCTCACCGGTATCATTATTGAAGAAATATGGACCTATGATTCCACCTACCCACAAACCACACCAAACCGTGGTTTTTTTCTGGATGAAATTGCAGCTCTTGAATCTCTTCTAGTTACTATTCGTCCCAAATGCGGCGATTTCGCTTGTTTACATACCAATTGAGACAGAAATGGACCTCATCGCTGCACAAAATTTGGCTCGAAAACGTTGGATCTTAGAACTTTTCTAGAGCCCATTGAGTGAAGCGATTTCGCTTGGGAAGGTCAAGTCGCTTCAGTTCTTGCAGATGCCTTATTGTGTATGCTTTCATTATAAGATCTTGACGTAAAATGTGCCAAGTCGTTCCATGCGTGAGTTCGAGTTGCTGCGAACGGCGCTGAATTGACTCTCTACGGTCTTCGTGTACACTCCCGGATGCGGCCGCTATATTTTCTTCATTGCATACTGGACGTGGTCAATTCGGTCGAATATTATCCAATAATGAATGTTGGGTCTCAAGATGAGTGATGGTGTTGCGAATAGTACGCTCGGTAGAACGATTATGTTGACCATAAGTTGAGTGAAGCGCGCGAGCACACATTCTTTACAGAACGTGAATTTTCGTAATAAAGTTGAATGATTTATAAACGTTGTTCAGGCGTAAGTCTCTCCATGATGAAATGCCAAAAAAATCTGAATAAAAACAACATTACAGCTTCACACGACTCACGCGTGACCTGTCAACAAAAGGCAATTGAAAACAGTACCTCTACTTGGATCACCTTTTAGTTGCTTTTTTGATGTATATTTGAGCCAAAAAAATATTTTTGAACGAATCGATTGTATGCGGGTTATACTATATAGATGTCCGATTTACAGGATTTTTGTTGTATTCTTTAGATAAATTTTTACAGATTTTTGAACTAAAACCTCATCTCGGTCGTATGGGGGCTATAAGATATAGTCTAACGATATATCGAAATTATTTGTATATACGTTTTGTAGAATACCAAAATTCGCTCAATAAGATGCATTTTTGACGAATTTTTGAAATAAAACCTCCTATCTGAGCAAATCGGTTGTATGGAAGCTATATGATATGGTTGACCGATCTTGCTGGTTCCTAGAAATGCTGCATACATTACGAAAATGCGCTCCCATACTAAGTTTCTTTGAAATATCTCAAAAACTGAGATTCTAGTTTGCGTTCAAACAGACTGGCGGTCAGACAGACAGACAAACGCATGGACATGGCTAAGTCAGCTCATCATTCTGATCATATTGGTTTAATCTTTGATCGATCTATCTCTTCTCCTTCTTTTACTTACATATTTCGATCGAAAGTTTATATACTATTTCATGTTCATTATCAGGTATAACAATTTAAAATATCATTTTGATTACGTTTTACTTCTGAACATCATCAAAGTTATTATATTAAATATTACATTATTATTTCAAAAATATTTTTTATTGTAAATATGTGTAAAACTGTGCTTTTCTAATCCGCTTTTAAAAAAAAAATTTTGTTTTGCAGGCACTGGTACATCAGGCACTACATCATCAGGTGGTGCTTCCAAACCAGAAAAAAGAAAATCATCTATTGCATTGACACCTGAAGATGAATCAATAGAGGTGAGTACAAAAAAGTTCTGCTACAATTTCACATAGGTAACTCTTAAAGGGGGTATTCTAGTCTAGATGGATGAATTTAAGGTAATCTTTGAAGCTCCGTAAAAAGAAAGCAATCAATATTTTCACTATACATATTTTTATGAGTTATTTGTTAACATGAGAAAAATACAACAACAAAAATAATTAAAAAAAAAAAACAATTTTCAATTCCATGAATGAACATCTGATGAAGTGGGGGATCGTGAAAAATTGCCATGTGACCATAATGACCATTTCACCGATTTCAGCCCTTCTAGAACTCTGAAAAAAATTTTATTAATCTAGGGAAATGTCGCAATGTCTGGAACTACGGAAAAGTCAAAAAAAAAATTCACAAAATGGCGATTATTTGAAAAAAAATTTATTTACCCTCCTTTTTTTGAACTTTTCGAGCTGAGCTGAGCTGAGCTGAGCTTTTTTTGAACTTTTCGAATTTTTTAAAAATACTAAAAATATAAATTTGCGAATGAGCGTAGTTCCAGAGATAGAGAAGTCTATAAAGATGACTCTCCAATAATTTCAAATAAATCGATCCTGTAGAACTTGAGAAATCGTGGGTATCGTTTTGAAGAAAATAGTTTCGATAAAAACACACTTAAAGTTTCGCGTAAAGCCCGAGCCGGTTTGGATACCGCGTCGGTAAAACCATGATATATCCGAAAATAATTTGAGTTTTGAAAAATCCTCTTACAGACATATTTTTAAATAGTTAAGCATCAAAAATATGCAAAAAAACGAGTTTTTCAAAATTCAAAACTAGAATACCCACTTATTGAATTCTGAAGCTGCTGAACAAATAATATTTTTAGGCCTTCTTTTTTTTACCGAAATCAGAAATGTGTATAATGTAAGATACCCCTAGATGCCTTTAAGTCGGATTCTTCTTAAAAGTTGGCGTAGGTTAGTGCCGAAATATGCAGACCCGATCTATTTTTGTATGGATGGTTGAAAGCTAATTAACAGAGTAGTGTCGTTCAGGCGGAACTATCTGCTATACATGAGATTGTCAGTTGTCTGAGCTCCAAGTACTCTCAGTAAACCGTATCTATATCTTTTCATATTGCTAGGCTACATTAAGAGCTATGGAATAAAATCGGAATTAGTAGAGAGTTGCCACAGATCACTTAACGTGATAGCTAAGAGTTCTCTCTTTAGCTAATATGGTTGCCAGAACACAGTAAAGTTCCGGTTAATGAGAAGGCAGACGAGCTTACAAGCAAGGATACTTCCTTCTCACTTCCTTTCTACTTTTTTCACCATAGTAGATTTTGGGCATATCGCTCTCCGCTAAAAATCTAAAAATTTACAGTGCGACCCTTATAGTGCGACCAATGTAGGTTAAAAGAAGCTCACGAGAGTTTAACGCTCTAGCAAAAAGGAGATATCTACAAAAAAGTAGATATCTACTCGTCCAATGAAGGGTCTTCTTACGTGGCATTTTTCATTGGGCAGACACACAGAGCGGTTGGTCGTACCATTAAATGACTTCTGTAGAAATTGTAGAGAGGAGTAAGAACCTGAAACCTTTAGGCAAGACGAATGCGTCGCACTTTGTAGGAGTAAGTTTAAATCTCTAGCGGCGGTAACTTTCAGAGACTAAAACAAAATAGCTCGTGCCCATGACGAGCGTCAGTTTTACAAAATTCTACGCATTGATGGTACCAACGGGTGAGAGTCATTGGCAGTCTCAGTGGTATCACAATTGGCCCGTTTGGTGGTCCAAGTGAGCCAGGCACTTAAGATAGCAACCAAGTCGTTTCAAGTTCAACCAGTCACTTCTCCATCTGAGAGAGGATATCTTCCTCTTCTCCTGCGTCGATAACTTTCAAGGCATGACAGCAGTTTTAAAGTCAATGAAAAGGTGACTCTTTTTCACATAGCTTTTGCAGTATTTGAGGCTGGGTGAATAGCTGGTAAATGTTGAACTTATCAGGTCTGAAGCCACACTGAGATAATCGAACTAATTGGAGCAGACTGTGGTATCCCAATTCTAATGGAATGGCGCAGATCACACTCTGTTTACAATCTTCGAGCATGCTTGCGACCCGTTGTATTCTACAAAGAAGCAAATGCATGTACCTTGTAAGTTCTTCGCCACCATAACTGAATAGCTCAGCCGATAGGACATCGACTACCGCCGCTTTGTTGTTCTCCAGCCGTGCACTTACTTTTCGGACTTCATCATAGTCATATGTGATGGTACGTCTATATGTACCATTGCCATTGACTGTGTTTTGCGGCGGTTCGCTATCTCTGGAAGTTTCGCATTCACTACAATTAAGCTGGCGGGAAAAATGTTATCTCCATAAACTCAGTATACTCTGAACATTGGATGCCAGATCACTTCCTTGGTTCCGACATAAGTATACTTCGATCTTGAAACCTGCCGCAATTTCTCATAGAATTTTCCAGTAAATCTCCTGTCTGCCAGCTGCTTAATTTCTTCATACCCACGCATTTCAGCATCTCTGTTTTTTGACTGTTAAAGAGTCTGCTTCACTCTTTGACTCTCAGTATCACTCTATGTTGCAGTCTTTGCTCTCTCAACTGTATTTGGACATTCTTCAACGTATCAGCTCTTCTTTTGTACCTTGCTGGTTTCTCTCCTACATATGTACTCAGAGAGCTTGATATGACGCTCCACTACTTCCTTATACCGAGCCAAAGATGATTATATATGAAACTCTCTACCTCGTGAAAGCACTGTAAAAATCCACATATTTTAACATTTTTCAACCGTACCTCTTCGATGAAAATGTTTTTCTCTGGGATTTCTGGAGAATTTTTGGGCATTTTGCACAATTTTACTTTCAATTTACACTTCAAGTCATCTATGGGAATTTCACTCATCATTTGTGCACCACTTTTGAATGGATGGGGGGATTTTAGTATGGCAACTCTTCCTCTTCTCAGCCATCTACGAATTTTTCTTCAGCTCAAAGTAAACACTTGCCAAAGCTTTCACATTGTAACATACTAACTTGACCTCTTAAGTAAATAGTTAAGGTCTGAAAAGGCTTTAAACTTAAAAAAAAATCTAATGAAAAAGGCGAATTTAACAAGGTGAAATTACTGCGGCAGCGAATTCAACTTTTATCATTCATTCAACGTGGGCAGTGTCAAATTAATCCTTTAGTTCAATTTTTCTTTGTTTGAATTTCATTTAAGGGGAAATGGTGGTCTAGAAATCGTAAATTTCAGGTATTTTCAATTTTTTTAAGGTGATAATAATAAACAACAATATTTGTGGAACTAAAAAAAAATTATTAGTTATTTAAAATTGGTCCTAAAGTTGATCTTCTCAAAAACTTGGATTTGGATGGCGCAGGATATTTCGGCTCTTGTACTTATCTGAAACACAAAAACCTAGAAGATTAATAACTTGTACAAGTGTAGCTACATCCGGTATCAAGATTATAATTTTTTTTAAATAGTGAATTTTTGAGTTTCGATAACCGAAACAGTTATATTTTTTCAGTTCTTAAGTTCAAGGTTTCGAGGTTTCCTACTTCTTTAAAGAAAAAAACAACACTGAAAATTCAAATTGAATGGGGAATGTTTATTATCATTCAAAAGAACATTCTTTGGCGTTTATATTTTGAAGGTTACCTCTTTCAAATGTTGGCCGCGGCTACGTCTCAGATGGTCCATCCGTTGAGTCCAGTTCACGATGACTCGTTCGAGCATTCCGAGTGATAACTGGCGAATGACACCCGTATTGCTTTGCTCCAACGTCTGAATCGAAGCGGAATTGTCCACATAGATTTTAGAATTTACATATCCCCATAGGATAAAGTCTAAAGTTGAGATATCAGACGATCTTTGTGGCCAATCGATCGACCCAAAATGTGAAATTATCTGCACACCGAAGTGTTCTCTCAATAAATCCATTGATTGATGCGATGTGTGGGAAGTGGCATCGTCTTGTTGAAACCAAATGAAGCGGTTATCATGGCGCGATAACGGTCGCCATTGACGGTTACGTTCTCACCGGAATCAATTTTGACGTAATATGAACTGATGGTTCCATCGGCCCACAAACGACACTAAACCGTTTTTTTTTCTCGATTAAATGGCAGCTTCGTGTACCCTCTCAACTACGGCTGATATACTTTCTTCACTGCGTGCTAGATGTGGTCTATTCGGTCAAATATTATCCAATAATGATTGCTGGGTCTCAAGATGGGTGATGGTGTTTCGAATAGTACGTTCAGTAGGTCGATTATATTGACCATAAGTTGAGCGAAGCGAACGAAACACATCCTTTACAGAACGTGAAGTTTCGTAATAAAGTTGACTAATTTGTAACCGTTATTCAGGCGTAAGTTTCTCTATGATAAAATGCCAAACAATACTGAACAAAATTGACATGACAGCTTGACACGACTCACGCGTGATCTGTCAAAAAAAGACTGTTGAAAAAAGTATCTCTACTTGAATCATCCTTTAAAAAAGTAAGAAATTATCAAGATAATAAAATTTTTATGCTATGGGACATATATATAAATAAATAATAGTAATAACATATTCAAATTGAGATTATTCGGCTAAATACTTTTTTTTAGCTGCACCGTGCAGAAAAAAGCTGTTATGAGCAAAAACGAGTTTAAAGTTTTAAGTGTATGATGTAGAGCGATCGGCCGTTACCTGCTCAAAGACCTGTAGAACCAAAAATACTGTAGATATCATTATAAAATTTTAACAGAATACTATACTTTTGAAATATTAAAAAAAAGAAAACAATTTTTTGAAAAATCTAGACCACCGTATGTCACCTTAATTTTCTCTTTGTAAAAGTGAAACTCTTCAAAATTGTGAGGCATAGAAATTTCTATGATATTTTGAAAATCACCACTCAAAAGCAAAAACAAAATGAACGATAACGATTTGTGCGCCTACACTCACCTTTATAAATTCGCCTTGACCTCGGTGTTCAT
Source organism: Neoceratitis asiatica (assembly GCA_030068015.2). Lineage (NCBI taxonomy): Eukaryota > Metazoa > Arthropoda > Insecta > Diptera > Tephritidae > Neoceratitis > Neoceratitis asiatica. The sequence goes on from CM061527.1 coordinate 43,192,351, forward strand.
TTTTATTTATTTTTTATTTTTTTAGCAATTAATTACTTTCAATTAACAAAGTTTTCCATAGCTTCGATACTCATTACAACATGTAGCCAATGGAATTTTTGAATTAAAAAATCGCATTAAAATAATACAAATAATATTTTTTATCAACAAAAAAAAAGTGATTGAGTGGGTGATTCATCAATTACATCGCCTGATTTGCCAACATTTGGCATTTCTTGTAATTTTCACACAGCCAAAGAGATAAAACTCATTACTACAGAAAAAAAAATTTTATTACTATCTACAATAAACAACGGTTTAATGTTCATATACATACATATCTACTACTAATAAACACACCACTAAAGTGACAAAACAGGTATAAAAAATGCTATAAAATCAAAATGAAAATAAAATTAAAAAATTGGAAAATTCATTGAGCCTCAACAGGCTTATGAGTTTATATGAAATGTGGCAGTTGGCTGACAGCCTAACTGACTCGGCTGACCAGTTTCCCAGTTTAATGCCAAATACATACATATTTATTTAGACGAGAGTACATGCTGACACAATTCCACAATTGCCATCTTTGGCAGCGCATTGACTAAGTTTGTTGATTTTGTAAATTTTTTTTTGCATGCCGCTTGTCGGCTGCTTTTTATTTACACATATAATTCTATAAACTCCTAAGCGTTTTTCAGCCGAATTTATGTTTGAAAAAAAAAAAATTTTTTTTTGAATATTTTTTCCTTCCATTAACCCTTTCGAGTACAGAGTTTTATATCAAAATCCAAGTTAATAACAAACAATTTTTTTATATTTTAAGAAAAATTACCCAAAAAAGACTAAAGGCGCAGTCAGACTTGGCAATTTGCATGCAATTTGCATTTGCAATTTATTTCATTCTCAGAATTTGTTCTCAAAAAACTTAAATTCCAACTTGAGACCACTCAAACATTAATTTCTACAATTTAATTTCAAGAATTTCAAGAATTGTGAAAGAAAAATTTCAGCTCGTGACTGCAATCATTTATGTGCAATTTAATTTCTGAAATTAAGTTTCCAATTACTCGTGTTGCACTAGCAATTTTCAGCACTCTTGCAAGTGCTATCCAAATATTAGTGCATAGCTAGAGAAATTAAATTTCGAAAAAAAGAAATTCAGTCAAATTTCCGAAACTGAAATTCAATTATTGTAAAGGGTAATCCAAGTAGAGGTACTTTTTTCAAAGACATTTTTTGACAGATCACGCGTGAGTCGTGCCAAGCTGTCATGTTATTTTTGTTCAGTATTGTTTGGCATTTCATCATGGAAAGACTTACGTCTGAACAACGTTTACAAATCATTCAACTTTATTACGAAAATTCACCTTCTGTAAAGAAAGTGTTTCGCGCTCTTCGCTCTACTTATGGTCAACATAATCAGCCTACTGAGCGTACTATTCGCAACACCATCACTCATCTTGTGGCCCAGCATTCATTATTGGATAATATTCGACGGAATAGACCACGTAGAGCACACAGTGAAGAAAATATAGCGGCCGTAGCTGAGAGTATACACGAACAACCGTGGAAAGTCGATTCGGCTCCGTTCGCAGCAACTCGGACTGATGTATGGAACGACTTGGCGCCCTTTACAACGAGATCTTAAATTAAAAGCGTACAAAATACAGCTTGTGCAAAAACTGAAGCCACTCGATCTTACCAAGCGACATCGCTTCGCTCTAAGGACTTTTGAAAAGTTCAAAGGAGATCCGACGTTTTCGAGCCAAATTTTGCTAGTGATGAGGCCAATTTCTGGTTCAATGTGTATGTAAATAAGTAAAATTGCCGCATTTGGGACGAAGAGCAACCTGAAAAGATTCAAGAGTTTCGGTTTGGTATGGTTTGTGTTAAAGGCGACCGTTATCGCACCATGATAACCGACTATTTGAAGCTCGTGATCTCCGCGACATTTGGTTTCAATAAGACGGTGCCACTTCCCTCACATCGCATCAATCAATGGGTTTATTGAGAGAACACTTCGGTGAGCAGATAATTTCACAATTTGGGCCGTTCAATTAACCACCAAGATCGTGTGATATCACACCGCTAGACTTTTTTCTTTGGAGATATATAAAGTCTAAAGTATATGCGGAAAATGCCGCTTCGATTCAGGCCTTGGAGCAAAACATCACGCGTGTCATTCGCCAGTTACCAGTCGAAATGCGTATGTGAACCAATTGTTGAAGCACTTTGGCTATTTGTTTGAGGTATCTCTAAAACTCTCTAAGGATCTCTCTAAAAATGCGTTCTGAACGTTTCAACCGCCTATGCAGGTGTCGAAAAACGTTGAACTCTCAGTTAATTTTTTACGTAAGGGATGAAAAAAAGTCATTCGGTGCCGAGTCAGGTCTATACGATGGATTACTCATCAAATCGTAATTTTGAGTGCCCAAGAATGCAGTTGTTTCAGTCCTTCATTGTCGTGAGAAAAGTAGTGATCCTTCTTCGGCTATTGGTTTTTGTGATTTCTTGACCTGGCAAGCAGATGGTTGTTTACCACTCGGAATTTAATGCTCTGCGTCGTTCTAGTGATATCGTTGCGGCATGCCCATTTTTTCCACAAAAATTTGATGGATTTGGCTCATCTTGAAACACCCGTACAGTCGACTGCTGTTTAATTTCGAACTCATATGCGTAAATTCACCATTCATCACGATGTCACGATGTTGTAGACGTGTTATGAAGCACCGAACACATATTTTTTTTCCTACAATCAAATATTGATTCAGTACTGGATTTATGCTGGTCCCACTAATGCATATAGTTGTATCAAGCTTACAGTAGATCACAGAAGATCACATTACGGTCTTGCAATATCAGTCTGCGCACAACATCAATAATTTCCGGAACAGCAACTGTTTTGGACGACCATCACGGAATTCATGATCTTGGAATGATCTACGAGCTCGATTGAATTCGCCATACCGTCGATATACACTGGTTCTTGATGAAGCTGAACCGCCAAAAATCACTCCATCTTTTGGTCGACTTGAGTCAGTCAATAAGCTTTTTAGCGGCATATCTTTGTTTGCGTTGGATTTCTTTAAAACTTAAAAGCTCTTCTTTAGAATCCATCTAACTAGGGCAAATTACCTTTGCCAATAGAATAAAGAAAAAAGCGATCAAATACCAAACAAAAATCATTCTTCCGAGTGAGCGAAGCTAATTTCATTTCTACCATCGCTCGAAGAGTATATAATCACTGAATTGGCTGTTTATCATTCGATTCTTTCTCTCCTCGATTTGAACTCAAGCGTTAAATTACTAATGCATACATTCAGAAATTCGTATAACATATGTAAGTTAAGTATATCGAAACATTTTGTTATAAACTTGAAGTTTTCAGGGAAGAACTCAGGGAAGTCATCAATGAAGTCAACGAAACTTTTGTTTCAGCTGGAAATTGATCATATAGCTTGAAGCCTGGATGGCTTTCAGATGTGACGTTTAGCCAGTAGAGTTATACTGCTTGCGATTGGTCGAGGTTTATGGTGCTGGTTAGGGTTAGTTTTAACGAGGTCAGCTTTTTAATCGAAATCTTTTGTTCTGAGCTATGTTGTTCAGAGTGATGTGGTTTGTGTACGCGGGATTAACCTATTCGAAAAAATGTATGGTATTTATGGTTCGATTTGCTTAAAATTTGGTACATAAGTGGCTTTTTGCATAGATTAGCATAAACACTACTTTTCTCTCCGGGGTGTAGACCATGGACCGACCTATTCGAAATCTTATTTATCTATATAAAACTCTCCTGTTACAGTGTCTGTCCTCGAATTTCTCCAAAAAGTCTGAACCGATTTTAATGATGTTTCGTATATATATTCGTTGGATCTACAAATAGGTTTTTATCTTTTTTCATATCGGGAAGTGAACCAGGGACTGACCTATTCGAAAAAATCGTATTTATGGTACAAATTTGGTACATAAGGTTTTTGCTTAGATTAGTAGGAGCACTACTTTTCTCTCCTGGAAGTGGACCATGTGCGTGAATTACGTAAATAATAATTTAAAGGCTGTGGACCGATTTTATGTAAGAAAAAATTGATTTATGCTTCGATTTGGTAAAATTTTTAGATGATATGTCTAAATGGACCAAGGATAATGAAAAAAGGACAATTTGCTTCAAATATTTTTTTACGTTAAAGGGATCACTGACGGAATGACCAAAATTAGGATAATTTTGATGTAAGCATAGGTCCGTGCGTATTTTTTTCGCTGCGTCATGTAATTTTTCTGTGACCGAAGGCTTAATTAGAACTTGAATGACCCTTAGCAACACCAATTAGAAAAAACTTTGGAAAAAATACAAAAAGCCACAACAACGTCTGGCCGAATCAACTAGTTAGCAATCTATAAAAATGTCAAAGCAACCGTTTTCGAGATATAACGATTCAAAACATTTGAAAAATTGTTCTCGGATTAACGCGCAGTCTTAACTACATATCGCGTGGGCGTCAGTCAGAAGAGATTTTTTCCAACAAAAAAAATGTATGACTTATAAAATATTACCGAGGTAGAGAAAATCATCGCCAACTTGCGTAAAAATGCTGCTCTACACTAGAGCTCCAGATTTTGCTCAAGCATTCTCGAGCAGTACGAGCATTTGAGCAACAAGTACTCGCACACCTACTTATTGCTCATTACACGAAAATTTTTCGAGCCGAGCACGAGCATTTCGAGTATTTTGACAAACACTTTGACTCTTTTCTCGAAACTGTTTTTTTATTGAGTTTAAATTTATTTGTGCAAAGTGTAAAAATCATTGAAGCATCAAAAAAATTTTGACAAGCCAAATTAAAATTTTTTTGTGCTGCTGAGCAGTTGAGCAATGAGCGAGTACCGAGCGAGCATCGAGCTGCCCGCAGTACTCCTTGCCCGGGTATCTAGAGCTCTACTCTTCGCCGTTTTTTTTTAATTTTTATTTTTTGCATTATGAAACAAGGCCGCTTATGGAACAGTTAATAAAAATATAAAAAAAATTGACAAAATTATGTGGCATATTGCCACCACGAAAGGGTTAAAATTATGTTGCATGTGCAATCATTATATGGCAAAAAATGCCTACTTCTTGACCAATTTTGTGCATGTTCTACAGTTATTTATTTTTTGTTTTTTACTTTTATTTTTTTTAATTTTTTTTTTTTTAATTTTTTTTACGTTTTACAACTTAGTAACTTATCGGACTTTAAGCACTATTTTTTCATTTTTTTTTTGTTTTTCATTTAAATTAATTTACTTTTATACCAGCGCGTATTTCGTGTAGTCACTTTAGTCGGCTTTGTTGGCTCAATGGACTTTTATTTCGACAACTCGCTTTAATTAAGCTCTCGTTTTACTGTTTTAAGCTTAGTTGCAATTAATTAATTGTGTGTACATTTTTTCACAGATTTTGTTTTAATGATTTTTTCAAAATTTACTTTTAGGCTGCTTGAAAGTGTTCGCCACCAAATAAAATGGGCTAAAACACAGATAAATTAGTAATAAATGATCCATATACAGCGACTAGATATTTCAATTAAAATTTTTACTGAATTTATATATTTTAAACAAAACTAAATATAAGAAAAACTTTAATTAAGTACTAAAATATATGACTAAAAATAACGGCTCGGTAGTAGCATGTCCGTCTTCTTCTTCTTCTTCTTTTTCTTCTTCTTAACTGCCATCGGCAACGCTCACTCAGACATAACCGGGTCAACAATAGCACGCCAGTCGTGTTTTCTCTTTTACTTTTCGGCACCAATTGGAGATACCAAGAGAAGCCAGGTAATTTTTGTATCTGAAATTTCCAACGGAGTGGAGGTCTTTCTCTTCCTCCGCTTCCACCGGAGTAAACTGCATCGAATACTTTCAAAGTTGGAGTGTTCTATCCATTCAGACTAAATGATCTAACCAGCATGTTCGCCATCTGGTCCAAGTCTCTGCAACATTTAGCAAGTCAAGGAATGATGTGTGACTTGTAGAGCATTGCCTTTGTTCGTTAAGAGAGAATTTTTGTTTACAATTGTCTCAGGCAGGAGAAGATTTTTATCGATTCAGGTTCCTTAAAAGATGAAATTGTCTACTACTCCAGAGTTATGTTAATGTAATGTGAGGTAGCATTGACGTTGAAGCCAAGATGAAAGAACGAGCACATTTTAATTCCACTTTTCACTGATCTTTTTCATGATTTGACGCATTGAGAATCTAGTCAATGGCGAATTTACCATGTTGGAAGCCACACTACTAAGCTCCAATCAGTTTGTTGACGAAGCGGGCTTTAGGCTTCCACACAGTACGCTCGATAAGACCTTAACTGTGATATTAAGTACGTTTATCCCACGTTAACTAGTGCGGACTGTAATATCCCTCGTTTGTAGATCAAGCAGAGCGCACTGAGGTTCCAATTGTCGTACATGCTTTCATCCGATCATATCCTGCAAAGAAGCTGATTCATGCGCTTTATAAATTCTTCGCCGCCTTGTTTTTGAAAAGCTCTGCCGATAATCCATCGGCATTCGCCGCATTGTTGTTCTTCAGACAGGCAATCACTTCATCGTAGTCGATTGGTTAAACGTCTGTTCCATCGTCATCTATTCGGGTCGTTGATTCGGGCTTATCTTCTCCTGGCTCGCCTTCTTTTGTGTTTCACTTTCACTGCACTTTAGCAGTCTATAGAAGTGTTCCCTTCATAAACTTAGTATACTCTGGTTATCAGTTATCAGATATACGCTTTGGGTTTTATATGAGTATGCTCGGATCATGAAACCTTCTAAAAGTCGGAGCATTTTCTCATATTTTAGAATTTTCGAGCATTACCCTTTTCGGCCAGTTTCTCAAGGTCTTCATACTCACGTATTTCGTTCTCTCGCCTTTTCTGTTTGGAAAAGTGGCTCCTGCTCTCTTTAACTCTCGTCATCTCTCCCTCTTCGCACGTCTTTTAGTCGATCACAAGGTTGCAAGTCCATGCTAGAACCTCGAAACGTACGCAAATCTAGAACACTGGATACATATTTTGCTTCTATGACCACATAGTCGATTTGGTTACACAGTCTTCGATCTAGAGACAGTCATCTAGCTTGATAAATACTGTTATACCGGAGTATTTTCTACAGACAACGATATTTCCGCGGCCGCGGTAAAGTCGATTAGTCTCAACTCATTTGGGTCGTGTTTCGTCAACTGAATTTTCTGGCCGCTGCGACAAAGGTATATACTTCAAATATTCTGTCCTCAAAATTCCTTGCGAAGCAAGATTTGAACATGGGTGGGTAACGCTCATGGAAAGGATCTCTAATCACATTGTCCTTCCTTTTTTACTCTGATGTAATATGTATTTTGGTAGGGCGTTCTTCCATCGGAGTAAATGAGAGCACTGTGCTACGGAGTCTCTCTTTGATTTTCAATTCCTTTTTTTTTCAATATTAATATTAAAAAAAAGTATAATAAAAATAAAAAATTAAATGTGTCGAAAATTGGTCGCGTTTATTGAGCTAATTATTTAAACTAACAAATAAATACGTATAAAATGCGATGATCAAAGCCTCAGTAGGAAATTGAATGAATAGAGAAATAGCAGAAATGTCAATGCAATTTTTCGAAGCAATGTTTGCAGTAAGTCTAACGAAAGGGAGCCCCAGCTAATTAAAAGACCTTTTTAGACCAAATCAACTTCGTTTATACCAAATTATGCACAAAAATATTTTTTTCACTTATTTTAAAATGCATATATGTGAGACACTACATAATCATTCAAATGATCGTCTCGTGAATTTTCGCAAATATTCGACCACTTTTTGTCACATATTGACCGGTATCTTAACCAAGTTTTTCAAGTTCTCAAGAGTTAAAAGTTTATCCGTATAAACACGGTCTTTGGCATAGCCTCACAAAAAAAGTCCAGTGGTGTCAAATCGCACGATCTCGATGGGGAAACTGGTATCGCCAAGATGAGAGATTACGCGGTCGTGAAATTTCTCTCACAATAAAGCCATATTCGCTCGTGCTGTATGACATGTGGCACCATCTTGTTGGAACCACAAACTGTACCAGTCGTGTTCTTCCATTGCAGGCCAAAAAAAGTCAGTCACCATAAATTCGAAAATTTTACTTATTTACATATCCACCAAGTGAGAAATGTGCCTCGTCGCTGCAGGAAATTTTGTTGGAAAAATCGAGGCAACTACGGCATTGTTAATGATCAGCTGGCCTCAGTTGTTGTGTGAGCTCGACTTTATGCTGTAGGTGTAAGTCAAAGTGCAAAATACGTCAAAATTCGTGCCGTAAGGCAGTTCCAGCTCTTGAAAACGTTGAGAAGTAGACACATTCGGATCTTCGCCTACACTTTCACTTTCAACAGCGATATTCGAGGTAGAACGAGCAAAACCACGATCCACAGGCCTTACAATATTTGTAACCCATCCAGTATCTCCAAATTTCTTTAAAAATTTTACCAATTACTTAAGTAGTTGGACGTTTATGTGCACCATAACCTCCTTTTAAATCACGAAACGAGGGCCATGTTTGAATCGCCATTTTTCCAGTTAGTTTCAACAATTTTAACGCGTTGTGCGATTGTTAAGCGATCAATTTTTATAAATTCCTGACTTTTAACTAAAGCAAAACATGTTTGGCTTGACAGTTAAGTTTGACAGATGTCAAAATACAGCCCTGCACTATCGAAACCACGAAATGGTTATGCCTTTATTATTAATTATTGCATTTATATTGCCTTTAATTGCACATTAAAGCAGCCTTAGTCATCGCCCGTTCACACAGATTCTTAATGAAGTCGATTATAGTAATATCTTCGCAAAGTTACAAATTTTAAATAAATCTAATTAATTAGTATATATAAAGGCTCATTTTTTATTAATTTATAAAAAAAAAATATTGCTACAAAAAATTTAGAAAATTTTGTTCATATTTTTCCTACTAGTCATTTCACAGAAAATATTTGAATTACATATGTGTGAATTAATGTCGCATACTTTAGTGCATATTTCTTCTATAAATATATATGGCATGCGGAAATTTTTCATACCCTTAAACCAAAGAAAGACAACAAAATTTTCCAAAGTAAAAAAAAATTAAAATATTGAAATAAAAATTATGTAGAAATTCATTTCTAATTAATTAGAGTGTGACAAAATATATGGAAATATTTTTAAAAATAGTAGATTAATAAAAATAGATGTTAACACCTTTTTTAATATTGGAAACTTTTTGAAAAATACACACACTTACACTCATTAAGTATAATTGACATATAACGATATTGTAACAAAAAAATTGGAAATTTTTACAAAACAGTTGAAATCATTTTTGAATTTCTCAATGTACGCATACTTTTTACATGAAATATAACCGCCATCTAACAAGCTCATAGATCTCAAATTTTATTGATAATGGGTCATGCGTTTCGAGTCTTTTCAGTTTTTTAAAGAAAAAAAAAGAAAAAATTCAAATAAAAAGGGAAATATGTATTATGATTCGAAAGAACATTTTTTGGCGTTTATTTTTTGAAGAATATCTCTTTCAAATGTTGGCCGCGGCTACGTCTTAGATGGTCAATCCGTTGAGTTCAATTTTCGATGATTTCGACTAGTAACTGGCGAATGACACGCGTAATGTTTTGCTCCAAGGCCTGAATCGAAGCGGGATTGTATGCTTAGACTTTAGACTTTAATATCCTCACCGGCATCATTTTTGATGAAATATGGACGGATCATTCCACCGGCCCACAAACCACACCAAACCGTAGTTTTTTCTGTATGAAAGGGCAGCTCTTGAATCTTTTCAGGTTGCTCTTCGCCCCAAATGCGGCAACTTTGCTTGTTTAAATACCCATTGAGCCAGAAATGGGCCTCATCGCTGAACAAAATTTTGCTCGAAACCGTCGGATATTCTTGGAACTTTTCAGGAGCCCATAGAGCGAAGCGATGTCTCTTTAGAAAGTCGAGCGGCTCCAGTTCTTGCACAAACTGTATTTTATACGCTTTCAATTTAAGATTTCTACGTAAAATGCGCCAAGTCGTTCCATACGTCAGTCCGAGCTGATGCGAATGGCGTCGAATGGACTCTCCACGGTCTTCGTGTACACCCTCAGCTACGGTCGCTATATTTTCTTCACTGCGCGCTGGAAATGTTCTATTCGGTCGAATATTATCCAATAATGAATGCTGGGTCTCATGGTGATGGATATGGGTGATGGTGTTGCGAATAGACCACGCTCAGTACGCTGATTATGTTGACCATAAATTGAGCGAAGCGCACGAAACACATTATTTACAGAACGTGAATTTTCGTAATAAAGTTGAATGATTTGTAAACGTTGTTCAGGCGTAAGTCTTTCCATGATGAAATGCCAAACAATACTGAACAAAAATAACATGACAGCTTGACACGACTAACGCGTGATCTGTCAAAAAAGGTTTTTGAAAAAAGTACCTCTACTTGGGTCACCCTTTATTTAAATGCGCTTACGTATTTATTTATGTACTAATGGGCAAATGGCCACCATATAAAGAGGTGAAAAAAATAAATAAATCCCAACACTAATTTTTTTATTGACTCAAGCACTTGGCGGCGATTAATTTCTTAGCACTTTATTATGACATTTGATTCCATACATTCTGTGCAACACCCAAATACCTATCACCTGTCAACCCCTGCCCTCAACTACAATGCCCTAAAGCCTGATATTTTATTGCAATTTTTCTCGCCAGAAAGCGACGAGACGAAGCAGAGCGCTGATGAAGGCTTGAACGAATGCCGGCAAAATGGTTGAGCTTGACACTTTTCTTGATTAACTTGTGTAGTAAGCGTTGGGTGGTTGTGTAAAAGTTAGCTGCTGGCGCGAAAGTGTTTGTGCTGTGATTGAAAAAAAAAATTATTTAAAAAAAAAGATAAATAAAAACAAAAATTATTGGAAATTAAAAAAAAAATTATCAAAGAAGATTTTAAATATTTTTTTGAAAAACTACCAGTGTAAAATATTTTCTTCGAAATGCTGAAGCGCATCTTCTCAAAGTATCCGAGAGCATTTAAGCGAGTAAGTTGATAGCTAAACGAATTACTTCATTGAAAATTAAACAAAAAATTAAATTAACTGTATATACATAGGAGAATCCAACTGCGATTTTTTTTTCAAGTGAAATGTGTTTTCTAATTTTTTGTTAAAACAATCAATTCTTGCTGAAAATTTCGCCCTCTATCCTTGAAAAATACAAATCATTAGACGCTTTTTAAGTTCGAAGTGTAGCGGATTGAAGATTTGAGAGGTTATGTGCAGATCGAAGTCTGAGAAGGTCGACTACCTCAATTGGCGCGGCCTGTTAGCGTTTCTGTAAAAGAAAGAAGCAGTGCGAAGAGCCAACTGATAAGGGAGCTAGCGCTCTGCTATTATCTCACCATGTGGCGTCTGCCATTTTTCGCCTAACGAATGAAAAAACCTTTTGCTGTCTCGTCGAAAGTACAATGATCGAATTTTCTTGACAGAATTTGAGTCTGGCTCGCTTGTTTATTTCTCTAATCTTTCTCTTTTACGTACTTCTTTACTCATTCGCTGTCACACTGTAATTGTAAACTAAATAGCCTTTCTCTCATTCCATCCGTTGAGTAGTTTGCTACCTAGCAGAGAGAGAGGGAGGAAGAGAAAGCGAGCTCACAGGGCTTCCGTTGTACCTTTGAGGCTTGAAATATATCCATTTTAAATTCACTTTCTGTGACACCCTCACTTATAATTACACATCAACACGCCTAATCTGCCTCTGTTTCACCTAGTTTTAAGTATTTTTAGTGGGTAGTATGTGTTTAGCTTCATTATGTCTAGGCACAGGCAAAAGAAAAAATGAGTTCATCTAGCGGGGTATCCACGAATCGAGTTATTCCAACGACTTTGGATCAGAGAAGAGATGGGTGTTAGATGAATGGGTTTTAGTGGGCATGCAAGGAGATAGTTTGTGCGACGCGAGCACCGAATGCACTAAGGACTTATACTTATTACATCCACGTCTAGTCTAGTTAGGTAGAAGTAGAGTTTACTACAGTTCGCATACACTAATTGTGCCAGTCGGATCTCCCGAAGCATTTCGAGTTTTCCACCTACTATGAGTGGTGGTTGGATTACGAGCACGCCATTTACGAGAAGAGAGTTAACAAAGATGTTGACGGGCACTCTGTGCACTTTTAGGTCCTATCGGTGTGTCGTTCTGACCAGCGGTTCTGCTTTTTGGTGCTGAGTAGAGTCTGTAAGGTCAAGTATTCCCTCCCTGACGTGCCTGGGTGGTGGTTCTCCTTACATTAGATGTTGTAAGAATAATCCCTGCGGTCACTAGTATCTGTCAATGTCTGATAAAAGCACCGTCTGATTGACAGCATAAAAATCTGTTGACAGATCCAGTGTTACTAGGATGGTACATGCGCGGGGTCGCTTTTGGTAAAGTCCTTGAAAAAGCTGGGCGTTCATTGTGTTGTTGTTGTAACCATAGAAAAATTTCCTAAATTGAGCTTCGGTGAATATTGCGGGAGTGACAATCCTTGGCCAGTTAAAAATCCAGATCGATCCGGTATAAAGACCCGACTGTTCTGCGAACTATTGGATTTGGTTTGGATTGGTATGCCTTACCGCAGGTAAATTCTTGAACCCCTGACCCAGAGGGGGGTGTTTATCGTGTGTGGAAAAGAAGTTTATAGGTCGCTACAGTGGAAAATAGGTTTATAAGCCGTTACGATGCTTCTTTGTTTGCTGGCCTCTCTACTTTTAGTAGCGGAACCATTGAATCCTGCTTGCACATGTGGAGGGTTCACTAAAGTGCTCAGGCACAGATTGAGATCTGAGGTGAGAAATTCTGCACCATACGAGACCTCATGGGGTGATGTCGTAATAAGTTGGAGTGCTCTCTTTTAGTACTCCAGGTTGTTGGAGCAAGGTGAAGTCGGTATCTCAACTTCGTTATACCGAATTTTAAACTTTCTTTAATATATAGTTAAGGTTTGGACCTTTTCAGTAATTCTATTGGAGAATGTGGATTTTTGTTTTCAATCTTCAGACCCATCAAAGTTTATACGGATCGTGCCAGTTGCAGATGTGTACTTTTGTAGTGCATTTATCATTTGTCGGAACCGGCTAGATTGGTTGGCTATAAGTATCTGAAAGCGTGGAAGTAGGTAGTCTCCCCACATTATGACAAATAAATATTCAGACTGAAAATCATCGAAAGGGAACTTGGCATTTTCATGAAAGGTAAAGGGTTTTCCAATAGGGATGATATGAATTCTATGTGTCGTTTTGGCCATTTTTATAATGTTTACAATTTTATCATGGCAAGATATACGCAAAAACAACGTTTACAAATTATTCGATATTATTATCAAAATAATCGTTCTGCAATTGCAACTTTTCGTGCGCTTTTGACATTTTATGGTCGTAATAATCGTCCACCTTTGCTCGCTCTTCGTTGAATTGTTGAAGATTTCGAGCGCACATTTTCTTTACATAATATTCAAGGGCCAATAAGACAAAGAACCGATGAAGAAAGATAAAAATATTGCTGCCGTTCAGGCAAGTGTTGCTGAAAACCGCAATTTGTCGATTCCAAGATGTTCTCAAGAACGGCGGATGTTGAGCAAAGATTTCGGCTTGCATCCATATAAAATTGTTCTCACTCAAGAACTGAAGCCATTGGACTACCATAGACGTCGTGAATTTACTGATTTTGCCTTGGAACAACTTGAAAACGATAACGAATTTTTTTAAGAAAATCATCTTCTCGGATGAGGCTCACTTTCACCTGAGTGGTGCGGTAAACAAACAAAACTGTCGAGTCTGGTGCGAAGAAAATCCACAAATTATTTATGAACAACCATTACATTCACCTAAGTTGAAAGTTTGGTGTGGGTTTTGGTCTGTTGGAATCATCGATCCGTACTTCTTTCGGAATTATGCTACCGTTACTGTCAATGGGAAGCGGTATAGATCGATGGCAACCAACTTTTTATGGCCAAAATAGTAGTAGTTGACCTTAACAACATCTAGTTCCAACAAGACGGGGCTACGTGTCACACAGCACGTGCAACAACCGAATTATTGCGAGAAAGGGTTGGAGATTCGGTTAATTCAGGAAATTGTGACATTGAATGGCTTCCAAGAAGTTGTGATTTAACACCGTTAGACTACTTCTTGTTGGGTTATTTGAAGTCATTGGTCTTTAGCAATAAACTGGACTCTGTTCAAGCTTTAAAAGTCAATATTGAACGTGCTATTCATGGCGTACGACTTAATTTATTGAAAAATGTGCTCAAAAATTGGGTTCATCGAATTCGTACCTGCAAAAGAAGTCGTGGAGGCCATTTATATGATGTTATTATATTCAGAACCTTATTGTATCGATTATACCTCACAGTAAATATATATAGAATTTCCTTAACATTAAGTGTGTTTTTTTTTTAGAGAAACGATATCACTCTTATTGGAAAACCCTATATAAAGACTTGGATAGCACTCCTTTCTGGTTTTAACTAAGAGAAATATATACATACGAAAAAAGCAATAGAGAGAGAGAGAGAGAGAGAGAGTGAGAGAGAGTTGAACATAAATGAGCATAAAAGAGCGCTGAACATTTGCGATACTTTTATTCATACTCTTTCAAATCTACTAATAATCTAAAATTGTACGCCTTATCGACACAATCACAAGTTGACAATTCCAAGTTTATTTTTATATTATTACTATAATTTTTAATTTTTTTTTTTTAGATTTTCTGAAGGTCTAAAAACATAGTATATTTCCATACTTACGATACGATAATGATAACTGCTTTAGAAAAGCTTCAAATACATACATGCACATGCGTATATATATTTACAAATACACATTTAAACAATTCTATTATGCATTTGTGTTTGTAAAAAATTTAATTTTTTTTTTCTACACTTACATATTCACTTATTTTTATTACCAAGTATTATTACTTACCTGCCTTGTTTATACAAAACCACAAACAAATAGGTTTTTGTTGTTCCTTTTCTGCGATTTGTCACATTTATTGCTCTTTTGTCACGTAAATGACATAAGTGGCGATAACTAATAATCACTAGCACACAGCCACCCACAATAAAAATCAAAAAAAAAACTTTTTTCTATAGCCAGATAATTTCAGGTGATACTTATGGTCATACAGAGGAAAGACGAAAGAGGAAAGACGAAAGAGAAAAGACGAAAAAAAAATTGCAAACAATAAAATATTTCGAAAGTGTAATGCAAAATAGTGGGCGAAACCGATTCTGGTACAACAAAGTGTAGTAATTGAACTGAAAAGCGAAAATTCCCAAGAATTTATAAGTACCATAACCTAACGCAATTAAAATGTATACAAAACAAAGGAATTTTAGTAAATTTGAAAGCACAGCCTGCTGCAGTGGCAATTTCAAGAAACGGCACAGTGTTTAAGAAACACAAAAAAAATGTATGAGTAGTCAGCATTCCGATAAGTTGATTCCACGCGCGCTGAGCTAGATCTCTGGCTACACCACAAGCTTCAGGATTACTGCAGTATTTCCCAGATGAAAGTATTCACGGCACTGAAATCAGCTGAGCTTATCAACACTGCATAAAAACTCATTAAAAACATCAAAATTTACGTCCTTATAGGTGGCTACATATCTACTGTGATCCAGGCCATAAGTAGATAAAATTGCAATCTGTTTTGAGACCGCATTAGCGCGAGAAATGCAAAAGTCGCAAATGAAAGTCTCTGTACAATGAAATTTCCAAAAGAGCTGGAAGATGGACCAAACTGATGACTGAGACTTTAACAACATGTCAGACCGCAAAAATCGTGTACATAGCAGCGAAGAACAACACACCCACTTTTACCTCACACAGTCTCGTAAGGACTGCATGTCAATCGTAGACCTATTTCCAAGTCACACTCTACTACCATCAGATACTAGCACATCGAGCCATTAGTAGTAATGTCTCATGTAGAAAGTATAGAAAGTGATAGAGACCTTCCTTGTTTCTGTCCGTTGTAACATGGTACTCGTTTGTAACCCGTCTAGAACTAGACATCTAGGAGTTTGAGTGTTTCATAATGGGTCCTCTTAAACTCCACAAACAGCTTTGACGACTTACGTGACGACTACCAAAAAGGACCAATAGGTCTATGTAAGGCCTAAATTGTATTTGAATTTGATTTATATAATTTTATTTTATTTTATTTTTTTGTTTATTTTATTTAATATAATTTTATTGCACTTATTTTTCTTTTTAATTTAATTTTTTTATTTATTACTCCCTTTATTAAATTTATAATTAATAAAATTTTATTATACTTTAATTAATTTTTTGTTTGTTTATATAATTTTGTTTTATTTTCTTTCATTTATTTTTCCATTTTATTTAATTCATATTATTATTTTTTAATTTATTGATTTAATTTAATTTTCCTTAATTCTTTTATTTTATTAAATTTTATTTTACTATAATTTTTTTTTTTAATTTATTAATCTTTATTTTATTTTATTTTAATATATTTTTTACGCCTTGCATGTAAATGAAATAGTTTATAAACTTTGACCCGAAGTATGTAAATACCGATCATATCAGAATGACGAGCAGAGGTGATTTAGCCTTGTCGGACTGTCCGTCTGTCTGTTTGAACGCAAGCTAGTCCCTAAGTTTTTCATAATTTCAACCAACCTTGGTTGGAGGATGCACCTATACGTTTAAACGATTATTTGTCGGAACCGGCCACAGCGGACCATTATGATGATATATATACGACCAATTTTTTAGATTTGAAATTTGTAGTCATAAATTCGTCAAAAAAGTACCTAAGAACGTGAAATTTGGTTTGGATTTGTTCAGATGTGAGGCACTGGTCAAGACTCAGTTACAAAAGCATCTAGGAGCGTGAAATTCGTGTAATTTTGTATTCTACAGACGTGAATTCCAGTTAAAATTGACACTGAAATATCTAAATCGAGTTTTGCAATCAGCAATAAATTTGGTATGATCATGAAAGGTATAAGGACTTCAGCATGGACCTTATTTAAATTTCCGTACTTCTTTTATAAATGGTGATCCAAGTAGAGGTACTTTTTTCAATCGCCTTTTTTTGACAAATAACGCGTGAGTCGTATCAAGCTGTCATATTATTTTTGTTCAGTATTTTTTGGCATTTCATCATGGAAAGACTTACGTCTGAACAACGTTTACCAAATCATTCAACTTTATTACGAAAATTCACCTTCTGTAAAGAATGTGTTTCGCAGCGATCCTCGCTCAATTTATGGTCAACATAATCAGCCTACTGAGCGTACGCCTGAACAATATTTGCAAATCATTCAACTTTATTTAGAAAATTCACGTTCTGTAAAGAATGTGTTTCGCGCGATTCGCTCAACTTATAGTCAACATAATCCGCCGCGAACTATTCGCATTTCGAGGAAGAGCAACCTGAAGAGATTCACGACTTGCCGTTTCATCCAGAAAAAAATACGGATTGGTGTGATCATCGGTCCATAATTCTTTAAAAATGATGCCGATGAGAACGTAACCGTCAATGGCAACCGTTATTGCACCATGATAACTGACTATTTGATGCCTGTAATTGAAACTCTTGATCTTCGCGACATTTGGTTTCAACAAGACGGCGCCACTTCCCACACATCGCATCAATTAATGGATTTATTGAGAGAACACCTCGGTGAGCAGATAATTTCATGTTTTGGGCCGGTCGATTGGCTACAAAGATCGTGTGATATCACACCGTGAGACTTTTGCCTGTGGGGATATGTAAAGTCTAAATGTCTATGCGGACAATCTCGCTTCGATTCAGGCCTTGGAGCAAAATATCGCGCGTGTCATTCGCCAGTTACCAGTTGAAACGGTCGAACGAGACATCGAAAATTGGACTCAACGGATGGACCATCTGAGACGTAGCCGCGGCCAACATTTGAAATAGATAATCTTCAAGAAAGTAAATGCCAAAAAATGTTCTTTTGAATGATAATAAACATTCCCCATTAAATTTGAATTTTCTGTGTTTTTTTAAAGTAGGGAACCTCGAAATGAATCGCCCTTTATTATTAATTTTTTTATATGCTATTTCTTACTTTATTTAACTATTTTTTATTTTATTATTGCTCTTTTAATATGCTTACCTTATACATATTTTAAATTATTTTATTTTAAATTATTTTAATTTTATTTTATTTTTTATTAATTTGTTTTATTTTGTTTTATTTTATTAACATTTCACTCATTTTATTGTGTTTGATTTTGTTTTATATTATTTTATTTTATTTTGTTAAAATTTAATTCATTTCATTTTATTTTATTTTATTTTTATTTTTTATTGATATTAATTAATATTATTTTAGTTTATTACAGCTGATATAACTTTATTTCCATTTTTTAATTTATTTTGTCTTATTTTAATAAAATTATTTTTACTTAATTTCAGATAATTTTTCTTTATTTAATTGACTCTAATTGAATTGTTATTTTTTAATTAAATTAATTTTTTTGATTTTATTTTCTTGTTTCTTAATTTATTTTTTTTTTTTTGTTTTATATTAATTTTATTCTATTTTACTTTACGTAAATTGATTTATTTCGTTTATTTAATTTCATTTCAATTTTCTTTTAATATATTATTTTTTTATTTTATGTTATTTCTTTATTAATTTTTTTTATAATTTTTGTTAAAATTTATTTAATATTACTACAATTTAAATAATTACATTTTTTTTTGTTTTATAATATTTTATGTTTATTAATATTAAATTATTTTATTTTATTTTAAATCAATTATTATATTTTTCTATTTTTTTCATTTTTTTTATAACAACTAATTTTAATTTGCTCTTTTGTGTTATCAGTTTTTATTTTAATTTTAATTTTTTATATTATTTTATTTTATACATTTTTTTTTTTGATTTTCTTTTTTTTAATTTCCTTTTTATTTATTTTATTTTTTTATTTTTATTTTTTTCAATTGTTTTGAAGAGCAATTCAAATATGTTCACATCAGTGCCTGTGCTTTTTGCAAGTTATTTGCAATATAATTATTACACAGTACTACTATGTGGCAAACTAATAGCGCAGGAAGATCATATACATTAATATTAATATGCATATGTATATACATATGTACACGAACACACAGTAAATGTAGCAATTGTAGTCGCATGTACTCTTTAATCGGTCCAGTTTTAATTGTGTAGAAATTGAAATTTACTGTGAGCATATTTTATTACAGTTATTTTTATAAAATGCTTTAATAGCCAAACACATGTACAAGTGTGGAAATATTGTGCATATATAAAGGGTGATCCATTTCGAGATTCCCTACTTTTTTTAAGAAAAAAACACAGAAAATTCAAATTTAATGGGGAATGTTAATTATCATTCGAAAGAACATTCTTTGGCATTTATTTCTTTGAAGCTCATCTCTTTCAAATGTTGGCCGCGGCTACGTCTCAGATGGTCCATCCGTTGAGTACGTGATGTTTTGTTCCAAGGCCTGAATTGAAGATTGTCCGCATAGACTTTAGACTTTACATATCCCCACAGGCAAAAGTCTCACGGTGTGATATCACACCATCTTTGCGGCCAATCGACCGGCCCAAAACATGAAATTATCTGCTCAACGAAGTGTTCCATCAATAAATCCATTGATTCATGCGATGTGTGGGAAGTGGCGTCGTCTTGGTGAAGCCAAATTTCACGGAGGTCACGAGCTTCAATTTCAGCCATCAAATAGTCGGTTATCAAGGCGCGGTAAGGGTCTTCATTGACTGTTACGTTTAAACCGGCATCATTTTTGATGAAATATGAAGCTATGATTCCACCGGTCTTGAATCTCTTCAGGTTGCTCTTCGTCCGAAATGCTGCAATTTTGCTTGTTTGCATACCCATTGAGCCAGAAATGGGCCTCATTGCTGAAACTTGCCTCGAAAACGTCGGATCTCCTTGGAACTTTTCAAGAACCCATAGAGCGAAGCGATGTCGCTTGGGAAGGTCGAGTTGCTTCATTTCTTGCACAAGCTGTATTTTGTATGCTTTTAATATAAGATCTCGACATAGAATGCACCAAGTCGTTCCATACGTCAGTCCGAGTTGCTGCGAACGGCATCGAATCGACTCTCTACGACCTTCATGTACACTCTCAGCTATACCGCTATATTTTCTTTACTTTGTGCTGGACGTGATCTACTCGTTCGAATATCATCCAATAATGAATGCTGGGTCACAAGATGGATGATAGTGTTGCGAATAGTATGCTCAGTAGGCCGATTATGTTGACCATGAGTTGAGGGAAGCGTGCGAAACACATTCTTTGCAGAACGAGAATTTTCGTTATGAAATTAAATGATTTGTAAATGTTGTTCAGGCGTAATTCTTTCCACTATGAAATGAACAAAAAAAAAATTACAAAAAATTACTTGACACGACTCACGCGTGACCTGTCAATAAAAGACTAATGAAAAAAAGTAGCTCTACTTGGATCACCCTTTCTAAATATAGTATTTGGACTAACGTGAAATTATTTCTTTAATAAGTTGTTTCTCTTTCTTATACAAATATAAGTATATGCATATATTTACTAGGGTCTTACATCCGTAGTTTGATTTTAAAACGATTTCGTAATTTATTTTTACAGGCTATTATGCTTAAACTTTTTTTTTCTACTAGAAAATATAAAAGCATAAGAAATATTTATTTTTATCACATGTTTAGAGTTCTATAAAAATCATATAAAATTTTGTTTTAAAGAAGTTCATTTTTTTATTTTTATTTAAGTTTAAATAAGTAGTCTTTTTCATATGTAAAATATTATACTTATAGGTTATGTATTGGCACTGTATTTTAATTACTGAATACTTACCTTGATAAAAAAAACAACCTAGTCTAATAAAATAATTCTATAATCATTTGTGCTAAAAATGTGTTTTAAAATTTTTCATTTTTTCTAAATACAAATGCACTTCATACAAACATGTGTAAATGTGTGTTGATAACATGCCTTATCATTGTCAATCAAACTCGAAGTGAAGAATAAACAAATGAATCGAAAAAAGGCAGAAATTAGAAAATGTAGAGAGGCGTCTTGAATTTTTATTTAATTTTTAGTTTTAAATTGAGAGCATGTTGAGAGCGCGCAAATTGTAATTTGAATTTTTTTTGAAAAATGTTTTTCGCAACATGCCAAAAGTAACAACAATAGTAATACAAACAATAGAGCACATAAGCGCACCTACGATCGGCAAAGAAAAATATATTTAATTATATACACGTGTGTAAGTGTGTAGGTATTCACCCACACGGTAGTAAATTTTATAGAAAAAAAACACACACACAGAGTTACTACACCACATACACACATACATACACATACACATACCTTCGCATTGTACAATGCAAAGTCGCTTAAGTCAATTGGCATAACAATTAGAGCGGCATCGAACCGCTGCTCTACAACAACTCACCGGCGGTTTGTGGCTGTAGACAAGTTGAAATTTCAGTCAAGAAATATTGGTCGGACTGTTGATAGCAGCGATGGTGATCACAAATGAAAAGTGAAAAGTGAAAAGTGCAAAGAAATTTGAAAATGCCATTAAGTGTCTCAGTAGTGATGGCTTACATACATATGTTATTATTAGCTTTATGAGTGTGTTATTGAAATAATTAAAAATTTATATTTAATTGTTTGCCTAATCGAGTGATAAGAATCAACGTAGTGATTAGTGTTACTAGAAAATGTAATTAATGCGCAATCAAATGTGCTTTTTCTTCTAGTATAAAAATAGCAACTAATGAGTGTTAAAAGTCGTTTGGTGTTGAAAAGTTAAAAATATAATTTACGCAAAGTTTTGTTTACTTTAAATGACCTCATCCATGACACGCCTGTAATGGGGTGGGTGTTGTTAAAAATTACTAAGAAAAGACACCATAAAAATCACCAAAAAGTTCAAATTTTCAAATAATTACAAAATAAATAACTTAAAAAAAAAAGTTATAATTCGCATAAGCTCCTCAACTTTGTTCATTTCTCATTGGCAAATATTACAAATTTTGTAAGAAAAGTGAAAGCGTTGCAAAGTGTTACACATAAATGATGTTGGTGTAGTTCACCAAAAAGCACAAAATGCAATGTTACAAAGTGATAAGCGTGAAAAGCGCAATGCCATGCTACATTGTGCTAAATGTGGAACGCTAATATTTGTTTTTTTATTTATTACATTTTTCGTCTTTTCTTTGTATTAAGTGCAGGCAGTGGATACGTGATTTGTTTTCTTTTTTTTTTTTTTTTTTGCAATGCAAAAAGAATGTCACAAGTGTTTTTTTCAACATATATATATTTATAAATAAATAAATAAGTGAAATTGTTATAGCTAAATACCGAAAATTGTTGGCAGTTTGTTTTATTATTATTATTTTTTTATTGAATTAAGTTATTTTTTCATTTTGTTTTTTTATCTTATTTTAATTTTATTTTTTTTTTTTATTTAACGTTATTTTATTTCATTTCCTTTTTTTGTTACAAAAATTTTTCATTTAGTTTTGTTTTCTATTATATTTTATTTTAATTTATTTTATTTTATTTCATTTTATTTATTTTGACTTTATTTGATTTTATTTCATTTTTTTTAATATCATTTTATGTTTTTTTAATTTTTTTTTTTTTTAATTTTTTTCTTTATTTTATTTAATTTAATTTTATTTCATTTTAATTTTCTTTTATTTTATTTGAATAAACTTTATTTTATTTCATTTTTTTTATTTATTTTTTTTCATTTAAATTTTTTATAATTTTTTTCTTCATGTTATTTTTTTTCATTTAATTTTATTATATTTTATTTTTTTTTTTTCATTTAATTTTTTTTTTTTATTATTTAGATTTTTTTCTTTTATTTTTTTTTTTCATTTACATTTTCTTTTAATTTATTTTATTTCGTTTCTTTTTATTTTAGTACATATTATTATTTTTTCATTTAATTTTATTATTTTTACCTATCAATTTTATTAATTTATAATAATAACCTATTTATTTTATTATTCTACCTATTTTTACTTTAATTAATAAAATTAATTTTTTATTTTGATTCATTTTATTTCATTTTAATTTTCTTTCATTTTGACTTTGTTTTATAATATTTCATTTTTTTAAATTATGTTAATTTATTAAATTTTTTCTGTTTTATTTTTTTTTTTTACTTGACTTTATTTTATTTTATTTAGTTTTTTAATTTTTTTTATTTAATTTTTTTTTTCATTTTATGCTTTTTTAATTTATTTATTTTAATTTTTTTTTAATTTTATTGTATTTGACTTTATTTTATTTTATTTATTAATTTTTTCTTTATTTTATTTGATTCAATTTTATTTTTTTAATTTTTATTTTATTTGAATAAATTTTATTTTATATAATTTTTTTTAATTTTTTTCTTAATTTTATTTTATTTTATTTTATATTTTTTTACATTTTCATTTTTTTTAATCTCTTTTTTTAATTTCATTTCATTTCATTTTATTGATTTTATTTTTTTATTTTATTTAACTTTATTAAATTTTATCGTATTTTATTTTATTTTATATTATGTTATTCTAATTTTTTTTATTTTTTATTTTTTTTTTTTCATTTTTTTTATTTTTTTTTATATATTTTTATGTTTTTTAAAGTTTTTCTTTTATTTTTGTTTTTTACACTTGCATTTTCTTTTAATTTATTTTATTTCGTTTCTTTTTATTTTATTACATATACTATTTTTATTTTATTCTAATCTACTCTATTTTCATTATATATTGCATTCATTTTACTATTCTAATATATTTTTTTAATTTTTTTAATTTAATTTATATTATTTCATTTTTATTTTATTATATTTGATTTTATTTTATTTTTTTATTTTTTTCTTTATTTTTGTATGCTACTTTTTATTATATTTTATTTTAGCTTTTTTAATTTTTTTTTGTGTTTTACTTTATTTTATTTTATTTCGATTTTATTTACTTGTATTTTAATAAAGAAGAAAGACAATTTTTTATTTAATTTTTCTAATTTTATTATATTTATTATTTGCTTTTTTTTTTTTGTTGAAATTATTTTATTTTATTTTAATTTATTTTATTTTAATAAAAGTTTATTTTCCTTTGTTTAATTTGTTAATTCTTTTTACTAAAATTTATTTATTTATTGGTTTGTTTAATTTTTTTATTAATTTATTTAATATTTTCATTTCGTTTTGTTTAATTTAAATTGATATTTTATTTATTTTTTTTTTATTTTAATTAATTATTTTGTATATTAATTTTTTTTTTCGTTCATATTTTTTTATTGCAAATATTTAGTTTTTTTAGTGATTTCTATCGTTCGCTAAACAGATGTTCAAGTCACATATATAACATTGTTTGTTTAAATATAAATCCGCCTGTTAATCACCACAAATGAACAACACCCACAGTGTGATGCCACCAAAATTAAAAAAAAAATTATTATGTAGTATAGTATTATGACATTTTTTTTTTGCTTTTCTACTTATTTTTTTTTTTTTTTTTTTTTGTTGCCCACTCTTTGCTTATTTGTAAGCCATAAAATTGTAGTGACGTGAAACATTGTTTAAACAACAACTGATATGCGTTGAATAAACACGTTTTCTGTGTGATAAAGTGTAAATGTGTTTAAGCTGTTTAGTTGTGTAGGGGATTAAATAATTATTTTTTTTTTTATTTTTTTTTCTTTTGTGGGAATGTTAAGAGTAAATACTGTAGTAGTTTTGAAAAAAATATAAATAAATAAAAATGTTATTTTTCGGAATAGTTCAGTAAAAGCTTTTCTGTGATTTACTTCTATTTTTAGTCTTTTTTCTTAAAAAAAACGCCTTGAATAACGAATCGATTACTTAATTGCATTGAATAAAGACAACAAAATTAATAACAAAGCGAAAATGCCGTAATAGAATTTGTTATCTCTATTATTTCGGCAAAATTATGCTTAACATTGACAGCTGAAAGTAGCCTTGATATAACTAAAAAAAATTTATTCTAATTAATAAAATGGCTTACCACGAAATGTCAGTTATAATTGTAGAATTTTTTATTTACTAACCAACAATAAATTATAATTCTTAAAGCCTTTCTGAGGAAATTGATTTCTTTTACTTGGTAATACTTGTGTACAACTTTTTAACTTTTTTTAACTGTTTTGAAAAGGTCTCTCGTAGAGAATATTATAGAACAGAAATTATAACCGGGGAAGAAGTAAGAAAAATATTTAAGCTTCTGTGACTCATTGTGCGTCAATTTTGTTCTCCTCAAGTAATCTTTAAATCACCATAATCGAATTATATGTCAGTTTTTGCCTGATTTATTACTCAGCACAGAGTGTTTTAAAATTCTTATCACATCACTTCTTACCTAAAGTTAGCTGAATACATATATATGTACTTATACAAGTGGCTAGCACATACAAAAATATATGACGTAAGTTGAATAAAATTGCAAATCCGCCAACAAATGGCCAATATATTTTTTTATGCTTTTTTTTTGTTTTGTTCGCAAAACAAGCAATGAAATATTTGAAAAATTTCATGAGAGTAGCGTTATGCAAATGTGTGTGTGTTGAGAATTGAAGGTACGCTAATTATGAGTGTCATATTTAATCAGTTTAATTGATAAGTGTTTCGAAGTGCTATTTTTTAATAAATTTTCTTCTTTAAAATGTGAAAAAATATGTAGCGCAAAAATGAAATCGAAAAAAACGAAAGAAACAATCAAACAAAGTACAAAAATACCTAAAATGACAAAACTGTTATTAAGTTATAGGAGCGCATTTACTACATCAAATACTCAGAAATTAGAGCCGTTTAAATTGTCCATTTTTGTCTAATTAATTAAATATGTTCAAGAAAAAAAGTCAACAGATATTTGTGTATTATGCATAGAAGCCCAGTAGGAAAATTAAATATTCTAATCAAAAGCTTTGCGTTGGTCCTCAGTTTTTTCAATAAGATTTTAGTCTAATATAAAAAATTTTGAGACCTTGAGCGAAAAAAAATTATAATTTCAATTATAATTATCATATACACATTTATGAGTGTTAAATCTTAGAAAAATACATGCTAATTTATTCTATGCCCACGAAATGGTGGAAACACGCGAAATGCCAACTGAGAAATGAACACAGGTTAAAAAGTGAAGTGAAAATAACAAAGTGAAAAAAAGTTAATACCATAAAAATAAAAACAAAAAATTAAAATAAAATTAAAATAAAAGTTTATAAACAAAAAAATAAAAAATTAAGTAAAAATTAAACCTAGTATAAAAAAATTAAATTAAGTCAATTAAAAAAAATAAAAGTGAATTATATATATATAAAAAAATAAAAAAGTTTATAAACAAAAAAATAAAAAATTAAGTAAAAATTAAACCTAGTATAAAAAAATTAAATTAAGTCAATTAAAAAAAATAAAAGTGAATTATATATATATAAAAAAATAAAATTAAATATATAAAATAAAATAACATAAATTTAACAAAATAATATATTTTAAGTTTTAAAAATAAAATAATAATTTAATAAAGTTAAGTCAATCAAACAAAATAGAATAATCAGGGATCGGAAAAAATCGTTATTTTTAATTTTTCAATGAAAAAAAATCAAAGACCCATAAATCGCATGGAAGTCTTCTGTATTTATGTATAAAGGGTGATACATTTTGAGATTCTCTACTTTTTAAAACAAAAAAAAAACACAGAAAATTCAAATTTAATGAAAAAGTCAAAAGAACATTCTTCGGCATTTATTTTTTGAAGATTATCTATTTCAAATATTGGCCGCGGCTACATATTAGATGGTCCATCCGTTGAGTTCAATTTGCGATGACTCGTTCGAGCATTTCGACTGGTAACTGGCGAATGACACGCGTGATGTTTTACTCCAAAGTTTGAATCGAAGCGGGATTGTCCGCATAAACTTTATACTAGGCATACCCCACAGTAGAAAGTGTAACGGTGTGATATCACACGATTTTCGTGCCCAATCGACCGGCCCAAAACGTGATATAATATTCTAACCGAAGTGTTTTCTCAATAAATCCATTGATTGATGCATGTGTGAGAAGTGGCGTCGGTTTGTTGAAACCAAATGACGCGAGGATCACGAGCTTCAATTTCAGGCATCAAATAGTCGGTTATTATGGCGCGATAACGGTCACAATTGACGGTTACGTTCTCACCGGCATCATTTTTGAAGAAATATAGACCGATGATTCCACCGGCCCACAAACAACAACAAACTTTTTTTTTCTGGATGAAATGACAGCTCTTAAATCTCTTCAGGTTGCTATTCGTTGCAAATGCGGCAATTTTGCTTGTTTGCATACCAATACCCATTGAGCCAGAAATGGGCGTCATCGCTGCACGAAATTTGGCTCGAAAACGTCGGATCTTCTTGGAACTTTTCAAGAGCCCATAGAGCGAAGCGATGTCGCTTGGGCAGGTCGAGCGGCTTCAGTTCTTGCACAAGCTGTATTTTGTATGCTTTCAATTTAAAAACTCTACCTAAAATGCGCTAAGTTATTCCATACGTCAGTCCGAGTCGCTGCGAACGGCGCCGAATCGTGTACACTTTCAACTACGGCTGCTATATTTTCTTCACTGCGTGCTGGACGTGGTCTATTCGGTCGAATATTACTTAATAATGAATGCTGGATCTCAAGATGTGTGATGGTGTTGCGAATAGTACGCTCAGTTGGCCGAGTATGTTGACCATAAGTTGAGCAATGTGCGCGAAACACATTCTTTACAGAACGTGAATTCTAGTAATGAAGTTGAATGATTTCTAAATTTTGTTCAGGCTGAAGTGTTTTCCATGATGAAATGCCAAACAATACTCAACAAAAATAACATGACAGATTGACACTTTAAGTTTTAAAATTTTCTTTCGAAATAATAATTATTATCAAGGTACATGCCCATGGTGTTAAAAATTCGATGAACATTTCATATGGAAATTCTCAAGCATACAATGGTTAGTTTAGAACTGGAAGATTTTTCCATCTACCATCTACTGGAAAGGCACTACAATGGTTTGAGCGATGCGCAGTAATCAAAGAAATAAAAATGAAAAATATTTTTTTTTTTACTTTAAAATGAAAAAATTTTGCTCAGAAAACAATTAATATTTGTAACGATCTGAGGAGGGGCCTCCTGAGTTAGGGGTAGCTGTTTCTATCCTGGGCGTGATTAATCTCTCAAGCAGCTTTTCTGCTGTGTCGAACAGGCAAAATTTCCTCCTATATGCTGATGAGCAATCAGGGTTACCTTTGCCTTTACTGATTAGTATAAGCTGCTGTCTTTATCATATATAAGGAAATAATCCTGCTTTCAAGCAGGTGTTGTACATACTGAGTTGTACATGGGGTCGTTCAATAGAAATTAATTTCAATATTTCTACCGGAAGTCTAGGCTTGCTGCAGTTGCATATTCGTATTCTTCCCTTATAGCGTCATGTTCTGGGAATAGTGCAGAAATGATATTTATCAATTTTGTAGAACAATAACCACGGGTTTCTGTTTATATCAGCGCAGAGCTCATCCCACTTTTTCCGCTTGCTGGCATCAACAGCAAATTTCAGTTCCTGTTTTGTCGACATTTATAGATCAGCTTTCATGGTGACGTTTTCACATCGCCTTGCTCTGATGTACACTCGCCTCAGCTGGAGGCATTTATGTCGGAAAATGTTTTCTGTCCATCAGTATGCTGCAGGTTTTCAATTATTGCCTTTTATTTTAGGCATGGCCTTGTTTCAGGTTCGTACTATTCCGAGGGGGTTACATTTTTAGGAGGACTTTTAACTGGAGTATGGCTGTCTATTTCTGAAAGCAGGCATCTGGTGTAAAGTTTTAGAACATTCCATTTGCGTGTGCTGATTTTTCTTCTGTTTTCTGTTTGAATATTTAAAGTTGATGTTTGGAAGGATATGTACTGGTGATCACTTCCAGTGTAGTCATCAAGTACTCTCCAGTTTCTTATTTATCCCGCTATGTGGTCTGGAGCTAGAGTGATGTCCGGGGTAGTTTCTTCGCAGCCTGACCTTCTGAAAGTAGTTGCGCCTTCTGTATTTAAAACTACTAAGCCAAGTTTCACTGACTTTTCTAGGATACGCTTTCCTCTGGAGTTTGTAATTCCTGATCCCCATTTAATAGGTTTAGCGTTGAAATCTCCGGCTATTATCAAGTTGTTTCCCAAAGTCCGAGCAGTGTCTTCGATAATGTCAAGTTTTCCCTTGAAGTCCAGAATACTATCGCTAGGTGTCAAGTAACAACTTATTAGGGTGTAGGTGTTGAATTTGATCCAAACGAAACCGTTGCTGTTCCCGCTAGATATCGTAGTCAGCTTACTTCCAGTCTTCTAACCACGTTCCATTTTCCTTTCTTTTATACTGTTTACTTATGATGACGACATCATAGCGAGCCTCCAGTGTCATTTGGGTCAGGAGGGCATTTGCAGTTTTGCTTCTATGCATATTAGCTTGCAGAGCCTTCATTTGCTTCGAAATTCTTTACATATCGCCCACTTGATCGATCCCGGTATGTGGTCAATTTGCTCGAGATTGGCTTCTTAGCAAAGGCAACACTATGGAGATTTATTACATTCTTTGAGCCTATGACCCAACTGTCCACATTTTATACATGCGCCTAGTCCCCTTCTGTCCACTCCCTTACAGTCCCAGGATAAGTGGCCTAGGCCGAAACAATGGCAACATCTTTTAATATTTTCTTTTAGTCATACTCTACAGTTGATCCAGCCGATTTTTATGCGGTCTCTTTTAGAGTGGCCTGTAACTTTTCATGGAAACTTGGGTGGGCTGTCTGTCCTTTTTCTAGCTGCAGGGTATCCCTTTTATTTTTATATCGGACTCGTCTGGTTTGATTTTGCTCCGGATGTTACTTAGGACTTCTGCATAACTTTTGCCTTCTGCTGGCTTTATTATTACTGATTCTGCTTGCGGTTTGGGTCTGCTATGGGGGTTTCTTTTCTCCATTGCCTTTATCCTTTCTGTTTTCTTTTCAGGGGGTTTAGGGGTGCTATTAGATGTGTGTTCATTTACTTTTTTGGCATTACTATTTTCCATTGCCGGTCATCTAAGCTTCGTGGCTCCTTGGCTGCTTGTTGCTCTGCAGGGCTTGTAGCCCGGCGCTTTGAAGAAGTCGTTTTCGGTGTGTTATAGGAAGCGTTACTAGTTTTGGTCAAAGGTGTACGCCTTGATTGTTTTTCAGTCATTCGCCAATTCCTGCGGTAGCACTTAATTACATCATGCGGTTCTTCTAGCTGCGCTACCCCATTTTTTACGTCAAGACTCACGTTTTTTTGTTTTGTTTTTTTTTTTGCATTTTTTGCAAAACGCCTCTGTATTTTTCGAGGGACTCTGCTTCTGCGAGCCTCATCTTTTCTATAAATTCCAGTTTGTGGGAGTTCTCCTCAGCCAGAATAGATTCAGCTGTCATTGGAGTGCAGCTTTCTTCTTAAAGCTTTCGCTTTTGTGACGGACAGTGTCAGTTCGGCTTCTGCTGTAGACTATTTGTGACGGTTCTCGTATCTCCTTGGAGCATCTGGAGTCCTTCTCTGATGTGAGTCGTTTTGCTGGTAGCTCTAGCACTGGAGAACGCAGAACGCTACTGCTTTTTCGAAAAGCGCTTGTGTGCTCCTCAGATAAAGCAATATTAAATTAAATTAAATAGAATATAATAATTAAAATAAATTAAATTAAAACAATAACAAAACATTAAATTGTTAAAAAAAACTGTTAAAAGGAAATCCAAGTATATATTTTAATAAAATTAAAAAAATATGAATGGAAAAAATTATTTATAAAATAAAATTAAAATAAAAGAAAAAGGTAAAAAAATTCTAAATTAATTAAAATAATTAAATGAAAATATAAAAAATAACAAAAGTACATTGAAAAAGATTATATAAACTTAAAGAAAAAAATAAATAAAATTATATGCAGAAATATTTTAAGTAAATTAAAATTAAATTAAATTAAAAAATTAAGTTTAAATAAAAAAAATATAAAAAATTTAATTTTATTTAAATGATATAAAAAATATATAAGGTAAAACAAAAAAAAAATTAAATAAAATAAAATAAATAAATAAATTGAATTAAAAAAATTTAAGTAATTTAAAAAAAACCATACAAAAACCATATGTGTGAAAGTTTCGAGCTCAAAAACGAATATAAAGTTTATTTAGCATGAAATCAAATAAAAATTGTAATAATTTTTCCTGTAGATTAACAAAAATCTAAATTGGTTTCAATTTCAATCGAAAATTCAACCTAACCATACTAGTAAAAACAATTTATGTAATTAATTGAAAAAAACACGAGAATTCAGCAACTGCTAAAGAGTGTAAAAACCCAAAGAAAAAGAAAAACAAATTTCCATATGAAAATGCGTAAATGTTTTGTGAAAATCACGAATGCGTTTCGCCACAAACCTGCATATGAGCCGCCTGAGAGTGAGCGCTTAAATAATGCTACAGCAACGGTGGAATATCTGCGTCATAGCGACGCGTACGCGGACATTGAGAGCGTCAATCGAGGTGGGCCGCATGAGGGAGACAATGCTAACAGCGACAAAACCACCAAAACACAGCCGACGACCGTCACGACCGCCAAACACGCTGCTAGTAACCTAGCTGATGATGATAAGCTTAAGGAGTGCAATGATAAGAACCATAATAGCGACGATAAGGCAGCCACCAAAATCCGCATAGCAAAAACCACGACAAATACTTTGTCTACGATTGCGATTGCGAAACCACAAAATGTCGATAGTAACGTCAATGAAACGATGAAAGCTGAGCGGTTCAAGGCACAACGGCAGTGGGAGGTTGACGAGAAGAAGATAAAAAAGAAAAATAAATCGAAATATTTCATACGCAGCGCAACGTCGCCAAGTCTAAGGGGGCAAACACTAGACAAGCAGCAGCAGCAGCAGCAGCAGAATACACAAGGCATTGGCAACGCAGGCATTTTGAGTACCAGTAATATGGGTGATGTTGTTGCCTTGAGAAGTAGCTACGATTGTAGTAGTACTGTTGGAGGGGAGTCGAATAGAAACAGTGCACGCAGCAGTATGAGGAGCAGTGGACGAAGTAGTGGCATTTTTCGACTATTTTTGGGTAGTAGCAAGAAGAAGAAGAAGAAGAAGGAAGAGAACGACGACGGTGACGGTGGTGAAAGTGAAAAAGAAACAAAAGAAATCGGTGCAAATAAATACGAGAGGAAGGAGTCGGAAAAAACGAGTGAATTGAAAGCGCCGTTAGCGGTGATGGAGCAACAGCAGTTGGGGTGTGATGAAGATGAACTAAAAGCTTTTGAGAAATTCAATGAAAATACAAACAAAACGACTGAAACGGTTGTAAAAGTAGACAGCAGTGGAACAGAAAATCACCAAGCGCAGCTGTTAGACGAGCCGGAAGGTAGGAGTGCGTGTAATAAAAATGAATCCTGCGACAAAACAACAGACACTAAAAAAGCCATTGTTGCAGACGATAATGACACAAATCGTTATCTACCAAACAGAGCGGATGTGATAGTGTCGAGTGTAGACGCCGAGGGTAATATGAGCACTACAAAGCCGACAAAAAGTGCCGCGCACGATGAACGCAGCTACATAACGGAATACAAGTCCTTTGTTGAGGATGAAAAGCCAAATTTAATTGGCACACCATTCCCCGAAACGGAAGCTTTCAATTTCGAGCAAATACTTAATCGCAAAACAAGCGAACGACATTCACGAAGCGTACACACAACCGAGCAGCAAACGGACTTAACGACAACAGCAACTCAAATCAAAACCAACAGTAGCGATTTTGATAAGCTGCTACCCGTACGCGGATTAACGCCCAAAACGCCCGAGGAAATCGAATACGAGGCGCATATAGCAGCAGAGAGCTCAGACGTAATGACGCCACTACCACACAATATCACCTTTACATCGGGCCGGAAGTCTTTGACCACCGCACGGCCGCTGGCATCGGATATCGCCGAGATGATACGTAATTTGGATGGGAATACTTTGCGTATTAACAATATGACAGTTGAGGAGAAAATTGAGCTAATGCGACGCTTCGAACAGCCACAATATCAAGCGGAGAAAGAAAGGGAGAAACAGTTGCAACCAGGTGGCCTATTACGTCGTTCATCCTCTGGTTCAAGAGCTATGAATCCAATTCGTTTAGCTTTGGAAAACCGCATTGCTATGCAGGCAAGCGCGGTCAGTGCATCGGCGCAGCAGTTGCACATAAATGGCGCAGAAGTGGATGAGTCTGCATGTGATTCAGATGATGATGTTGAGGTAGTTTTGCGGCGCAAATTCATTGACTATCCCGGTGGTGAAAGCGTCACTCTATCCACCTGCCTCTACGCGCGTCGCCAGCCGGATTGTCCGAAACTGAAGTTGTTGGTGCGTTCGCCAAATACGGAGTATTTCGAAGATAGCAGTGGGGAGGTAGGCGATAGTAAAATATGTTAAATAGTTAGATATGAACGAAAAATTAATTTTATTTTATTTTAATATATTTTATTTCAATTTATTTTATTTATTTATTTTTTTATTTTTTTGGTTTTTATTTATATTTTTACCATTTTTATTTTAATTATTTAATTTTTTACTTCGTAAAATTTTTATTTTTTATTTTTTACTCTCATTCTATTTGATTTCATTTTATTTTTTATTTAATTTTTAATTTTTTTTTTGCTTTTATTTTATTTTATTTTATTTTATTGGCTTTTATTTATATTTTTACCATTTTTATTTTAATTATTTAATTTATTATTTCTTTTGGAATTATTTTATTTTTTTTTCTGTTAACTTTGCTTTATTTTATATTCATATATTATTTATTTATTTTTAATTTTATTTTATTGTTTATTAGTTTTTATTTTTTTTTTCTTATCTTATCTTATTTTGTTTTATTTTATTGGTCTTTATTTTTATTTTTACCATTTTTGTTATAATTATTTAATTTATTATTTTCTTTAAATTTATTTAATTTTAATTTTTTACTTTCATTCTATTTCACTTCATTTCATTTCATTTTTTTATTATTATATTATTTCTTATTTTTCTTGATTTTTTTTATAAATTTTTTTTGTGTATTTTTTTTTAATTAATTTTTTTAATTTTTAATTTGTTCTATTTTTGTTTTCTTTTGACTTTCATTCAATTTCATTTCATTAAATTTTATTATTTTTTATTTTTCTGTTTATTTTGCTTTATTTTATTTTTATATATATTTTTTTTATTTTTATTTTTTTTTTTATCTTATCTTATTTTATTTTCTTTTATATATTTAATTTTTTTTATCTTATCTTATTTTATTTTAATTTATTTTATTTTATTTCCCTTTTTATTTCCTTTTTTATTGCATCCCGTTAGGGAGTAAATTTAATTTGTTGGCGACAGCTTAGCTACAGTCCAATTTTTTTTCGTGGAATATGGCTGAGAGGGTTCATGCTGAGGATGAATATTCCATTGCTGATTTTTATGTCCCTCGTGTACTGAGAAGTTCCAGATATTGGCAATTTTTTTATAGTTCTCCAATATTCCATAATTTTCTCAAGGAAAAGTATTAGATTGGGATTGAAATTATATTTACAAATGTAGCACATCGATAAGCCATGAGTGGGACACTGAATCAACAGCTTTCATCCAATCAATGTACGCCGCATAGAAGTTTCTGCCCTGCCTTTTAGATTGTCCAAGTACTACTTGGTCTATAATTAACTGCTCTTTACATCGCTGTTATGATCTTATGCACCTGTTGCTTCTGTTCTTCTGCAATCAAGTTATTTGCTTCAATGTGTTCATAAGGGATATTGGATATGCATGACGTTAGTATTTTATATACAACCGGGGGACAAGTTATTGGCCTGAACATTGTTGAATCAACCGGATTATCACTTTTCGGTATCATGTACGTCGTAACTAACGTTAGGAACTCTGGCGTTCTTCCTCGCCGGAGATTGTCTTTGTAAAAATCTCAGCGATTTTGGCATGAGTACACGAAAGTGGAACCAATATGCCTGTATTTTATCACATGCCGGGCATTTTCAATTGTGAAGCTTCCTTGTAACGTTGTTGATTTGCTGAGAGGTGATTGGTGAGAAATCGGTGGCTGTAACATTAGAAAAATAGTCCTTCGTGTCTGATATCCAGCTTGCTGACGAATTATGTTTCTGACATTGAGACCATTTGGACGACCAATAGGCTGTAAAAGCTTCACCCGATGGTTGCTCTGGTTGTGTTTGAGCATTCGCGTTTGATTTTAGCCTCTTTAAAAACAGTTTTTGATTATTTTCGAACAAGCGGTTATGTTCACGCCGGTTCTCTCCTCTGGTACACAACGTTCTCAATTTTTGTTTTAACGTATCTAGTGCTCGCATGGGCAACTCTTCATTAGTTTCAAACCTGGAATGTAAATTAAAGCTCTTGCAGATTTTTGAAACTTGATTTCTGAGGCCATTTATAAATGCACTTACCTTTCCTATTTTCTTGCGATGGTCTTCTATGTTATTAGCTATCCTTTGTAACCACATCGGCCTACCACTCTCATGCTTGCGATTTGCCTTCGGCGGCTGCTGTTTCTGACGATGTTGCTGGTTTTCAATGCATTTATTAGTAATTATTTCAGTTACTGTCTTTGCCATGCAATATATAAGAATTACCAACTCCTCTAGGTGAACCTCTTGGTTGATCATTTCTGGCAGAATTATCTCGTTGAAATGAGATACTAACTTGCCAAGCTTTGCCGAGGTATAGAGTTTGGGTAAGTGCGGTAAATTTGGTAAGGTCAATATTGGCGCCAGAAGCTTGCTGAATTGTTAAATTTTCTGTACTAGATTCTGGCAAATCTTCAGAACGCGCCGCTACATTCGAATTCGAAGTTAGTTCACCCGCCACCTTCTCCTTTATCTGTTCCCTTCTAGTTTCTGTGATATAATCACAGTCGGGCTGGTCGCTGTATTTGATGCTAGTGAAGCATTTCCCGGATTACTATTATCCCCAGAGTTGTTGTTAATATCTAGAGTATGGGATCGAGCTGAACCATCTTCCAGAAAAATAATGAGTGGAATGATAATTTAAGTTATTCGAGGCTTGATCTATTTTTCTCATTTTTGTGGTTGGTTTCATTTTATACTTTCTGACAGGTTTTTAATACAACCGCTTCTCACATGAAGTACAGACGTTGACCTAATCGCCGCTCACTCTGAGACAGACACGACCGGATTTGATTTCTCGTTTTGATCCGCAAGTGGTATTTTATTTCCCACCTACCCGGTATATTTACCGAGCGTTCCCCGATCCTCCGCCTTGGGACGCGTCCGATGGGAGACTGGAAACTCCTTATGGATTATTTTATTTTATCTTAATTTATTTTATTTTATTTTACTCTATTTTATTTTATTTCATATCATTTTATTTTAATTTTTATTTTTTATTTTGTTTAATTTTTATTTTTTGTTCCTTTTTATTTTTTTTTTATTTTTTTTTTATCATGTTACTTTATCTTTATTTTTTCTTTTTTTCTTTTTTTTTTATTATATTTTAATTTAATTTTATTTTATTTTATTTTTTCTATTTTATTTTGTGTTATTTTTTTCTATTTTTTTATTTTATTTTATTTTATTTCATGTTTGTTTGTTTTATTTTATTTTATTTTATTTTATTTTATTTTATTTTATATTATCTTCTTAATTTTTTTATTTTAAATTTTTTTATTAATTTTTTTTTAATGTTATGTTGTTTTTTTATTTCATTTTATTTTTTTTAATTTTTTTTTTTTTCATGTTATTTTATATTTATTTTATGATTTTTTATATTTCAATACAATATATATATTATGAAATTTGGTTCTAATTTATTTAATATTTTTTTACATCTAATAATTTAATTTAGTTTTATCTTATTTTATTTTATATTATATTATTTTATTTAAATATTTATTATTTTTATTATTTTTTTCATATAATTAATTTAATTTAATTTGGTTTAATATTGGTTTATTTCATTTTACTTAATTTTGTAATTTTATTTTATGTTATTTTACTTTTTTGAACCACTTCTTTCCACTTGAAATTTATGGTTTCCGAGTTTTCTCGGACTACTAAACATAAATCCAAAAATTAATAAGTAAATGAAGAATATTTAAAAACTAGAAAAATTCACCACTCAAATAAAAAATATATTCCATGAATTTGCATAAAAATACCCATTAAGATTTCGCCAATCTAGCGTGCAAGCGAAAATATTTTCTATGAAAAGTTTGCAAAAATATTATGATATAAGCGTTCGATTAAGTATAAACAAATTATTACTAATTAAATAAACAAAAGAAAAGCTCATACCACAAAATCGTTCAGTTTGTGGTTCACTCACCGCTGAAATGCATAACAAATATTAACATGTGAATAATTAGCGGAATTTCGGATAATTAAATTTAGTGAGTTTTTTTCCACTGAAAAACTTAAACCACTTGTGGAGAGAGTGCAGCAACTACTGTGTTAAGTAAGAGAAATGATATGAGCTTAATTGAATATTTACACTTAGATGCGTTGAATACTATTTTTAGTCTCTGATTGATGCTTGGAACTAGAAAATTCGCATGTAATACGTCAAGAGGTATAAATTAGCTGCTCCAGTCAGACAATGTATGCATATACATACATATATTTAGCGGTTAATTTCACAAATTTTATCATTAGTTGTACGTTTCGTACATATGTAATTATTTGTAGTTGTTATTACTAGCAGTTTGAGTAGTTTTTAAGGCGGCAAAGTGTGTCTTATGGGAAAAAGTACAATTTTAATTTAGAGCGAAATTTTTTTAGCTGTGTGCCGCAGACTTGGCGCTTGGGGGTTGAAATCTCTGAAGAAAAAATAATAACAATAATACAAAAAATTTACTAATTAACTCTCTAAATAATTACTTTAATTTCTTTATTTAATTTTTTCTTTCACTATTTATGACATATTTTTCTTACCCTAACCCTTAATTTCAAATTATATTGGGATCTTTAAATCAATTTTTTTAGGTATTTCAGTTTTCTATACAAATAAAAATTAAAATCTCTATTTTTTCTATTTATATTATTCAAGTATCCTTTTATTTGCCTTTTATTTGCCATTACAAAAGGCATGAAATTCACTCTAAAGGCGGTGGAATCAAATTCGTAATAACAAAATCTTTTTATATATTCATTTCCTTGAAATTCGACGCACTTTCTGTCAAAAATAAATACTTTTGAATACCAACAAGCAAACGAAACCGCAAAGATAAAGAAAAACAACTTTTGAAAAGGTATTATTTTCAAACTTTTCCACTCACGTTGAAGCCTTTTTGAGACGCGTAGACTTTTAAAAGGTAGCATTTCGTTGTTTCAAAGTCAAATATGTACATAGTTATATATGTACATGTATATGTTATGTTTAGCTCAGGTGAGGAAATATGCTTCGATTTATATACATATATATGTATGTATGCAATAAACACTGAAACTTACCATGCAAAGTACTGGCAGCATAATAAAGTAATAAGTTTGAAATTTGAGTGAAATTCCATAAACGAGGTGTGCTCACAAAAAAAAAAGAAAGAATTATATTTTTTGAACAAAATATTTTTTTTAACAATGTAATTATTGGTGTTGCCGCTTTCAAAATAGTCCTCGTTGGAGACTATGCACTCGTGCTAGCGCTTCTCCCAATCCCTGAGACACCTCTCAAACTAGATCTTTGAGATACTCTTGAGTTCTTAAGGTTCACTGTAATTCTGGATATAGAAAAAAGTCACACGGAGCCATGTGTTGCAAAAATGGAGGTTCAAGCATAGTTAAAGTATTGTTTTCGGCCAAAAAATTAATGAAAAAGTAAGGAAATTAAGCAAAAGCCATGAACTGTTTCTCCACAGGTTCGAACGTTTTTTCGAATTGCTTCACGCAAACGGAGTTACTTATAGACCGTTCAACCAAGTGGCAGGTATACATGATGCACACTTTGCCAATAAAATCAAAGAACACAATGAGATGCACATTCAACCGCACTTGGCACCTCTTTTCTACCTTGGCGAATCGAAATGCCTCCCTCCACTGCCCTGATTTCAACTTTATATCCGTAAACCTCTTAGAATACGAGTGTGTTTCGGTTATTCTTCATTGTCGTTGACTTCATTTAGTGACCTCGTGCCCACTTTCCATTAGTCACTGTTTTTCTTCAAAATTCCACAATTTCGGAAAAAATTTTGCTGTCACACATTTCTTACCGAAAATATTGGAGAAAAATTGTCTCGATTGAATCATAAATCGATATGCCAATCATCATCATCGACTTCTGGTACATCTTGTGTGTTCGTCACATTCAGCCTCTTCACCTTCCACATGAAATATGATGAATATGTGTTGGGTGAGCGCAACGGTTAGGAAGTAACCATACGTTCCAACCATAAAGTCTGTATTCGAGGTCGTCTGCTGGATTGAGATGGTAGCCTCCTCTCCTACAAAAGCTCTTCTCACATTCATATGGAGGCACTAGCCTTAACTGTAGACAACTAAATAAATCAAGAAATCTAAACTTGGAAGAATATAGTCTGATTCTTCCTAAGTATTCTCTTGCAGGTGCACAAATGCAAAAGGGTGATTCAAGTAGAGATACTTTTCTCAACAGCCTCTTTTTGACAGATCACGCGTGAGTCGCGTCAAGCTGTCATGTTTTTTTTTTTTTTTTTTTGTTCAAAATTGTTTGACATTTCATTATGGAAAGACTTACGCTTGAAACACGTTTACAAATCATTCAACTTCATTACGGAAATTCACGATCTGTGCGAACAGAATGTGTTTCGCACGCTTCACTCAACTTATGGTCAACATAATCGCCGTACTGAGCACGAATACGAAGGAGAGTCTATTCGCCGCCGTACGCAGTAACTCGAACTGACGTATGGGACGACTTGGAGCAGTTTACGTCGTGATATTAAATTGAAAGCGTACAAAATACAACTTGTGCAAGAACTGAAGCCGCTCGACCTTCCCAAGTCATATTGCTTCGCTCAGCGGGCTCTTGAAGAGTTCTAAAAGATCCGACATTTTCGAGTCAAATTTTGTTCAACGACGAGGCCGATTTCTGGCTCAATGGGTATGTAAAAAAACAAAATTGCGGTATTTCGGATGAAGAGCAACCTGAAGAGATTCAAGAGCTGCCATTTCATCCAGAAAAAAAACAACGGTTTGGTGTGGTTTGTGGTCCGGTGGAATCATCGGTCCATATTTCTTCAAAAAATATGCCGGTGAGAACGTAACCGTCAATGGCGACCGTTATCGCGCCATGATAACCGACTATTTGATGCCTGAAATTGAAGCCCGTGATCTCCGCGACATTTGGTTTCAACAAGACGGCGCCACTTCCCACACATCACATCAGTCAATGGATTTATTGAGAGAACACTTCGGTGAGCAGGTAATTTCATATTTTTGGCCGGTCGACTGGCCACCAAGATCGTTTGATATCACTTCGTTAGACGTTTTCTTGTAAGGATATGTAAAATCTGAAGTCTATGCGGACAATCCCGCTTCTACTCAGGCCTGGGAGTAAAACATCGCGCGTGTCATTCTCCATTAAATTCGAATTTTCTGTGTCCCTCTTTACTCGCAAAGAAATGTGGCAAAAATATTTGTTATGTTTCACCAAAAGTATTGCTGAGTAGAATTTTTTATAGGAGTTGAAATCTTATGTCCTTTCAATTTTCTCAAAAACTGTTTTTGAATTACAATTCATTTTATTAAAAAAAAAAAAATTAAATAGTTATAGTTTTTTACTTTTTAAAAATGTAGCAACCCCATTTTTTCACTTTGAAAGCTACTATAATATATTTAATTTTTTATTGAATTTTTAATTTACAACTTTTACTGTTAAAAAATTTGAGCAACCCTAGTTTACCCATATAAACACATATACATTCACATATATATTTAGCAAGGTAATGGCTGAAGTCATAAAAGTATTAAATTTGCATTGAAAATACTTACTACGAAGTTGAAAAAAGAAATGGAAACCTTTTTTTGGACGGTAAAATTGGCAATGCCAGATTTTGTAAGGATTTGGCGTGAAGGTGTAAATGTCAAGTTTGATACACAAATGCATTTATATTGAAACGGTGTGAATGGATTAATGAAACTTCAAAAGAGTTTTCCTAACTGATGCATAAGGAAACAAAATAATAATAAAAATAAAATATAATATATCAGAATATAAGGTAGATTTAAAAAACAGAGAACAGATTCACAGAAAAAAAATTACATTCTGGGGAGAACAAATTTTCATTTCGTAAGAAGTATTATTTAATCTTTTTCCATAAACGCCTAAAATTAAACCACGCCATATTAACATATATTTTTGGGAAAATTATGACTTTTTATCAATTAAAATTTAGTTTGAAATATATAAAAATAACGTAATTTGTATTGCTCTCTCAGCTCTCAATAAAATATATGTTACTCATACGACACGGCATACAAAAATTACATGTAATAGTACTGAGTTGAAATTATTTTAACACACATTTATTTTATATGATTTTATTTTATTTTATTTTATTTTATTTCATATAAATTTTTTTATTTGAGTATTTTTTAGTTTTTCTTTATTTTTAATTTTCTTTTTAAATTTATTTCATTTTAATTTCTTTTCTTTTCTTTTCTTTTCTTTCCTTTTCTTTTCTTTCCCTTTATTTTATTTTTTTTATTTTATTTTATTTTGTTTTATTTTATTTTATTTTATTTTATTTTATATTATTTTATTTTATTTTTTTTTTAATTTATTTTATTTTAATTTTTTTTATTTTATTCTATTTTAATTTAATTTATTCTGTTTTATTTTATTTTATTTTATTTTAGTTGAGCTTAGTTTATTTTATTTTGTTTCTTTTTATTTTATTTTATTTTTTTTATTTTTCTAAATATTTTTTTATTTGTTTTTTTTTTTTTTAATTTGCTTCATTTTATTTTATTTTAATTTATTTTAAATTTTTTAAATATTTTTATATTTTTTATATTTGTTTTATTTATTCTAATAAATTTTCTTTCATTTTATTTTATGTTTATTTATTTTAATTAATTTAATTTAATCCTTTTTTGTATTCTGTTTTATTTTATTATATTTATTTATTTTAATTATTTTTCATATATAATTTTATTTTATTTTATTTATTTCCTTTATATTATTAAATTTTATTTTATTTCACTAAATTTTATTCTTTGTTTTAATTTTTATAGAATTTTATTTTATTTTAGCCTTTTTTACAGGCATAAAATTTCTTTTACATACATATGTATGGACTCAGCTGCCACAACTTGACTACTGCTGTAGAAGAAAGATATAAATTTTAATATGTGACGCAACGCAAGCAAAA
The DNA here is from genome assembly GCA_030068015.2 of Neoceratitis asiatica. Lineage (NCBI taxonomy): Eukaryota > Metazoa > Arthropoda > Insecta > Diptera > Tephritidae > Neoceratitis > Neoceratitis asiatica. The sequence goes on from CM061527.1 coordinate 43,234,837, forward strand.
AATTTTCAAATCTCGTATTTATTACCCTTAAGCAGTGAGTTGGTGTTTAAGTGCACAATGAGTTTAAAAACGCTCAACGCTTTAGGATGTTTAATATTTTGAAAACTGTGTAAATTACATTTTAAACGACTTTTTTGTTTTCTTTTTTTCTTTCATAAGGGAAACCTCTCTCAACTCACTTACCTTGCTTTTTATAAGGGGAAAATCACTCAAACTCATTTTAGGCAGATTGCAAAACTTTTTAATAGATTTAATGGGTGTAGTAAAAATTGTGCTAAAAAAAATATGGTCAACAAGTTTTAAGCAGAAAAGTAGACTAAATGCACATAGCAGGTTGATGTGCTAAAAATAATACACAGATATGCATAGACTTGGTGTTGGAGTGGAAAAAAAGTTTGTTTGATTAGTTTAAAAGTTAAAAATAACCAAGATTGGTTGAAAATAGCTTTAAAGGAGTGCAAAATTAATTGCGAAGGTAACTAAGATATATTTTTAGTACTCAAATTTGATCTGCTCTCCAATATGACACGTAGGATTTAATGTGGATAATATTTTTTGAAACTTTTTTGTAAATAAAATAAAATTTAGGACCTTATTGTAACTAAATACCAAATAAATAATTAAATAAATTGTGAATGAGTGATGTCATTAAATTTTAAAATTTGTGTATCTACTTCTTTAATTTCGAATTTATATTAATTTATGAATTTATTCGTTTGCTTGTTTGCTTATTTATTGAATATTTGTTTTTTGTTTATTTATTTATTATTTTATTATTATTATTATTTGTCAATTTATTTAATATCTTATTAATTGATTTTTAATATTTTTTAAATATTTATTTACTTATTTTTTGCTTTTTGTTAATTTCTTTACATATCATTATTTTCTTTATTCTCTTATCTAATTATTTATTATTTAATTGACAGTTTTATAATTTTATTTTTGTATGTATTTATTTCAAAAAATTTATACTTTTTAGTTTTTTAGTTATTTAAATAATTATTTTTTTATTTATCTTAATTATTTATTTATTTATTTTTTACATATTAAATATTTTTAAATTTTTTTTATATAATTATTTATTTATTTATTTTTTATGTATTTTTAATTTTATTTTATTTATATTTTTAACTTTTTTTATTTATTTTTTTATTTTTTTATTTTTTATTTTATTTATTTTTTTATTTATTTTATTTATTTACTTGTTTATTTATTTATTTTTATTTTATGTATTTTATTTTCTTTTTTTGTTTTGTTTTTTTATTTTTTTTTTTTTTTATTTATTTATTTATTTGTTTATTTATTTATTTATTTTATTTTATTTTATTTTTATTTTTTTACTATACTTACTTATTTATTTATTTATTTTCTTTATTTTATTTTTTACTTTATCTATTTATTTGTTTATCTATTTTTATTTTTATTTATTTATTTATTTTATTATATTTTTTTATATATTTATTTATTTATTTATTTATTATTATTTTTTTAGTTTATTTTTTTATTATTTTTTTACTTTTTTATTTTTTTGTTTACTTTATTTACTTATTTATTTATTTAATATAATTTTTTATATTTTTATTTTTATTTATCTTTTAAATATTTAAGTTTTTTTTAATTATTTTTTATATATTTATTCATCTATTTTTTTTTTTTTGTAAGTTTTTATTTTATTTTTTTTTATTTACATTTATTTTATTATTTACTAATTTTTTTTAATTTTTATTTATTTATTTTATTCATTTTTTAATTTAGTTTATTAATTTTTTTATTTATTTTATTTTTTGGTTACTTTATTTGCTTATTTATTTATTTAATATAATTTTTATTTTTTTTTATTTTATTTATTAAGTTATTTATTTATTTATTTATTTTGTTTATTTATTTATTTAGTTATTTATTTATTTATTTATTTATTTATTTATTTATTTATTTATTTATTTAGTTATTTATATATTTATTTATATATTTATATTTATTTGATTTAATTATTTTATTTGTTTTTTTAATTTATGTTTTATTTGTTTATTTATTTATTTACTTATTTTATTTTTTAATTTAATTTTTGATTTATTTTTTATTTATTAAATTATTTATTTATTTATTTAAATTTTTTTTTTTTTTATTTAAAATTTTACTTTTTTAAATATTTTCGTGTTTATTTTATTAAATTTTATTTATTTATTTTTATATATAGTTATTTATTTAATTTAGGTTTTCATTTATTTTTGTATATTTTTACCTATTTATTTATTTATTAAATAATTTATTTAATTATTTTTTTCATCTATTTGTTAATTTATATTTTTTTTTTTGTTATCTCTTGATTTAATTATTTAATATTATTAATTTTTTTGTATATTTCCTTATTATTATTATTAGTTATCCATGCCTTTATAGCACTATTGTTAACTCCAATTTTTGAAAAATATCACATGAAATACTTTAAAACTTTCAATATTTTTTTTAAATATCGCTAACCGCAAAATATTCTTTTTACTTTTTCTATAGTTATATCTAAAATTAAATTCGTTTTGTATGATGGCGATGCCTGATCAAGTGGCTGAACAAATTTAAAAAAAATTTAAATATTTTCTTCTGAACATTTTTTCACTTTCCCAAAAATAAAATAAGGTCTGAATCAGCTGAAAAAAACTATACAAATCTAATTAATTAAAATGAAAAAAGTTATGACGTCATAATTAATCAATAACTTATTAAACGGTTGAAGTGATTTGATTCATCCCAGATGTCTGTACCATGTAAAGAAAAAATACACACTCTAGGTGGCGCTAAAAATGGAGTATTCCATACACTGTATTTCTTTCTCCTCAATTGCTCACTTACTTAAAACATATTGCACTTAAGTATAAAGTATTTTTGAAGGAAAGAAATTTGATTAAAAAAAAGTTGATTAAAAAAAATTATAAAAAAATTTTTGGAAAATAATTTTATACAAAAAAATCAATTTTACAATATACGTATCGAGCATTATGAAACGTTAAAAACTCTTAAAGTGAAAAATATTTCCCAATAGAGTTGCCACCATTTTCTAATTTTTAATTTAAAATTCTTATAAAATTAATATAAGTATTTATTACATTTCGGAACTTCAATCAAAATGAAATGTACATCAACACAGACCAGGTTATTGTCAACCCACTCAAATGTCAAAAATAAAAAATTTCAATTTACTTGTACCTATAGTTGGATCTTTTCAAAATAGTTTATAAATTTTCTAAAAAAAAATTTTTTTTTATTTTCTATGAAGTTTTCACCCTCAAAATTATGATCGATAATTTTTATTTTTTTTTATTTTTATTTATATATATATAGTATAGTTGGAAACCCTATATCACATTTTTCAAAATCATGAAATATTTTATTTAAAAGTTTTAAGGCTCCCAATTCCTTTTTAATCCTTTCACTAAATTTCTAAATTTCTTCACATAATTCTAAAACTTCCCAAGCGTTCAAAATTACAGTAAAAAAATTTGTTTTTTATACTACATTTACGTGTAATTACAAAACACTTAGTCACCATTCAATAACCACACGCCAACGAGATAGCAAGAACAACAGCACCAGCGGAAGCGTTTAAACTTGCTTTGTGAACTTTTCATTTATCTTCGTCGAAAATGTCAGCATGACAACAAATACAATAATTTATGCGCTGACTAGCTAAAAGTATATCCTTTTACGAGTACAACGCACACACAAATACTTTTATAAAGTTATTGTATGTATAAACGTATCTGGGTGGCTTTGTTGCAACATCTTACTTTGGTTCTCCCTTTGGTCTCGCCCTAGCTCCTCCTCTGCTAAAAGCTTTTCTAAATGGGTAACTTAAACTACATACATTGAGTACTAAATGGATTTGCCATGATAGCAAATTCAATTTATATGGTATTTTGTTGCCGAAGAATGTTTGAAAACTGAAACTACATAAAACAATACATACCCAAAGTATGCCTTTAGCAGTGCGGTAAAGCAAAATAGATTTTTTTTTTAATTTTACAAATATTTTTTTGTCTAAAATATTTCATTTGCACGCAAAATTTTTTACTTAAAATAACGCTTTCTCCACTCTTTTTTTTTGTTTTTGCAGCGCTCTCTCATGGACGTAAAATTTCCAACCGTATTACCACCAAATCCCCAACTTAAGGTGAGTCAATGATCATAATGCTTGATGCTGAAAAACTAACCTCAAACCGCAAAAAACTATTTGTCTTTATTAAAATAGAAAAATAAAAACTTTAAAAAACTAAATTCCCATACCTACATACCTTTCTTCACACTGCTCTCCAGGCTTTATTGGTTTTCCACAAGTCGGACAATATCTGCGAAGTGGTTACGGAGGCATGTCATCGACAACAACTCGATGTAACGGTGGCGCGCACAAAAGAGGGCGCTCTCGAGACGCTCTCCAGCACAAGTGAAGAGTTTTATCATTTGATTATAATCGATGCACGCTCTACAAAACATTTGGATGCTGAATATATAGCCAGGTAGGTAGGCGAGAGGGCGAGAGTTAGAATGTTGGTCGGCCAAGTGGATGGGGATGTGTATGAATGAGTGTGTAATTGTGTACACAATTACATGCACTACTTAGCGCAATGTATTGTGCGCTCACACTCTACTCAGCAACATTGGCTTGTGCGCTCCGGCGCTAAATTGTACAATAGCAGACTTTGTGGCGCTTTTCCTTTCATTTCTTCTTCATTTCCTTAAAATGGTTAATGTCCATTTTCTCTTGTTCTTTCATTTTATTCAGATCAATACGCCATACCAATGGTCATCATTTTACGACAATAATTGCTGTGGTTAAAAAGAGGTGAGTCAATTTCTTTATCAATGTAATATTTCAATAAAAAATTTTGTGAAAAAAAATAAAAAAAATAAAATATTAAGCATAGAAAAATTCAACTGTAGCAAAGAAAAAAACAAAATTAATTAAATATATAATAATTTAATAATTTCATAATTTATTTTATTAATTAACTATACGAAAATTAAGCATCCATTTTTCGTTGACTTGAATAATAAACGCTATATTCATGGCAAATATGTCATAATATGTTAAAATTAAGACGTATTTTTTTAACATAAAAAAAATATTTAAAAAAATTTAAAAGTTTTTTCCTAGATAAAAATAAATATAAAATGATAAAAAAATGTTGTGAAAAAAAATTTTTTTTTGCATTTTCGTTAACAGATATATATGCACCTTTTACGCTATCAAAAAATATTGAAAAATGCTAAACCATAAATGAAAGTATTTAATTAACAATATTTAATTTAGATAAGTAGGAAATTCCGTTCTGCCTTCTTAAAACCCTTAATTTTTTGACATTTACCGGCTGGGAATGTGTCACAATATACTGGCTCTGGCTCTGAAATATCTTTTTTGTTGGTGTTGTAGCGGCTGTGCCAACCCCGTCTAGGGTCAGGCAAGTTTAGTTTTACTCATCGAGGTCATCTAGCGGGAGGCCCAGGAAACGTGTTGTGCTGTTTCGACGGGTTCGGACCAGAGGGAAAGGGGTGTTAGATGAGTGGGGTTAAGTGGGCATGTAAAGAGCTGGTTAGTGCCGTGCGGGGATTCGTTGCATGCGGGACATGTGTTTGGTATGTCAGGGTCGAGTCTGTCCCAGGGTTACGCGGGTCTCTCGAGGCAGCTCGAGCTCTTGTTGTGCTATGGGTGCTGATTGAACTCCAAGAATACCATTCACGGGAAAAGAGTTCACGAAGGTGTTAACGGACTCTCGATGAATGGTGTTTATGGATTGTCTGTACGCCGTCCTGTCCAGCCGGTTGTGTTTGCATTGCTGTACGGCGTCCCGGTAGTCAAGTACTCCCTTCCTGATGTTCCTAGGTGGTGGTTCGGCTTCCAATAAGTGTTTTTTGGGATGATATCGACGGTAACATCCCAGCAGATATTGCTCACACAGCATAACATTATGCTCCTTTACTGCGAACATGGATGTTTCACGGTGTAAGTAGTGCTCCGGCGCCATCAGGGGGTTTCCCGTCACGGTCCGAAGGGCGGTGTTCTGGCAAGTCTGGAGCTTTTTCAACTGCGTCTTCGCCAAATCGGTGCAGCATAGTTTACGACCGGACGGCCAATTGCCTTTTACGTTGCCAGCAGTGTTTCTTTGTCTTTTCCCCAGGAGCTACCGGCTAGCGATATGAGGATTTTGTTGCGGCTCTGTATTTTAGTTGCAATTGCAGTCGTATGCGGAATGAAGGAGTGCAGGCTATCAAATGTGACTCCCAGTAACTTTGGGTTGTTCGTGGTCGGAATTTTTACGTCATCGACCTTCACATTGAGTTCAAGCCGGTACTCCTTCATCCAGCTGGTGAAAGGGGTGGCAGAATATTTCGCGCGTTGTTGGTGTAAATGTCGTGCAGTGAAGAAGTTGGAAAGGTCGGCGTTATAGCAGTTTACTTTCGAAACAAGGCTATCAACATCCTGTCAGTCATCGGCGTATGAGATCAAAGAGACGCCCTCTGGTGGTGGAGGAAACCTCGAAATGTACAAATTAAACAGCATCGGGGAGAGACAACCACCATGCGGAAACCCCTGTTTAATTTTCCGTAGCTTTGAGGTTTGATCTCGAAAATCAACCGTTGATCGTCGACCACTCAGGTAATTCATGGTCCATCTCTTCAACCTAGGCGGTAATGGGGAATCCTAAATGTGGGGGAGCAGCAAGGCCTCGATTGTCTTCGCTAATGGGCAAAGGAGAGATATCGGGAGTACTCAAAACCTATCACAATCCATAACAAAATATGGTTCAATTAACGTTGTATATGCGAAAAATTACACTCGAATTTCTTTGCTTTTTAGTTTCGAATACCATCTGCTAAGGTGAATGTTAGTAAAACATAATATTTTTTTATATAAATTCATATTAATATCAATAGTTTATTGTTAGTAAATATATTTTAAATTGAGCAATTGTTCTACTTATTTGCAATGAAATAATAATAAATTCAACACACCTTTTGTGTAGATCAAAGATCACCAGCGAAATGAAACTGACTCAGTTTCAGATCGGTAAAACACGAAGAATGATCGTGCAGCACTAAGTTGGTATATAAACATGAGTTAGCCCAATACTTCCCACATAGCAGTAAATTTGTAGGTACTTCAATAACAATATTGTCCACAAATGTTTGCAGGATACTACTGGCACGTTTGGCGTCGAATTATTGTTCGATTTGCTTGAAATTCTTTCCTTTATGCGTAATGGACCTGTAAGCGATCTATTCGGGAAAATAGTATTCTCCATATAAATGCTGTACTTTTCTATTCTGAAACGACTTTGTTGTTTTTAAGGAGGGTTGTTTGCATCGACCAATAACCTCTGTTTGACAACAAAATCTTTGGAGAGACAGAGAAAGAGCGTGTTTCATTTATAGATGAAAAGCTTTGAAGTTTATGAAAATATAACAACAAAAACAACAACAACAACAACAACATAATAATAATAATAATAACAATGTCAGTCCCTTTAGGAGCACTAATGCTTTGTTATAAAGAAATAATCATAAAAATCGGTTAAGCACTTTTTAAGTTAACCCGCTGTAAACCCTCAAAATCTTATTATTTTTACATAGTAAATGAAGATTTATAACAAATTTATGTAAAAAATATATAAACAAATTTTGACAAATAAATTACATAACCTTCCCAAAGAATCACTTCATATGTATATTGGTGAAAACCGTATGAAGATCAGTTAAGTAACAGATCAATTGGGAAAAAACCCGGCCTGACACATATATGACTCTACTAGAATTAAATCCATATGTGATTTTTAGGTAGTCCCAACCTTCAAGAGACGCATGTATAGCGTGATATAGAATCATTAGTTTGTGAATTATAGCATTTTGAGTGAAGCACCTTTTGGTATAGTGAATGGAAATGGATAGAAAGGAGTTTCGAGTGTTGATAAAATATTGGCTTTTGAAGGGAAGAAACTTGGCTTGATGACGAGATTCTGGATACCATCAAGGATTGGTATACTAAGTTTAGACGTGCTGAAATGAGCACCGAAGACGGTAAACGCAGTGGGCACCCAAAAGAGGTTGTTACCGACGAAAATATCAACAAAAAAACCGCAAAATGATTCTGAATGACCGAAAATTAAAATTGAATGAAATATCTAGTACTCTAATGATATCAACTGAACGTTTATCATTCACCAATATTTGGGTATGAGAAAGTTCTGTGCCAAATGGTCACTTTTGACCATAAACAACCACGAGTTGATGATTCGGAGCAGTGTTTGGAAATGTTCAAGCGTAATAAGCGAGTTTTTGAGTCGATATGTGACAATGGATGAAGCATGGCTCCATCACTTCACTCCGAAGTCCAATCGACAGTCATCCGGATGGACCGGACACGATGAACCCGCTCCAAAGCGTGGAAAAACTCATCATTCGGCTAGCATGGTTACGGCGTCTGTATTTTGGGATGCCCATGGAATAATTTTCATTGACTACCTTGAAAAAGGAAAGACCATCAACAGCGACTCTTACATAGCGTTATTGAACCGTTTGAAGAAAGAAACGTCCAAATTTGAAGAAAAAGAAAGTGCTGTTTCACCAAGACAATGCACCGCGTCGCAAGTCAGTGAAATCGATTGCAAAAATTCATGAATTGGACTTCGAATTGCTTTCGCATCCAACGCATTCTACAGATCTGGCCCACAGCGACTATTTCCTGTTCTCAGATCTGAAAAGAATGCTCGCTGGGAAGAAATTTTAGTCGAATGGAGAGGTGATCGCCGAAACTGAGGCCTATTTAGAAGAAGAGAACAAATTAATACAAAAATAGTATGGAAAGGTTGGAGGGCCGCTATAGTCAACGTATCCCCCTTAAAGGGAACTATGTTGAATAAAATAAATGATTTTTGCCAAAAGAATGCGTTCCACTATGGTAGGCCGGGGAATTTTCAATTGATCTGTTAATTTGTTTGTTTATCGCGAACAGAAAGATAAGCAGACATGCAAATAGACGCGGAGGAGGACTTTATTTAAATTATTTAAAAATATATATGAAATATATATACCTATATGTATAAGTATAAGGGATCAATAAGTCTTAATATTGCTAATATTTTTGTAAATTTTTTATGACGTTTTGAATAATTTGGTCAATTTTTGTATCAAAAATGTATATTTCCTCCATAAATATGAAAAAAAAAATTTTATTTCCGTTAAATAGTCTTTCTGCAAATTTAATTAGGTCAGGATATGAAAATAATAATAATAATATTTGTGATATCCTTTGATACTCTTTGACTCTTTGATGCTTTCTGTCAGCGTTGCTAACTTCCAAACAACTGAGTGGTGAATTTGAAACAGATTTTCAGCATTATTTATTAAGATTTTTTCAAATAATCAATTTCCTTTAAAATTTAAACTTTTTAGTCACGCTGGCTTTCAATTTATTGGACAGCTTGAAATTTTTTTTTAATTGTATTCTTTATATTAAATGCAGTTAGCATCTTCATTCTTCTGCCCACAGCTCAACCGCTCAGCGCTGTCTCTTAACTTATTAGCTCCTACTAGCAACGCTAAATAAGTTATGCACTCAGTTAACGACGTGCGGCATTTAGTAAATCTTCTTTATTTTATTTGCACTTGTTTTTCTGAATCTCTGGGAAGCAATTAAATACTGCCACTGTCGGTAGAAGTTAGCTAACGCTGCAACATCAAAGAAGCTCTTAAATGGCAGTTGATGAGCTTGAAAAATAAAACTGAACGCCTCCATTTGCTCAAGTTGTTACTGCAAATGATAGCAAATCGCTTCTTGGATTAGTTTATTAATTAAGTTGTGGTGTTGGCGTTGAAAGTGAGCAATATTGCTTTGCTCACCTACGATGATTTATATATATTTTTTTTTTTTGCTTTTTTTTCATTTGCACATTTGCACAATTGCTTGCCGCCCATGGCTTTTCGTGACTATTGCCACTGCCATTAGCAACCAGTAAGTCTTGCTGCACATTGAAGTTTTTTTTGCTCCAAGTTGATTAAAAGTTTTAATGAGAACGTCTTAAAGTGATATGTCTTTGATGTGTTGTTGTGTGTGCGCCTTAATTTCTTTTTCTTTTTCTACTTTTTTTTTCATAGTAAAGTTGGCAAAAGCAATGCACGCATATATGGGCAGTGGTGCATTCTCAATCACATAGATATATATATATATATATATATATATATATATGTACATATGTACACATGTTTGTATGTATGCACACATTTGAAGCGAGCAGAAATATCTATTCACACACAACAAATCAAAACTTTTAATTTCTTAAGTCAACATATGTGGAAATAAACGTATTTTCTTTTACTTTATTTTGGCTTGCACCTCCAACAGTTGTTGGATAAATAAATACATTGAAGTTTAGGGGCAAAATACAGAAAAATACTGGCAAAAAAATTACATAAATAAAAATTAAAAAGATATAAAATAAAAACACAAATAAAAGCAAAATTAAAATTAAAATTAAAATTAAAATTAAAATTAAACTTAAAATTAAAATAAAAGCCATAATTAAAATTAATATTAAAATTCAAATTGAAATTAAAATTAAAATTAAAATTAAAATTAAAATTAAAATTAAAATTAAAATTAAAATTAAAATTAAAATTAAAATTAAAATTAAAATTAAAATTAAATTAAAATTAAAATTAAAATTAAAAGTAAATTTATAATTAAAATTAAAATTAAAATTATAATTAATATTAAACTTAAAATTAAAATTAAAATTAAAATTAAAATTAAAATTAAAATTAGAATTAAAATTAAAATTAATAAATAAATTAAAATTAAAATTAAAATTATAACTAAAATTAAAATTAAAATAAAATTAAAATTAAAACTAAATTTAAAATAAAATTATAATTAAAATTAAAATTAAAATTAAAATTAAAAATAAATTTAAAATTAAAATTAAAATTATAATCAAAATTAAAATAAAATTTATAATTAAAATTAAAATTAAATTTATAATTAAAATTAAAATTATAATTATAATTAATATCAAATTTAAAATTAAAATTAAAATTAAAATTAAAATTAAAATTAAAATTAAAACTAAACCAAAATTAAAATTAAAATTAAAATTATAATTATAATTAAAATTAAAATTAAAATTAAAATTAAAATTAAAATAAAATTTAAAAATTAATTAAAATTATAATTAAATTAAAATTAAAATTAAAATTAAAATTAAAATTAAAATTAAAATTAAAATTAAAATTAAAATTAAAGTTAAAATTAAAATTAAAAAAAAAAATTAATTAAAATTGAAATTAAAATTAAAATTAAAATCAAAATAAATTTTAAAAAATTAATTAAATTATAATTAAATTAAAATTAAAATTAAAATTAATATTAAAATTAAAATTAAAACTAAAATTAAAATTGAAATTAAAATTAAAATTAAAATTAAAATTAAAATTAAAATTATTATTAAAATTTAATTAAAGTTAAAATTAAAAATTAAATTAAAATTAAATTAAAATTAAAATTAAAATTAAAATTACTATTAAAATTACTATTAAAATTCAAATTGAAATTAAAATTAAATTTAAAATTAAAATTACAATTAAAATAAAAACAAAAATTAAAATTAAAAATAAAATTAAAATTAAAATTGCAATTACAATTAAAATTAAAATTCAAATAAAAATTAAAATTAAAATTAAAATTAAAATTAAAATTAAAATTAATACTTAAATTAAAATTAAAATAAAATTAAAATTAAAATTAAATTTAAAATTAAAATTAAAGTTAAACTTGAAAATTATAATTATAATTAAAATTAAAATTAAAATTAAAATTAAAATAAATTTAAAATTAATTTTAATATTAAAATTAAAATTAAAATTAAAATTAAAATTAAAATTAAAATTAAAATTATAATTAAAATTAAAATTAAAATTAAAAATAAATTTAAAATTAAAATTAAAATTAAAATTAAAATTAATATTATAATTATAATATTAATTATAATTAAAATAAAAATTACAATTATAATTATAATTAAAAAAATAAAATGTAAATTAAATATTTAAATAAAAAAATAAAAATAAAAATAAAATAAAACTAATCAATTAAAGTGTAAAAAATAATGACGATATAAACGAAACAAAAATGAAATAAAGTAAAAAAATCAAAAATAGAAAAATTAAATTAAATAACATAAAACAAAATAATATATCCAATAATAAAATGAAAAAAATAATAATAAATAAAATAATCTTTAACAAAATAAAAATATATAAAAATTAAATTAAATTAATTAAATTAATAAATATTTAAAAAAAATGAAGTAAAATAAAATATACTAAAACGAAATAAAATTACATAACTAAAATTAAAAAAAAAAATAAAAAAAAATTTTTAAATTCCAACCAAAATAAAATAAAGTTAATAGAAAAATAAGTAAATATAAACAAACAAAATTAAAGAAAGTAAAATAAAATAAATTAAATTAAAATGAAAAATATAAAAATTAAATAATGTAAAGCAAAACATAATAAATTAAATTAATAAACTAAAATAATATAAATTATAAAAGTTAAGTTTAATAAAAATCAAAACAAACTAAATTAGATAATTAAGAAAAAATTAAATTATTATTAATTAAACTAAAATTAGATTTAAAAGAAATTAAATTGTTAAAAAATTAAATTAAATTATATAAATTAGATTAAATTAAATTAACAAAAAAATAAATTAAATTAAATTAAATAAGATATAAAATAAAAAAGTAATATAAGATTAAAAAACTAAAATAAATTTAAAAAAAAAAGATAAAATAATTTAAATTCAAATACAATAAAGTAAAATAAATTTAATTAACACAAAATAATGGAGAATTAGTTAATTTACTTATATTAAACTAAATTAAAATTGAAATGATATTAAAATAAAATAAATAAGAGATATAATTATGTAAATTAATTTGAATTAATTAAAATAAAATATATGAAGTAAAATTAATAACATAAAATAAAATAAGATAAAATAAATAAAATAAAGAAATAAAATACTATAAAATTAATAAAACTAAAGTAAAAATAAAGCAACAAAAATTAAACGAAATAAAATAAACTAAATTAAAATAAAATGAAACATTTTACGGGGGAGAATAGAACAATGCCTAACGCATCATCCTTGCGGTGTCACAGCAATGGTATGTGTCACTTGCAGGTCACTAAAAAAAACTCCTCTGAGGAACTGTCGCCCATCCTGGGACCACTTTCGCATTACTTCAGGGGGCCGTGCAATATTTCTTGTCTTAAGGCTTACAAGTCATACATCCAGGTCCCGTTTTTTTTTTGCCGGAGTTGCTTCCTTGTTAGTAGTACTAGCTGAGTTTTTGCAGTGGCAAGTTTAAGGCCTCTCGTATGCGTAGCGAACTAGGTATGTATCTTCGGGTGTTTGGAGCCTTAATAACTCATCGTAACTGACGTTTCAGAGGTCTGGGCCGTGAATTGGCGTGGTCCTTCAGAAGTTTTATACAACAGTATCTTTCAAATACTGAGAAGTTATTATACATTACGCTGAGATATATAGGTATTTTAAAGTTTTCTTCTAATGCTTCAATCTTATCCTTCCTAGTGTTGATCTGCGAGGTCTGAAATCGTATTGCCTGGGTGATAAGCTACCTGCCCTAGTAATAGCTTTTTCTATACGTGTTTTCAGCAGTCTTTCGAAAAGATTGCCAGCTGTGTCAAGCATGCAGAGAGGCCGGTATGCTGTTGGACTTTCTGAGTTTCCTTTCCCTTCACTTATTAAAACGAGCTGCTATGTTTTCCAGACTTCTGGGAAGATGCCGACTTTAAGGCAGATGTTAAACATTCCTAATTGCACGTTTGGACGGATTTCGGCTATTATCTTTAGTACCTCTGCTGGTATGCCACCTGGTTCAAGAGAATTGCTTGGCTTAAGTTTCCTTGCCGCCAGTTGTAGCTCTTCGATGGCAAAGAGTGGCGTTTCGTTGGCGTGTTCCGTCGATCTTGCTTCTTCGACTCTTATTTCGTGTGTAGGAAATAAGGCATTCACAATTAGATGAATTTTATGTGCATTCATTTGGGGAGTTGTGCACTGCCTCCTAATTTTGTCATAACGATTTTGTACCCTAGACCCCAAGGATTAATATTTAGATCATTTCGAAGCTCGAATAAAATATTATAAAGCAAAACAATATAAGGTAAAATAATAAAAAGGAAAATAAAATTAAAAAAAGCATTTAAGGAAAATAAAATAAAGCAAAATAAAAATAAAATTTTACATTAAGGGGGTCGGTCCTCTCGCAATAATCACCTAATGTTTGATATTTTTTTTTTTTTTTTTTTGTTGAATATAATAATTTAGACATGTGGGCTGTTCTACAAAATGTTTATTTAGGTTTCCTTTATACAATCGAAAATTTCGAGTGTCGGGTATCAAAAAATGGCGTCCAAAATGGCGGCTCATCCTCGAACACGATACAGGTCGCAATTCGTCGTCTACAAGCAGAAAACTGAAACGGTCTTGAAGATTACAACCCATAGAGGCACCCCAATCTAAAAAACATTAAAAAATTCGTTATGGAAACAAAATGGCGACCACTTGAAAATTAAGTATCGTTTTTTCGCATGATTTTTCCACTTCGGCCGGATGTAAAAAATCATTACTGATCAAAATATTGCGATATTTTGTAGGCTACCGCGCCGGGTCTTCTTTTAGACGGGGAAAACGCGAAGTTGATTGGTTAAATGGTTCAAAAACGAGAATGCCCGCAGATTCGAAAAATCTTGTTTCGAGAAAACGCGTGTCAAAGTTTGAAAAGAGTTTTTCGTGTACCATTTTAGTTACTTCATCTATTTGTGTAAGAGTAAGTGAACTTATAGGTTTCTACGGTTACTAAACACGAATTTGAGGTTAGATTTGTAAAATTCAAAATGGCGGATCCAATATGGCGAACTTAAAAAGTAAAATATTTATCAATTTGAATGCAACTTCGTTTATATTGGTTTTTCCGGTCGCTGAATAAAAATTTGAGGTCAAATTCGACAAATTCAGAATGATGGATCCAATAAGGCGGACTAAAAAAGTGAAATATTCATTAGTATCAATGAAACTTTGAATACAAGGATATTTAGGGTCGCTAAACACGAATTTGTGGTGAGATTTAAAAATTGAAAATGTCCGATCCAATATGACGGTCAAAAAGTAATCTTGAATAATGTATATGAAATTTGATCAAAACAAATGTTTTCTTGTAACTTGTTTTGGAGCGCGCGGCAAACTTGTTTCTGAGCGTCGGCCAACGCTCAGGACATAGGTCCGTTCAAAGCCGTGTAGCGACGGTACTAATTCACGGACCGAAAAAACATTTACCAACATCTTCTGGACACTTTCAGCCTTCGATTTGTAAAATAAAATAAAATGGATTTTTCAAAAAAAAATTTAGAGTCCTCTTCTAAATTAAATAAATATACGTAAATAAATAACATTAAATAAATAATTTAATTAAAATGAAGAAAAAAATTAAATTGTTAAAAAATTTAGATAAAATAAAATAAATTAGATTAAATTAATTTAACAAAACAAAAAAAATTTAATTATATTAAATGAAAAAATTAATAATATAAGGCTGAAAATACAATAAAATAAAATAAAAATCAATTGAAACAATTTTAATTAAAGTACAATAAAGTAAAATAAATTTAATTAAGACAAAAAAGGAAAATTAGTTAATTTAATTTAATTAAAATAACAACAACAAAATTTATGAAATTAAATTTAAAAAAAACAGAAATATAATTATATAATTTTATTTAAATTAACATAAAATATATAACATAAAGTTAAATATAAAACAAAACAAAAATAAAAATTTTAAAAAATGTAAAAAAGAAACAAAATAATTTTTATAAATTATAAATGAAATGAAAATAATATTTTAAAACATCTATATATAAATATAAATGGATACTAAAACTGAGTTGAAACGAAAAAAATAAAATTTGTTCAAAAATTTAAAAACATAAATGCATCAACTGAGAAACATTGTTATTTTCTAACAAACAAAATTCTTTAAAGCAAATTTTC